>CAOLHI010001489.1:0-374088 GCA_948474755.1 Ctenosaura bakeri
TCTTTCACTGATATCTCTGTTATTTTATATTTTTATAGTTATCTATTCCAGCTGCCACTGCTCTGGCCTTAGAGGGAGAGAAGAGGCAGTATCTGCTGGGCTTAGTCCCTTCTCACACTGCTATCCCCTTCTCCTTTGTGTCATGCCTTAAATAGATTGTAAACCTGAGGGCACAGATCCTAGGATGCCCAGAAGGAATTTGCATGCATACTGAAGGAAAATCTGAATACAGGGGGAAAGTAGTTTACTTTTAAATGAATAGTTAATAGTATATTTTACTATTTTAATGAAATAGGTCCTCTTGCTGAAAAGACAAATCATTTTAAAAAGATCCATGTTTTGTATAAGCTACTTTCTACTGTGTATATACAAAGTTTGTCATCTTGGGATCAATGAGATGGAAGGGACCACGAAAACCATCTAGTCCATCTCCTTGCTATTCAGGAATATATAACTAAAGCATTCCTGAAAGACAGCCATCAAGCCTCTCTGAAGATGGAGAGTCTACCATCCTCTGAGGTCTTATGTTCTACTGTCAAACTGTTACCATCAGGAAGTTATTTGTAATATTTTGGTGGAATTTATTTTCTTGCGATTTGAATCCATTGGTTCATGTTATCTCTGAAGCAGCAGATATCAAGTAAGTCTTTGAATGACATTCCTTCAAGTATTTAAAAAGGGCTATCATATTATCTCTCAGTCTTTGCTTCTCTAACATTAACATACCCAGCTCCCTAGCCATTCCTCAAAAGTCTTGGTTTCCAGATCTTTTACTGTCTTTGTCACCCTCCTCAGAACATACTCCAGCTTGTCAATATCTTTCTGAAATGGTGGTGCCCAGAATTGGATGTGGTGTTCCAAGTGAGGTCTGACCAAAACAGAATAGAGTGACCCTTTTACTAGTCTTGATTTAGACACTACTCTTGATCCAGCCTAGAGTTGCATTGGCTATTTTGGCCAGTTTATCACACTGTTGACTCATGTTTAGCTTGTGGTCTACTAAGATTCCTAGATCTTTTTCACGTGTACTGTTATAAAGCCAGGTGTCAGCCATTCTATATTTGTACATTTTTTCTACCTAAATATAGCAACTTACATCTATCCTTGCTGAAATACACTTTTTCACTAATGACCCAGCTCTCCAAGCTAAGGTCATTTTGAATATTGATTCTGTCTTTTGGGGTGTACTCTTATACTCTTTATTGCTGCATTCCAATCATGAGATTCATCATATGCTGTTTCAACAATTCCCATTAAATTATATTCTCCTTCTTGTATTAGTTAAACAAATTCACCTTGCTTGTTTCCTATGCTCTGTATATTAGTGGAGAGGCATCTAAAACCAGGGGTTATTCTCTCCAATTGCTTCCTTGTTTTGTTTTGTTCTGTTCTATTTCTGCCTATTAGTGAGTTCTTGCACTATGGGCCAATTCTCCCTGTATCATTGAGGCTCCTGTCTCCATTATTTGTTCCCCCCGCCCTTTGGCATACTGTGTCCTTCACCTACATAACTCAGTTTAAATCCCTCCTCTTTCAATTTATAAGGCCTCTAGCAAATACGCTCTTACCAGCTGTTGTAAAGCGCAACCCATCCTTTGGCAGGTGTCCTTCTTCATGAAATTGCAGACTATAGTCCAAGAAGCCAAATCTTTCCCAATGGCACAATCTGCAGAGACATCTGCATACCACCTGAGGAACCTTGCAGTTAAATCTGATGTTGTTTCTGCCTAAGCTGTTAGCTATAACTAACTTAAGTCCTGATTGGGTCTTTTCTCTATCATCCTAAGATTAGATTTAGCCCCTTATATCAGTGTCACACTTTTCTGTATTGTGTATTTAATCAGATGACTGTTAGTTTGTAAAATTCATTTCATATTGACTTGGACTAGATTGTATATATTTATGATTCCTCTTCTGCAGTAAACCGTTCCTGCAAACCACAAATTACTCAGATTTCTGAGATCTCTCTCCGTAAAGTTTGCTGAGCTTTGGAGACTGAGAGGCAGCAAAGAAAATAACATTTCTAAGAATTATTTACAGATTTTGAATGCAAAAAAAAAATACTTTAATATTTGGCACATCCTTTGCAAAATAATACTTGGATAGCTGGTAGCAGAACCTATGCAAACAAGCTGATTAAAGGGTTATTTTTCTAGAATAACAAAGGAGAAACCTCTGCAAAAATACATTATCCGAAGGTGAATTAAGGACACGTACAATATTGAGAGAGGTTCCTGCTTCATGTTTTCATTTCCATGAATGCAATATTATAAGCAATCATTCATCTCCTTGGCTTTGTGATAAGATGTTTTGGAGCTAGTCTCCAGGGTTATCTCTTTTAGTACACATGCTTCTATTAGTCTCATATATACCTGCACAAGAATATGAGAGACCCACTAGACCAGACCAAGAGTGTCTAGCCTAGGATCCTGGTTTCAATAGTGAACAGTCAGGTGCTTCCTGGAAGCTCACAGGCAGACAATCAGGGATGTGAAAGGCATGCATACAGCAAGAAGAGCTAATAATGATGGCAGAAGATGGTTGGAATCAACAGATCCTAAAATACGAGGTAATTACAATAATGGAACATGAACCTACACTGCCCCCCACTCCATGGAAGAATACCAAGACCTGATAATGGGAACTGTAGCAATGCAAAGTTGGGAGAAAACACAGTAACTACAAAAGTTCATTTTGAACCTGCACAACCTTTTCAACTTGGCAGAATGGAACCACTAAAAAGTGTGCACTTCAATGTTTTTCATAGTTTTTTTTTAAGTTTGTGTATCTTTGCACAACACAGTCTCTTGCCATGGCATGAACAAACAGTTTAACATTTGTCACTGACAAAAATGACCATATGTGAAGGTAACAAGAGCTATCAGTCCCCGTGGAAATGCTGGTTGTTGTTTTACCATTGCTTTTGTACTCTGCCTGCCAATGGAATTGAAAGGATGTCTTGAGGGCTAATTCTTCAGTACTAATATGTAGAGAAAATGTAAGTATGCTATCAATTATTTTCTTGTCATCACAAGAATGATTTACAAAAATGAGTATAAAATAGCTTTGTGGTATTTTCAGTCTGTAAATCTCTCTGAGATTTTCTTCTTTCTGTTTGGGAATGGCTATTCGGGTTTTCATAAGCAAGTAACTGCTTACATAGGTAATCTGATAAAATTTAGAGTTTGATCATTGTTCTCTCCTCCACAATTGACCATGGTTTTCTTTATTTTTTTTAAAAGAAAAATAAGTTCCTGATAACTTTTAAAAAGACAAGAATAAGGTATTTTTTAATAAAAATAAATGTCACCGAATGTTTTAAAATTGTCCTTCCTTCACTGAATTGTAGAGGTTATAGAATCTTATCTGGTTATAGAATCCTGTTCTCTTACTTGCAATGTAGAATTTATTTCCAATTCACTCAGAAGAAAATCCCATTTATTTCAGTGGAGCTTCTTCCAAGGCTGCATATGAGTGTAGTATAGAAGCACTGTATCTGCTTTACCATGGTTAGAACCAGGAAAAGTTATTTTGGGTTACAACTCCTAGAATTCCCCAACCACAATTGCCACTGGTACCTTAAAAACTAACAAGTTTTGTTTGACATAGACTTTCATGGACAGTGGTTGAAGGGAGTGAATTTCATGAATGTTCTGAACCAAAATGTATGAATGAATGAATGCCAGCTGAGGGACTCTGGAAGATATAAGTTGCTGCTGCTGTTGTTTTTAAAAATAACATTTCCAAGCTCTCACCATAGTGGATCACCATACAAATATTTCCCAAATGGAATCAGTAAGATGTAAATTAGTAGAGAGGTTTGTAGAAATCAAGCCTAATTTGACAAAATTACAGCCTTTTCATTCTGGTGTATTAGTTAAAGACAGAAAGCACTTTCTTCCTTTTTATTAGGTCAAATTGCCACCTATCTCTGCCACAGCTGTTAGTAAGAGATTCTGTGATGAGCAGGAAAACATAACAGTCTTTTGGTCGGGATTATTTTTTCCCTTATATTTAGAGTATTAGATTTATTTGAGTGTTTTATTCCAGAGTTTTATGAAACCTACAGTGCCAAATGACCAAGAGTTTTCTTCATTTTCACTGGAGCTAGTGTTAAGACTTCTCCAAAATGAATGTTCTTCCACTCAATTGAACAAAATGCTAGAAATATATACACAATATTTGAGCTACTTTACTACTCTTTTCTCTCTCTTCCCTTACACCATAATTCCTTATAATTCACAGTGCACGTCACATGCACATTTGGGTTGTGTTCATGATGCTGTGAAACCTGCCATTTGTATTTATTTTATCTCAGGCCCTTTCCGCTCGAGACTGGTGAATTGGTTCGTGCCGTTTCTTACCGGATTTTCTGGGCTCAAAACAAGGCAGACTTTCCCTCATTTCCTTCCACACAGCTACTGTATATGTTCCGTTCTGATTCGGAGGAGTGTGAGTTCATGAATCCACGCTGCCTCCGCTGTGGCCACTCCCACTACTCCCCTCACTCACCCCGTCAGCTGTGATTGGCCCTTCCCCCCCCCATGGTTTAGTACATCATTGCGTACGTGCATACGTGCGAAAGTCCATACAACCCCCTGGCCTCTCCCATGAACCCTCCCTGACCACCAATTCACATTGGCACGAATGTACGTGCCTGCAGCACTTTGAAAGTACGAATTGGACCAATCTGGAAAATTGTAAAAACCGGTTTCTTCCACTTTTCAAATAGCGCCCTTTACCACCACATGAGAGCACATTTAGTCGGAATTACATGCAGAATGAAGGTAAATAAACCGAACCTAGTCCGCACCAATGTGCAGAAGACCTCCGTGGCAAGATGCATTGGCCCGCCTTAATAACCGCATGTGGAAAGGGCCTCAGACTTTCTATTTAACATATATGTATTAGTAGGACAAAAGATCTCTCTGAAACTCTACTGCAACCCTAATTTATAGAAAGGTCATAGTGAAAACAATTCTTTCTCACAGAAACATACAAACACATGGATACATTCATACTGGAAAAACTGTTTCACGGGCTTTGCCGTTGTTGTTAGATTCCTTCAAGTTGACTCCAACTTGTGGTAACCTTTTTCCTAGAGAAAACATGTGACGTCATTCTCTCATATATAGAGAAAGAAGAAAAGAGAGGAACAGTTGTTGTTATGTGATCAACCTGAATTATGGCAATGCTATTGTAGGGTTTGCTTGGCAAGATTTATTTATTTTGAGCCAGTTTACTACTACCTGCCTCTTAAGCAGAGAGAGAAAGTGTTATTTTCCCAAGCCCACCCAAGTGATTTCCTATGGCTGTGTGCAGATATGAACCCTGGTCCCAGAATCCTGTCCCAGACCACAACACCACACTGGCTTCACTAGGAAGTTAGCATGACATTTCCAAGTACTTTGCAATAACATATTCACTCCTCCCTCCCCCCACACACACACGCTCACACACAAATAAGTATAAACCTTTATGTAGAAACTGCCACTATCAGAGAAGTGTTTATAATTTCAGCACTGAAAATTCATAAGTTGCGATTAGTTCTTGAAATGGTGTATCTATGCCCTTGTCTTTTTCCTGTTCTGACAAAGGAAGGATTAGAAAGAAGGGGCATAGCAAAGCCAAAATACCCAGCACAGCTAATAAAACTGTTAGAGTTGGATCATACCTAGAAGTGTGCATGAACAGCTTTTTAAAATCCCACAGTCTATTTGTGGACAGAGGAAAAATTTTCGTGAATTTTCACCAAGGAGAAGAAAAATTCTCCAGAAGTTTCTCAGAACTGGGGTTGTATTTCTAAGTGCAGTTTCCATAATGTCTTCAAAACCAGCCCATTGGATAGTAAGCTATAGTGGTCTAACATGAGTGGTGAGTAAAACTTTGCCTGCTTGTTTCTTCATGTCAGCTTTAGGGCATATTCAACTTTTAGGACCACTTCAAAGGTAAGGGATAGATAAGAGGGAAGATTCAGAAACTGTAGTTTCTCTCTTCGCTTCTAAACTATAATAAGAAAAATCATCACTGAAATTATGGCTTCTGCTATTCATGTAAGTTACAGAGTCTTCTTAAGATCTGGATATGACAGAGACGAATGAAACAACGAGGCCTGTATATAGTTAAGAGTGTAATGCATTTCATAAATTGATAATGATATTACCATGCATAAGGCAAAATAAATACAAGCAATGATTAAGGCAAATCCCAGGCCCTTTCTGCATGATGACAGCATCCCAGCATGAGGACACGAGAGGAGCAAGACCATGACTACGCTTACATATGACATCCTCACAGTCCTGCCCTTCTTGAGTTGCCAGCCAATGTGATCACAGGCTATATAATTGACGGAGAAACTCTTGTCAATGAGCCCCAATCTTGTGAGCCTTTCATTGCAACCGGCCATACAGAAGGGCTGGAAGCACAATCCATATGCTTCCTTCCCTACTGCAGCATGAGAAGAAGGCTGGCTACAGTTTGGGAGGATGGAGTGTGTCCTTCATGCTCCCTTCTGCAGGCAGCCCATCATGTGCAGACAGAAGCACTGGGAACACGCACCCATGCCAGCAGAGGCACTGCTGGATTTTGATGGGACGATATGGGAGAGTATTGCCATGTGGAAAAGGCCCCAGACCTTGGCAAACTGGCTTAACTTAGTCTGTCTCCCCCTCCAGGTCAGTAGAGACCATCAAGATAAGCCATAGTGCTATATTTTGCTACTGACTTTCTATCCACAGCAGTAAATTTCCTCTCTGAGATAATTTCTGTGCAAATGCTAGGATCTAAAGCAGTGCCTTCCAAACAGTGTGTCGCAACACAATAGTGTATCACCTGTAGTGTGTTGGTGTATCACCTCCCCAACCAAGAAAGACCTGTTCCCCCCCCCCGGGCCTGGCCCGCTGCCACGGCTCTTGCTGGGCCCTTTTCCTGGCAAGAGCAATGGCATTGAGCAAGGAGCAGGTGGGAGGGGGCTGCCTTTCCCCCACCGTCACTCTTGCTGGGGCCTTTCCTGGCAAGGGCGACAGCAGTGGGCCAGGATGGGGGGCTGTCATTCCCCATCCTAGATATCCCTCTGGGTATCTCTGGTTTTCTAGTAAAGCTGAATTACCGTGTCACGAAATGATGCATGTTGGAAAAGTATGTCACCAACATGGAATTGAAATTGAGAAAAAGGAAGTAAAAAGTAAAGTAAAAAAAGTAAAAGAAATTGAGAATTTAAAGAAGATATTAGAGAGATTTGAAAAAATGTCAGGGCTCAAAGTGAATGAAGATAAATCAAATATTTTGACAAAGAATATAAATAGAGAGGAGGAAAAAACTTGAGTGTCCATACAGGCTTCACAACAAGTCCTAAAGTGAGATATCTGGGAGTATACTTAACCAAGAAAAACTCTAATCTATTTAAAAACAATTATGAGGGATTGTGGGAAGAAGTTAACAAAGACTTCCAGAACTGGAAAAAAATTGAAATTATCTTTACTTGGCATATTTCATCTGTAAAAATGATGGTCCTACCAAAGCTGTTATTTTTGTTCCAAGCTATACCTATAATTAATAATGACGGGACGGGAGGAACCACGGATCAAGCATAAAATACTGTGTGATGCTAAGGAAAGCGGTGGACTAGCACTCCCTAACCTGAGACTTTATTTCCATGCATGCTGCCTAGATTGGTTTCAAGAATGGGCAAAGTTATCGAATAATAGGCTTCTGGCACTGGAAGGTGTTGACCTGGCTTTCGGTTGGCATGCATACATAGGATATAATAAAGATATAGTGCACAGTGACTTCAATAACCACTTTATAAGACAACCCATATTGAAGAGTCGGAAAAGATATAGATCAAGGATATACTTTAAAACACCTCTATGGCTTTCGCCACAAGAAGCATTTTATAAAAGAGAAAATATCTTGCAAGGCAAATGGATAACAGATAAAGATTTAACAAAAATTCAAGTGACTCTGTTACAACAAAAATGCAGGAAGAATTAAGAAATGAACATATAAACTGCCATTGGCTGTTGTATAGATAGTTAAATGAAAAGTTTAAAACAGAGATGAAAATAAACGGCTTGCAATTTTTTGAGAAGAAATCCCAGATTATATCTACAATTTATAAAATCTTGTTAAAATGAGATACTGAAGAGGAGGCTGTTAAAGAACTGATGATACATTGGGCTTAAAATCTGGGACACCCAATTGATCTGAAAAATTGAGAGAAAACTTGGAAGAGAAGACTCGAGTTTACAGCATGCCAGAATTTAAAAGAAAATATTTATAAAATGCACCTGTGGTGGTATTTTCCTCCTGAAAGATTGGCAAACTTGTATACAAATTGTAGTGATAAGTGCTGGAAGTGTGAGAATGAATGGGACACTTTTTACCATATGTGGTGGACGTGTCAAAAAGCTAAGAAATATTGGAAGGAGATAAATTTGCAGATTAAAAAAAATTGGCCTTTCACATGTCACCACAAATGTATTTATTGGGTATGCCAGAAGATGAATTAGATAAGAAATATAGAGAAATCTTATTTTATATGATAGCCTCTGCAAGAATTAATTATGCTAAGATTTGGAAAAAAATGAGAAATACCAAATGTAAATGATTGGGAAACCATAATCGAAAAAAGTACCTTTCGAAATATATTGACTATACTGTCATGGAAAGCAGAAAGAGAGGAATCATACCAATGAAATAGTGTTACCATGTTGTACACTCCCATTCCATGGTATTGTCTCATTGGCAAGAATTATCATTTAATTGGTGGTAAGTATTATTTATACTATTCCTAATATAATAATCACACACTTATGGCTGGAAGGTCTATGGACAAAGGTTCTAGTTGGAAGCTGTGTGCTAAGACAGATGACCTCAGCATGGCCAGATCATTAGTTCAAAAGGATTAGTCAGAAAGCCCCAGCACTGATGGGCTTGTGATAATCCCCTCAATGACCCAACCTTCAAGTACAATAGCAAATGAAACTGCCTCAGTGAAGTAACTGATGGTCATCAACATGTAACCCCCTCCCATGAAAACTCTCCTTTGTTCCCTCACCTTTTTTCCCCAGACATTAAGAGACTGTCACAACTCCCATCAATGCTCTGTCACTTGAAGTTAAGATCATTAGTCTGTTCCAGACCCCTTTTGTTTGCTCTGCCAGAGAGCAATTAATACATTCCCCTTCAGGACAGGAAACAAGGTACTTAAACCTTGACTCCAAGTCTGACAGTTTCTAACATGTAGTACACAATACTTTGGATGCTCATAGGCATGTCACTCTGTCCTTTGGCTCCTCAGTTCTCATGCCCTGTGCTACCCTCATACTCTTGTTTGAGTCATCTCACTTCAATCTTCTGTTTCTGAAACAGTAATTATCCCCCACTCAGTCGCATAGGGACATGGGGGCAATGGAAGCAGTGTGTCCCCGGCAGCAATTTTTGGGGGGCACCATGACTCCTTGTTTGGCCTTCCCCAAGCACTGTAATCCTGCATCATGTGTTGTAGCCGTGCCCTCACGAGCTGTAGCCATGCCTCTGTGTGCCATAGCAATGCCACCGTCCCTCCATCCATCCCCCTCCACACACTCCAAGCTCTGCCACTGTATCCATTTCACCTGAAAATCTCTCACTAGCCAAACTTTCCCTCCTTTACTTTCACTAGCCTTATATGGCTCATGAGACTGCTTGATTGCTTGCATGTGTTTGTGAATTCACCCAATAAAAACATTCTTTTGACTCTCAGCTGGTGTCTCACAGTTAGTACTTATATACACAGGTGAAAAGGTCCTTTGGTAACTTCCCTTTTGCAGGCCTACATTGAGCTATAACTCCCCACCTTTCTGGGAGGATCTCAAGGGTCACTGTTAAAGGACCTCAACCATCATCCTTTTGGGGTAACAGTGGAGCCCTTTTAAAGTCATTCCCTAAATCTCCATTTAATAGGATTTTTCAAGAAGGATTTATCCATCAGAAAGCAACTGTATAATAACTCTGTTAATTAAACCACAGTCATTATGAGGTTGCTTTCTGATGGGAAAATTAGAGCACGATTTTATTAAGCTTTTATAAACTATTTTTGTGTGAACTTTTAGAATGCTACATCATTAACCGTGACAGACTTGGCTTTCTGTAAATGTATGGAAAGTATGGTTAGCCTGAGTTTCTCCTTTTCAAATTCTTTTAAAATCAACACCGTTATCTTTGTCAATTTCATTTTCCAAATATCTTGTGCTTACTATAAAATTAACAATGGACAGTAAAATAGCAATTATCAGCCAACTGATTATTACTTTGTCATATGTAATTAAATTTGAGGATATTACATAACCTGTCATAGAGAAGGACATGCATGGATAATTTCTAATTTATTAGAAATAGTATTACATGATAGTCATATTCTATATCAGTCCCAAAAGAACTGAACATGTCATTCACTTCTGCTTCAAATCACTTGTGTTATATTGTAGAGAAAATCTAATAATAAGACATCTGGCTGTAAATGACAGGTAAACGTTTATAAGAAAATAGGTCCTTGAGTAGAACATTTTTAAAGACTCTGCAGCTGCAGTTGTGAAGTCAGTTTCCTGGAAGTAAACCAATCTGAAGACAATACCACTATTCAGGCTTTAGAGCTACCCATGTAGAGCACCAAGGGAGCAGGTACTGGGGACACACCAACAAACTCCTCCATTAATCTCACATTTCCCAACCTGGTAATTGTGATGACAAATTAAAGAGAGGGAGAACCAGGTAATCACTTTGAGTGCCTTGAAGGACAAGTGGCATATAAGTGCAACCAGTGAATATACTGTAGTCCTTTCCACACTGCACATTTATAGTGCTATATTCCACTTGAACTGCCATGGCCATACTCTGTGGAATCCTAGGATTTGCAGTTTAGAGAGGAATATTTAGACTTCTCAGCCAGAGAGCTCCTCTAGTCTCTTACCAACCAAACTACAACTCTCAGGATAATATAGGATGCCACTGTGGCAGTTAAAGTGGTATGTAGTGTCATAATTATGTAGTGTGAAAATACCTGTCAGATATGGCTGTTGCAGTTAGAAAAGTTCAACACCTCTTCATTTAAAAAAAATTGGTTAATTGTTTTGTACTGAAAGTGAAATAGATACGGCCATATTTTCTGACATCCTGTGCAGAATGCAAAATAAGCAAAGCTTTTATTATTATTTTACATTTCTTTTTTATGTATATAAAGGGCCATCTGCAGAAGCAAGTGTACAGCAAGAGAAGTTCATCTAAGCCAGATCTGCTACCTGTTGCACCTGGCCCCTCAAAAGACTCCATAGACAGGTACTTCCACAGCCAAAGCTTGGCACCTGCTTCTGCAGATGGCCCTTTTATGCAACTTGATGAAGGTCCTTGGCGTACTGGCAGAAGCACTGCTGGCACATGTATAGTCCATACTTGTGGTTCAGGCTGTGATGGTTTGAGCATGTGCAGCAGAACAACAAGCCCTGCCTGAACTTCCTGGGGTGACTATAATAGAGCTGCTGGTGGCCATGGGGAATGAGTGAGCAAGCAGGTGAGTGAGCATAAGCAAAGTTTTTAAATGCCCAGACCACCATCACCCTACACTATCTTCTCCTCCTCTTCACTTGCCCATTCTGGAAACAGTAAGTCATCTAGCTGTTTAGCATCTTCTGAATTTACCAAACATTTGGCTGGAAAAAAAACCCATCCAGTTAGCAAAAAAAAATTAATGAGGACAAGGGCAGCCACTTTAGTGAGTGAGAATTTCTTCATGTGGAAAAGAAACGGGGGGAATCTAACAGCACTTTTAAAACTGATTCTAGTATGAACCTTTATGGTATCAATTGCATTTGAAGAAGTGGGCTGATATCCATGAAAGGTCATGCTAGAATAAATCAGTTCGTCTTACATTTATTTATTTTATTATTTATTTATTATATTTATATGCCATCTTTCTCCCAGAGTGGGACTCAAAGCAGCTTCCAACAATAAATAATAAAGATGTTGCTAGTCCCCTCCCTGCATTTCCTTTTTATGTTGCAACAGACTAACATGGCTGTCATTTTGAACTCGCTTGATCTGTTATCTATCACAAGTTCTTGGCTTTAAATTAATCTTTGTGCCCTTATTTTTCTTCTGTATACATAGCTGCATCTCACACTTCTAGATGGTATTTCATCACACTTTAGTGCAAAACTGGAAGTATTAGACACAGTACTGGTACCACGGTTCTGACATGCCCGGTGATAACACTAGATATCGCCTTGATATCAAACTTATTTGGCCTTCACTTGACCTTTCTCTGCCACCCTGCTCCACGTGTTTGCAAGGGCCACCGAACAAGCAAGTAAACAGGCGAGGCCGGTAGTGGTTGGACATTCCAATCCCCATTTAGGCAGGCAGATTAACGCCACTCCGTTGCTTCAGGGACCACTTCTTGCAGACACACCTTGCTTAAGCGCGACTTTACACAAAGACGCTTGGCCCCGAGCCAGCACCCTCTCAATGCTGATCTATTTGCATACTGGCTACACTATTGTTATCCAGCGCTAAGCTAATCATGTAAAACCTGACCTTTTCCAGTGCTTTTGTCCCGCTCCAAATTTTCGTTGTTCTCACCAAGCACGGCATGGCCTGTAGGTACAATCTACCCTATAAAAGCTCCCCAATTCTGAGCCCACCACGGAACACTCTGGACTGCTATCCTGCCTTGCTGTTCCTTTGTCCAACGAGTTGCCCCCTCAGTGAACCGTGCTGAGCTTTCTTCCCTGCAACCCTCCACTCTTCTTCAGGACTACAATATAAGGTGTTGTATCACCCATTTCCCCCAAAAACTCCTATTTCTAATTTCCTAGTTAGCTGCGTGCTTGTAGTGTCTTTTCTGTTGTTTGTCCTTTAATAAAGCTATTATTTTTACTATTTTAAAACTGTCGGGCTGCATTTCTGACCTGACGCTGTATACATAGGGTTGCAAGATCCCTGCTAAGTTACCCTGCCTCTCGTTAGCTTAAGAGAGTGCTCGAGTTAATTTCCCCATCTTGCGTTTTATTTAGTTATTTGGGCGTCCCTCCCGGGACCCCCAGAATACAGGATAACAGTACCTGTGTATCATCTATAAGCCATGATGTGCATACTTCTATCATTCAAAGTATTCTCTCTATTGTTTGCTATGGAAACCAGACTAAGGCCCTTTTCGCACGGGCTTTCTGATGCGCGAGAGCCCCGTGAGCCTCGCGGGAGTGGGAGCGTCGCTCTGCACGAAGCACTCCCACTTCCGCCGCTCTCACGGGGCTGCAGCGGCATGATCGCGGGTTTTTTGATTTTCGCCTCAAAGCGAAAATCACCCGCGCTCGCGCAACGCTCCTAGTGCCCGCGTGCACTTACCTCCTGTGCGGAGCGTTGGGGAGGCGGCCGGGTCGCACTTCCTTCCCTTTGCCCCTGCAGAAGGAAGGAGTGGGACGGGACGGGGCGCTAGCACAACGGACGCGACAACCTCCTGCTTCATGGGGGGGTGGACACGACAGCCTCCTGCTTCACGGGGGGCGGACGCGACAGCCTCCTGCTGCACGGGGGGCGGACGTGACAACCTCCTGCTGTGCAGGGGGCGGACGCGAAAGCCTCCTGCTGCGCGGGGGGCGGACACGCGAGCCTCCTGCTTCGCGCGGGGGGCAGACGCGTGAGCCACCGCCTCCTCCGTGAGGCTGCCGCTTCCCCGCTCGTTCCTTCGCCTGCAGAAGGAAGGAGGGGGGAAGTGGCAGCCTCCCAGAGGAGGCTTCTCGCGCGAGCCGCCCTCCCCCGTTCGTGTGAGAAGCCTCAATGCGAAAAGGGTCTCAGTGTTGAAAAAATCTGGTATGCTTATATATATGAAGTATCACAAAAACAAGCTATGTGCTTCAGCCATCTGAAAAAGAACGTATCTGGAAAAAAATTTCATGGTGATTTTAAAAGTGATACATCTAAGAGCAAGATTGTCATAACTAGCAGAACCCCCT
This sequence comes from Ctenosaura bakeri, assembly GCA_948474755.1. Taxonomy (NCBI): domain Eukaryota; kingdom Metazoa; phylum Chordata; class Lepidosauria; order Squamata; family Iguanidae; genus Ctenosaura; species Ctenosaura bakeri. Next base: position 13,989 of record CAOLHI010001489.1, read on the forward strand.
AAGCAGGTTCATTCAGAAAGAATCAAATTAGTCCTTTTCAGTCTTTACCGTTCCTGTGTCAAGCATGGACAAGGAATGGGACTTGACTGTGCAGCTCTGTCTTCAGTCACTGCAAGTGCAAAGTAGCCATTCCCTTTATACCCCATCTATACATATAGTATGCACATCTGCAAGAAGAGCGATTTCTTAGGATGTTGTTGTGGCAATTAAAGTGACATATAGTACTGTAATTATATAGTTTGAAAGGGGGCAGGTATTAGCTGTGGAGGTTAAATATGTATAATCATGCCCTCACATACACAGGCAGTATTTCACAGAAACATGTTGCCATGCTCAAGTGAGTATGCTCACGATAGCAAAAGTTATTAATGGGGGATAACAGAAAAGTTCAGAGAGGCTGCAGCAGTTTTCTTTTGCCTGAGCCTAGTGGGAAGGGCAAGATTCCACCCCTTATTTCCTGTCCCCACTGCTGAGTTAATTGAGTGCAAACTACTTTTGCACTTTGAACTCGGTGTGACCAAATGTAAGCAAGCAGAGGACAAAAGAGAAAAGGGGGAGGAAGAAAGAGAAACTGGGACATGGATAACAGAACATTAACTGGGACTGTCCCTGTAATATAGGGACAGTTGGATGGTATGAATGCATACACATGCCTCTTGTATACGTCTCACTTCAGTTTAAAAACTCAGGAAGGTCTCTCACATGTAGATGTCTTGAGTTTGTTGCATTATATGGGTATGTGATGGACTCCTTGCTCCACAAAATTCACCACAACTCCTGTCTTGTCTTCAGGCTCTAATCCTTTGCCATAACCTTGACAGAATTAGATTGTTCCCTGACAAATAAACAGGATGTAACTATAAAATGTCACATTTCATCAGCTTTTGTGGTAGACTCACCAGAGTTTGAAAATATTTGACTGTGGTTACATTATTATTTTTTTAATGTGATGGACTTGGTGAAGCAACGCCATAGTGTCATGCTGCAGTAGTGTGTTATCAGAGATATGCCCATAAGTCAACATTAAAAATAACGCAGCAACATTCATTCATCATGGAACTGATTGGTACAGAGTTGTGTGACAACTATGTTGTGAAATGTAGTGTATAGTGTAATTTTGTTACCAGATGTGAAGCTGGAAAGTCACCATGTGCTGCTAGGATGTATATTCCAGCCTGTTATGATGTATATTCCAGCCTGTTATTAATTTTCGCTGCCACCACCCACTGAATTCTGGACACTTGGACAGTACAGTGGGACTCTGTCCAACCATGTACATCCCTAAGCTTAAGGATCTTCCTTTTCCCCCAGTCTACCTAGCTTGGCATGGAAAGGAGAGAAACAGGGTCTTTTACAGAAAGTATTTATTAAAGGTATGCAAACAAACAAGGCAAATTAACACACATGGGAAGCTCCCTCCTCCCAGGCACGTTTAGTTACAAGTAGTTACAAAAGAACAGATATAAAAGCACAGATACATTCTTTAGGTCAGCCAACCTCCAAAATAACAGAAAAGTCCCTAATGCAACTAACTACTTTAGTCTAGTACTCACAGATGGTTCTCAGGCTTAGATGAAAAGGAAGGGGCCAGGAGGCGAGGCCTATGGCCTGCAGCCTGCTACTGGCAGTTCCTTTGTTGATTCTTTGTTATCCCTTTGTTATCTCTCAGCCACATGGCCATGCAAGAAGTTTTATAACTTCTCCTTGGAACATCTCGGAAGCATCCTGAAGATGCTCACCTCTTTCCTTTTTGATTGGTCAAGTCTCACCCTGTGACCTATGATGCTGACCCACATGACCTATGATGCTGACCCACATGACCTATGATGCAATCTAATCCCCAACACCTTATTAACCCTTGGTTTACCTGAAGAGGGAAGTTTCCCCCTTTAGCTAAGTCTAGATAATGGGAAGCCCCATTATCACACCAGGTGTAAATGTATTCATCACTCAAACCAGGTTGCTTATCTGTTAACATCAATTTTATGGCAAATCCACTGCACTGGGCATTTTGCGGCTATGGTAGACTACAAGAAGGTATGCCCTCCATTCCATGTACAACTCCTGGGCAAGTGAATCTTACTTCAGCAACAACAGTGACTAGTTTAGGGCAGTTCAGCATAGGCTGATGTAACCAGCAACTATTGGGTCCAGGTTTGGGGCCAGATCCCTTTTGTTTATCTTATATGAATCTCACTCAATTTTAAGACCTTTGTGGGAGTGCTTTCTCTCATTCCCACCACCATCACAGGCACATTTGATGAGGACATGGAAAAGAGCTTTCTCAGTGGCTGTTTCAAGGCTGTGGAACTCTCTCCTATCAGAGGTTCAGTGGGACACCAGTCTGTTCTCTTTCTACCTGCAAGTAAAGATCTTATTATTCAGGCAGGCCTTTGGTTCTTAAATAATGCCATGGAAGGGTGTTTTCAATATGGATTGAGTGCTTCCATCTTTTGATTATATTTTAAGTGTATTTTTAACTTTTAATTGTTAATAGAATGGTTTAATTGCTTTTTAAACATTTCTAAAATAATATCTTAGCTGAATTTTGTTTTACATTGTTATAAGTGAGTTTGGGTCCCATGCCAGGAGAAAGCTGAGTTACAAATTAAATGAATAAAATAAAACAGATAAACCATGGCCATTTCCACACGTGACAAGGGAATCGCCCCATGCCGGTACTTGCCGGACCTTTGGACTCGACGCTTGGGTCCAGGCTGGTCCGGAGCAGTGCGTGGCCACTACTCAGCACTGCTCCAGGGACGAAAATGGCGGCTTCCGGTTGGCAGAGGCTCTCCACCAACCGGTGAAGCTCGCCAGCCTAAAGCCCACCCCTGGCAGATCTGGTGCAAACCACTGGTGTGAGCCTGCAAATCTGCACCAGAGCGCGGGAACAGAGTGGCGTGCTCCATGCTTTTGAAAGACCTCTTTCAAGCAGTCTTTCAAAAACACGCTGGACGACCACTTCGGGTCATTCAGGAGCGGGCTGAGGTGTGGATCTACAGTAAGTAGGTCCAACCCAGTCCGCTCCCAGGTGCAGACGTCCTCTCTGGAGGATGCTCTGCACCGTTTCTTTAAGCCCATGTGGAAATGGCCTATGATGTCCAAGAGAAAAGAATCACTGGGAGGATGTCACTGCTGCCACCTGGCATTTGCTACCTGAACCAGGTTCCCCATTCTGCCTAATGATAGGGCCAGCCCCACCACCAAGGAATTTTACTCCATACACTTGGGAACACAGAAAAAATTCAGTTTATAGCAGAAACCCAATCAGCATTGTTCTAGTTGCCTGGCCCTTGTGTAAAACGCCACCTCATTTCTCAGAGCAGTGCTGAGCTCAGTGCTGATTAAGTGAACTTCCCATCCATTACAAAAAACTCTCTCTTGAAGCAGTTTTCTAATTTTAAAAATGTTGGACTTTTTTTAAAATAAGACAAATTTGAAAGAACTGGGTGTATGGAGCAAGCAGTTTACAGTCAAGAAGAAGAAAGATAAGACAGTTGTCATTTTTATTTCGTTGGAATCCAAGTATGGGGATGCCTTGAGGCACAAAAGTGAGTGAAAGCAGAGATCACCTCACTTTGTGGAAGCCATGTACACAACCACACTTGCACCCAGTGGGGCATTTGTGACAGAAAGCTGGTCACATGAGGAATGCATTCGGAAAAGCACAGGGCCAGCCCAATACTTCTTGCTGCCCAAGACAAAGGAGAAATAGTGCTCCTTTTTCATGTACTGAAAATATTCAGACTTTGTAGTTGGCACTGATGGTAGTGGCAAATCCTCCTGAAGTCAGTGGGCACATGCTATATTGCCAGTGCAGCTCTTCCCTCCAATACTTTATTGCCACTTACTGCCCTGCTGGCATCTGCTGCCTGAGGCAGCTGCTTTACTCTGCCCCATAGCAGAGCCAGCCACAGAAACACAGCTCTCATAGAGCATCAGTCGGTCTCTTTGATATCATTCCGCTATTTAGCATATGAACAACCACATGACTAAACCGGTTTGCTTTTGTAATGTTCAAATCCACCTTAAGAGATGAGTTCTTGTTCCTCATCCCACCCAACATACCTTTATAGCTCAAACTATTAAGACACATTTGGTTTCTTCTCTTTTTAAATTTTTTATTGGATTTTTATAGTATGATTACTAAAAAAAAAACTTGACAAAAGTGAAGTGGGGGAAAAAGAGAGAAAGATGGGGAAGAAAAACTCATAGGACCTTGATCAAGGGTTAGGCATATACATGAATATAAGCTAAACATATTTCTAAAAATATGTTTTCTTGAAACTGATGTCTAAGAACCAGCATGGTATAGTGGTTTAAGCATTGGACTACAATCCTGGAGACCAGAGTTTGATTCTCTACTTGGCCATGGAAACCCTCGGTATCTTGGGTAACCTTGAGCATATCACATACGCTCAGCCCCAGAAAACCTCATGATAGATTTACTAAGGTTATAATAAGTTGGAAATGACTTGAATGCACACAACACACACAAAATATATGTTCATGCACAGCTAAAACAGCAAGTTCTTCTGATCATTGACAACCATTGATCATTGAACAATGGATGATAAAGCTTTCCAGTCTTGGAATACAAGTCTTTTTTTTTGTAAAAACACTCAGAATCAACAACTTTGACCTTCACTTCAATTCTACATCACCAGAACACAATTCTTTCCTAAATAATAAGACAGTGGCATCCAGAATGGAAATAATCTCACTGCTCTCATTTCTCTCAGCATGATAGGACTCAAAGGAAGAAGGACAAGAATGACACTTTAGGCACTGTTCAGATCTTTATCTGTGAAGGCTGTGGAATGGCCTGCAAGTATCTGGGCTGATCTGACCACAAATGGAAACAGATGATGATCTGAATGTATCAATGATTAACCATATTGTTTTTCAAAGTTTGAAATTCACTGTAATATTGACCATTCCTTATGACCAATATTTGAAAGCCATGCAAACTTCAGGGAATATGCACTGAATCACTTCCAGCTTAGAGGTATCTTCCTAGATACCTTCTTCCTAGAAGAAGACATTGGTGATTGTGTCATTAGACCCTTCTGCATCTTAAAACATAAGCCCAAGAAGTTATACCAGTGGTATTTTGGCTTCAGTTTTGTGACTAATGCTTTTGAATTTATGACATTTTGGTTTTTTTAAAAAACAGTATGGATTAGTGACCCATGAGTCTTTCATTTAACTCTGTGTTGAGCCATCTATCACACAATACTTTGCTCCTTATATAAGAACTGATTACCGTAGAGGTTATCCCAGTCCCTACCCTCCAACTTTCACCCCCAAACCCAGGTAATTATCTGAAAATATTGATATGAGAAGAGAAATATATATGGAATGATCCTGACACATCTGAATTACTTCTTAAATGAAGAACCATATATAAGGATTGTGAATACAAATCCGTTACAAATTTGTAATTCTAGGGTAGGCATTCATAATTACAATTGTGATTTCCTGCCAAGATCTATATCCAAGAATCAATCTGCCTGTTTGCCTGCCTGCCTGCCTGCCTACCTATCTACCTATCTATCTAGAAATGTCTATATACCATACAGAGATCCAGTATGGTGTAGTAGTTTCAGTTGGACCTCCAAAAGATCAAAGTTCACATTTTCCACTCATCCATAGAAAGCCACAGGATGGCCTTGGGAAAATCACACTCCCTCAGCCTTGTTGGTGGTAAACATTTTCTGAATAAATAAATTTTGCCAAGAAAATACTAGGACAGGGCTAACATAAATCAGAGTTAATTTGAAAGGCACATAACAGCAATATAATTAGATAGATATGTATGTGGATGTTATCTGTGTTGGATTGTCCAAGATTATATATGAGGATATGTATTTTCCCTTATGTGAACACTGATGCTTGCACATTTCTTGGAGCATTACTTTTAAGAACATTGACCATGGAGATATGTTGAATTCATCTGTAACTCAGAAGTGATAGGATGATGCTCTGGGACATCCTAATCTGCTTATTTATGAATTGCTTCTGAAAGTCATCATATTCTTTCTTTTAAAAAAAGAATGTTCCACGTTCTGCATTAAAGTATGGATCTGACATGTCAGTTGCATACCCAGATCAATATAACGAAATATATACACCCATACTTTGTGCAAGAAAACTCTGACATCTTCAGCAACAATGCAATTAGATATTATACTCATTCTGTTTTATATTCCATAAACTATATAGAAAATATACAGGGTTTTAGCAAATGAATAACCTGGCCTCCAAGGCAGTAGTATTTTCCTTTGTTTGTTTCCATGTTACTATAGAGTTTACAGGTAAGAATTATTTTACTTTATTTTCCCTCTTGATCAAAAAGTTTTTCTAGCATGGCTTCACTAGATGCAGCAGCTTTTTCCCACTACCTGAATTTAATTCAAACCATTCTGCAATGTTCTAATATTAATCCTTTCATTTTGGTTTTAAGTTACTGCATATATGGTACAATGGAATTTTTTTTCTAAAGTAAATTAGAAACACACTTTCAGAAAGAAAACCCACTCCCTTCAGTGCAGAATGAAGCTGTTTAAGTAACTTTGCAACTAAAATAGAATTATATTATTTCACCTGAAATTTCTGGTCAGTAAAGGAAAGAAGAGTTAATATCCAGACTACCAAAATTTGAAGGTGCAGTTTTTCATTAGTTGACCATAGTGTTCTCAGTACACTTTTTCTGAGTTGGAAAATAGTTCACTTTTTCTATGCAGCAAAATGGAGCCTGATCAGAACACATTCTTCACAGACTGAGGTCTTTCTGTCTGTGCTTTAACAATATCAGCAATAAGCCATGAACCCAAATTCTGTATGGTTAGTGTTTCCCTCAGAGGCAGCAAAGGTTATTGCTTTGAACTATGGCCCTTACCTGTTTCTAAACCACACCTTATCTGTTTCTGAAGCCATCATGTGGAGATTTAGGGAAAGCTTCTCTTGAGAAGGGTGCACTTCTGTCATGCTCCCCTCCATATCAGCTGTCTGCTGGACAGAAGGAAGTGTGATGGCTCTGCCCCTCCCTTCCACAGCACAGCCTGGCAGTTTCCCAGGCTGCGCTGTGGAAGGAAGCACAGCCATTGCTCTTCCTGCTGCTCCGCACAACAGGTAAGTGCAGGAGGAAGGTGGGAGGACTGTACAACCATGTGTCATTGATGGGAGAAACCTGTCAATGATTTAATTCATGATTGCAATGGGCAGCCATGGGATCGTGAGATGATCACAACAACATCATGCAGAAATGTTGTCACAATCCTGTCATGATCCCATAGCCATTGCGTGTTGGGGGCAGTGTGTGGGAAGGGCCTACAAATCCCAGAATGTCTCCAGACAGCATGGCCACCTGGTGATCATTATTCATTCTTCCAAGCTTTTACCTGCATGAGTCAAATGGGGCTTGCTGAGTTTTCTTTAATGTCAGAGAACACAGTATATAGCTACTGCAACTGGACATTTGAATACAGTAGTCCATGGGTGGTAATCAGGTAGCACTCCATATTTTTCATTGTTGGCTTATGTTGGCTGGGGCTGCTGGGAGTTGTGATCCAACAATCATTTTACATTGTTTTAAAAAATTATTTTAACCAGTTTTAGTTTGTCTTTTTTAATATGTTAAATTGTTTGACATGTTCTTAGCCTTTTAAATCTTTTTTTATTGTTTACTATGTTTAAAATTAGGTGCTTTTATTGTACAGTGCCCTAAGAACTTTAGCTAGAGGGTACCATATAAATATTTTAACAAACAAATAAATAAACAACTAACTAACATCTTAAGGGCCACCTGATTTCCACCCTATGATATTCCCTGTTCATTCTACATTCTGAGTATGCCTACCAGGTTGTTGGGCTACCAAAAAAATATTGCAGAATAGGAAACAGATTATTTTTGCTTTTTTAAAAAAATGTATTGGTCCAGAGATGGTATGAACCTTATTCTTTCAAAAAAATATGAGAACTTGGTGCAATAATTTGAGAGGAAAATACTTTGGTGTGATAGCTTTTGTCCCCTTCTTGTATAGTTCTCCTATAGTTTGCTTCTCTGGTTCATTTTAGTGATTTTTAGGACATTTCCGTACCCTCAAACTGTCCTAATTTGGCAGGTACATTGCCTGACTAATCTTCTTGTCATTTCTGAGCTGCTTTTTAAAATGTCCCAATATCTCTTTCTTCCCCTCACTTTCCATCTTTGTTCTCAGATTATTAACTGGAACAAACTAAGTTCAAAAGCAAAAGTAGTCTGCATTCAATAGCACAGAGGAAAGGAGGATACAGAATCTTGCCCTTCCCAGTAGTCTCTGGCAAAACCAAATTGTTGCAGCTTCTGTTAGTTTCTCTGCAGTTCCTCAGAAATAACTTTTACTAGCTTGACCACACTCCAATGTTGCTTTGCCGCACATGTCCCAGTTTTCATATATGAAACGTTGGAAGGTGTGCATTTTCTTAATACTGACTGTGTGTGAACTTAGTAGGACTTACCTTTCATTATCCATGCTCAGGATTTTACCCTTAATCCCCCCCACACACATACCCCAACATGAGATATTTTGTAATATTGTGGGGCCTGCTTCCATATACCTCTTTGGGGTTTTGTAAGACCTTCTTATTACTGTCACCAATTTGCTGGAAAAATGGCTGTTGAAACAACACATTTCAACATGACTAAAACAGCTTTGAGATGAAGCATGTCTGATGGTTAACAACCAGTCAGACAAGTTTGTTTGCAGTCTTTGAATGCTGCATGGTAGCTTTTAAAAGCAATGGAGGAAAGAGCAGCTAAATATAAGCAGTGAAGAATGTTTATTTATCTGTTTTCCTAAGACAATTATATGTCACTTTTTCAGTGTCTAGCAAGATTGACCAAACAATCATAAGAAGCAGAAGTAATAGAAGCCATCAATACAGTCAGTCACCAGCAATCAGGTAGCTGTTTTAAGCATCTAACCTCTGTCTGATAAGACTTCAGTCCACAGCCTACTGGAATAAAGAAAGATGTATTCTGAGCTGTGAGGCCTAAATTCAACTTGTTAGTCCTAACTAAAAAAGGACCCTATTAATTGATGGAAAAAGCAACATTTTTCTAAGTCCTATTGATTCAGTAGGCTACTCTACTTGGGACTAACAATTGGATTTAGGACTCAGAGTAGGCATTATATATTGTAAAGCCTGCTGCTTTGACTGATCAGGTAACTGATGACTCAAGGCACCATATGGAGAAAAACAGCTGTAAATCTCCCAAACCAGATAAAACTTTACAGTTGAAACCACCATCTTACACCAGGCCTGGAAACAATTTGGCAAGTGGTAGTGAGCTATGTTTTTGCCTCCCAGTGTCTATCAAAACCGCCCCCCTGCACATGTTGACCCCTCAACTGAAGTTTGTTCTATCCACCAAAGGGGCAGCATTTTTTTAATGGGTAGCAGAGTCCCACTGCACCATTTAACATTAACGAATGGCCATTTTTTAACATTAGCAGTGGGGTGTCATTTTTAGATATTGGAAGGAGGGACTGGCATGCTCTTTGTGAGTTACAATGGTGTACATCCAACGTAAGCCATTGTAATTCACTTTTCTGTGGCAGTCGGAATTCTGTACCAACTGTAAAATTACTAAATCCCCCAATCCACCTTTTCTCTGCTGCAACCTGCCAACACAGCTATTTCTTGGTGGCAGGGGGGAGTGACAGAGAAGTGTTCAGCTATCTTCCCAAAGCTAGATGCACTGCAATGATCTCATCTTCAGGGACCTTCTGGAAGTCCACTGAATGTCCCTGAGGATGATATCATTGCTATCTATTCTGCTATAGGAAAACAACAGGATGCTTCTCTGGTACTCACCCCACTCTCCATTGGCCATGAAATGGCCATATTGAAGTGGGGCCTGCATCAGAGGAAAGGTGGGGTTGGGGCATATGACAGGAGACATATTGTATTTACACATGTTCAATAAGTCTTCTCACCAACAATTTCAACTTTATTTTATTTTATTTGCATTTTTGGCTGTCAGTGTGGCCCCTGGAGAGTCCAAAGGTCAGAAAATCCCTCCATATTAGTCCATCCTTGTCTACGAGAAAGTGTGTTGAAATGCACATGTAGGTGTCCCCCCTACATGAGGGGAGCTGATTGGCCCAGGATCTCTCCCTCAAACAGAGAAGTGCTATATGCAGACATCATGTGCATGCAACAACATATATCATAAAACCTCTTCACAACCACTGAGTGTGCAGCTGCTGGATGCTTGTAATTGGCTTTCCAGTGATGGGACTTGACCTATCAATTTCCATTTAGTAAAAAATGGAAGTCATGAGAGTCTGAGGATGGCTTGTTTTCTCTAACATGTATATTAGAGGAGAAAGTGGAAAACCATTATTCTAGTTCATCCAAGGCACTTTGATAGAAAACCATAAGCTCAATTTAAGATAGTGTCTTTGTTAACCTTTTTTTTTTTTTTAACACATGTCAAACTGTTTGAAACAAAGGAGGATCAAACATCCCACTTTCCACTCAAGGTACTGAGTGGTAAAGAGAAAGATGACAACAGATAACAAAAACCAACTGAATGTCTCCTCTGGATCAGGTTTATTTATTTATTCTTAATGGCACACCTGTTTGCAGGCTCTGAATGTGATGCTGACATGGTGCCGAAAGTAAATCCAGCAGAATGAGGGTGGAGGCAGAGAAAAGACCATGGCAAAACATACTGCATTTTAGAGTTAGGCTATTTTAATGTTTCCATTAATCTGTTTTCTAAAGTTTTTTTAAAAGGTTGAAATCATTTATTTAAAAAAAAAAATGGGAAAGAGGTTGAAGTAAAAGGAGAGAAAAAAAACAAGAACTCTGTGACTGACAGTGCTGGAATATGTTTTCCCTTGGGTTAACCAATCACACTGGTTAACCTACGGAATATTGTGAAGTAGGGCTGAAGTGAAGGGGTGAGGAGTGAAGGGGTATGGAGTAGAAAAATTGTTTGTGTGTGTATGTGTAGAATTCTACTTTTCTGTCAATAAGGGGCCCAAGGAGGCTTCAAATATAAGTTAAAACAAAATACAGTTCAAACAGTGGATAATAAAAAGGATTTTTAAAGAAAAATAAATCATATTAAAAATATTAATTAAAAACTGTTAGAAAGGCTATAAAAATATAATAATGAAAATGAAAATGCAATGCAAGACACTTCAGTTACAAGGCATTCTGAAACACTTAATTCTCAAAGGCCATTTCCACATGGGGTTTTTAAAACGGAGCAGAGTGTCCTCCAGGGAGGACGTCTGCACCTGGGAGCGGACTGAGTCGGACCTACTTAACGTAGATCCGCACACCAGCCCGCTCCGGAACAACTCCAAGTGGTCGTCCAGCGTGCTTTTGAAAGACCCCTAAAAACTGGTCTTTCAAAAGCACAGTGCGTGCACTGTGAGCCTGTTCACTTATGCAGATTCACAGGCTCGCATTGGTGTGCGCCTGCAAACTGCTGGGGGTGGGCTTTAGGCTGGCGAGCTTCAGCAGTTGGTCGAGACCCTTGACCAACCGGAAGCTGCCATTTTTGTCCCTGTAGCAGTGTGGAGTGGTGGCCACGCACTGTTCCAGAGCAGCGTGGACCGGACCGGGGAGCCCAAAAGTCCAGTGAGTAGTATCACAGGGTGATTCCCTAGCCCCGTGCGGAAATGGCCAAAGGCCTTGGTAAACAGAAATGTGGGAAAGGGCAAAGACAGAGCCAACAGAGATAGAAATAATCTCTTGAGGAACTAGCTGACTTAGACAGGACTAGTGATAGTTAGTTAGGGAACCTGCCATCTGACAGGAGGTTGAAAAGAAGTTTTTAGGGCTCCAGCCAGATGAGATGAGGTAGGTAGGAAAGAGTTCTATGTGATATTGGAGAGGATACCATTATAACTAATTAGGCTAGGAAGATAAAGCATTCTGATAGTATTTTGCATTTACAGAGAAAGCCTAAACTAAAAGCTTCTTTTTCCTTTTATTCCACAGCCTGAATCTCTTCTCTTGATCTTGGCCATGTACCAATAGAGGCATAGTGGACATCTGCCAATCTATTTATGATCATCTTATTCCCCTTAAGATAACCTGTGAGAATGTCCTAAGAAAGAGTTCAAGTTGGACAGAGACTGTGGGATAAAGAGTAAGGGATAATTAGGTGCTCTGTTACAAACACCTATGGTATAATGAAGGATGAGCATACTCCAAAATCCCAAGGATGACATTGTCCCCCAGCTCTTCTGGTGGTCTGGGGGTTACCGTGCACTGTTATAGTCACCATTCTGTGTGAGTGGAATTGATGGTGCATCATTTATGGTCACTACTGGGGCTCTTTTGAAGAGGTTTAATTGTTGCAGGCTGGGGAGCCCCTCAAAACAAGATGTCAGAGCTCCTAAAGAGATATCTATCCATTTATGAGAATTTTTTGCCCCCCAAACGACTTTTTCCAACCAAACAAGATGGAAGACTCTTTAGGAGAATGCTGAGGACCCCACAGATCACATTGGACAGCTCAAACAGCTGCATAATCCCTGTGGGTAAAATTCCCACCTCAATATAATGGCTAGAGTCTCAAACTAGAATAGAAGGAGACTGTGATTCCATTCCCACTCGAAGGGCTGCTGAAAAGCCAAAAAGGGGACAGAAAATGTTGCATGCTTAATGAAGGAGCTACTTCAATAAAGGATGGCACAAAAGTCTAATAAATATATGAATAACAGTGGTAACAAGCAACAAAAAGTTAAGTATGTGACTGTACACCCATTGAAATCACTGCATTTTAGCATTCTTAATGCTATGTTGGACTGTGGCTGCAAGAAAGCAGTTCTTTCATCCCGATCCAATTCCTAAGTGCACTATCACTTCACATGGGACTTGCTTTCAAGATGTGATCTTTGGAGCAGAATGTTTACACCTCTGGAAATCTCAGATTGCTTTGCTTGGTTGGTGAAGTCACATCCTTCGAGAACATTGCCTAATAACTCTGTCCATATAACCAGTTCTTGCTATTATCCTCTCCCCTTTTCATATGCATGAATATGAAAATTTAAACTGGTCTTGTGTATAGTTTAATGCCCAGATTGCAAATCATCTGATTCTGGAAAGATTACAGAGGTCTAGTCTGAGCCTTGTGGATTTGAGCTGTAGTCAGGATTTGTTGCTGTTGCTGCTGTGTGCCCTCAAGTTATTTCTGACTTATGGCACTCCTATCACAGGTTTTTCTTGGCATAATGTATTCAGAAGGGGTTTGTTCTTGCTATCCTCTGAGGATGAAAGAACGTGACTTGCCCAAAGTCACCCACTGGATTTCCATGGCCAAGCAGGAATTTGAACTCTGGTCTGCCAGTGTCTGAGTACAACTCACAAACCCCTAGTGGCTCCCATAATCAGGATATGTTCAGTCATTTGCAAGGTTGGTCAGGCATAAGCAAATGCACTGATGTTGATTGAGGCACGTCCAGCATACAAAATGCACACAAGTACTCATTAAAGTACTATCTGGAATAGGGATGTGTACTGACTTTTCTTATAAGGGAAAAAATGTCAAGAACATTTCAGGAGCATGGTGATACCTGGGATACTATGGTAAGGAGAGTAGGGCAATGAAACTGTCATGTGCATCAACACAACAGCACCAGCTGATTTTTTTTTTTAAAGGTGTCACTCTGTCTCTAGTTAAGAGTGAATTTATAGGACCCACTCAAACAAATCCAAAGGAAGGATGTCTCTGTGTAGGGAGATACTTCATTTGTAATACTGGAGAGAATGGCACATGGTACAGATCTGAATTTGGCTGAAAATGTTTTGCTGCTTAGGTTGAAGGATAAGATGGCATTGCTGCTCCATCCAGACTGTTGCTTCAGCAGTGCAGATTGGGCAGCATCCTTTATTTCACCTGAGGGCTGTAGGCAAATTTTAGAAGACTCAAGACAAGTCACTTGTCACACACAGCTCTGTACCTTCATCACTTTGTTGCCACTCTCTGCCCTTCCCTAACACCTGCTACTTAAGCTAACCGCTTCATGCTGCTAAATGGTCAGGTTGGCCCTGTAAAGATGATAATTATTTTCAGAAGTCTAATTTTATAAAAATGGCTTCTGCAACCATTTCTGTTCCAGACAGAAGTCAAAACCTTTGCTTTCTATTTTATTTATTAATTCTACTGTTGTTTTTAGGATCCTAATAAGTTATACTTACATGCTGCAAGTATGGCAATTGGTCTATCATTTGCTTGAGGGTTTGTTTGTTTTTTCTTAACCTCCACAGAAGCTTATTTTTAAAGAAAGAGAAAACAAGATTAAACAGGAGAGGGAATGAAGAATGAAAATATTTTCATTACTAGAGTATTTGTATGTCAACAGTTGATAGTGATGTGAGGCATTCCCACAAGCATTCCAAATACACACACACACACACACACGGAGAGGGAGGGAGAGAGAGAGAGAGAATGAGCCGTCCTGAAGCAGAATACTCCAACATTTCTAAAAATTAACTACAGTTTATTGTTTCTTCTTTTTATCTCCCTCTAAACTTATTCTTAGAGATGTAAGGATTCAGCTTTATTATTTCCTTAAAAAAAAATCCTTAAGAAAAGTCTGTAGGTTTGTAGAAACCCAGTGAAAGATAAATACACTAGGTCTTACCAAGAGACACACAATGAGAACATTTGAACTTATTTTATCATTATTTTATCATGTCTACATATATTTCAATATCAAACAAGGAGTTTATTGTTTTATTTATTTTTCTCTTAGAGCTGGAATCCAAGACCCCTTTTGACATCTTTTTTTTAAATAATAAAATACCAATAAAAACAAAGTGAACAAGATGGTACAACAGCATTCCATAGTATATATCTCCATATGTGGAGTTATATCTCCATATGATATACATTGACTGTGTGACACAATCCTTGTGTTGATATTGTACAACTGAATGCACACCAGAATATGAAGCCAAATGCATGTCCAACAGCAGAATAGGCTATGTGCATCTAAAACAGCATTAAAGACCAAGCTCTTCCAGCAGGCCTATCCAGATGGTTTTTAAATTGAGAGTGTTTTAGTAATGAATTGATTGTTTTTAATATGTGTGTATTTTAACTGATAACTCTTTTATCTGATTGTGTATTTTTAATTGGGATTAATTTTTTAACTGTGTTATGTGTCTATTTTTGTTGTATTGTAATCTGTTCCCCACTTCAATCCATAGGGAGAGGGGGGTAAGAAATGATGATGTTGATGACGACGATGACGACGACAATGATGATGATGATAGAGGAGGAGGAGGAGGAGAGATGAAGGTGATGTTATTACTTTGAAGAAAGTTCATTGGAACTGAGAGGATTAATATTCATCAAGTTGAACGCACACACTTGGGTTCAGCTATGATATGAATCAGAGCCTGATGAAACTCTAAGGTTCTTTCCGCACCTTACCTTCTTCCAGCGCTGGGGTGCAGGGATCAAGCAAGCAACCTCTGGCAGGAGGCTCTCGTGTCCGGGGTCCTTCAGCTCCGCATGAGTTGCCTGCTTGCACGAGAGCCCCGCCTCTTCCTTCCACAGCACAGCCTGGGACCTTCCCAGGCTGCGCTGGGGCAGGAAGCATGACCAGCGCAGTTCCGGAGGCTCCGCATGCCAGGTAAGTGCGTGCAGGGCCTGGGAGCAATGCACGATTGTGCACCATTTTCGGCTTCTAGCTGAAAATGAAAAGGTGCGCGATTTGTGCCTGCCGGCCCCTGGAGCGTTGGACGATTGTGAGTGCATTGTGCAGATCACTCCTCACAATCGCATGATGCTCCAGGCGCCCTTTCACATGGCAAATGCCATGCAGAAATGGCCTAAGAGTTAAGCATCTTGGTAGCAGCACTGTCTGCTTGACACTGGTGTTTTTTAATCCTTTACTGACCTGTCCTCTCAGGGAAGTGGTATGATTTAGGAATAACTGATAAGTGAGTCTGGGGTCTTTCACACTATCCAGTTATAGCGCTGGGATTCCACTTGAACCCCATGGAATTATGGGATTAGGGAGGGGGATTTAGATCTCTCAGCCAGAGAGCTCTAGTGCCTCACCAAACTACAAATCCTAGGATTTCAGAGGATGCATCCACAGTAGTTAAAAGTGAAATCCCAGTTTTACAATTGTATAATATGAAAGGCCTCTTATTTATAGATGATTCACAGACTGCAAGAGAGTCATGTTCAGAGGTTAGAAACATTATTTTTTTTATCCTGTAGTTTCCAGAATCCCTCAGCTAGCCTAGCCAGTCCTGAAAGTTGTAGTCCAAGTTCCTTTTCCAAGCTTTGCTCCAAATCACCATTGTACTCCTTTGTTCCATTTTTAAAATGTTCTTGTCCTCCAGCAGCTGCTCCCATAACAACAAAGCTTTCACGAAGACCTTGAGGTTAAGGGTGAAACTGTAATACCTCCAGTCACTTAGGCCTCTGATGGCCAGACTCCTTCTCTCATGTTTGGCTGCTAATAGACAGACATTGTTAACAGTCACAAAGAGCTTTGTCTTATACAGCAGAACAGCATGTTCTTTGTGCTTATCTTAGGTTTGGGTTCAAGCTATTAAGTGAAGAATTAATTTTTTCTTAGAATTGACTTTACAAATCTAGGTTAGGGTTTATCTCAGATTCTGAGTCTAGAGTAATTCTCTGCAGAGCTGCTTCTTGTTCCACATTTTATAGTCAAGTTGAGATATGTATGCGCCTCTTGTATATGCATTTTTCAGTTATTGCTTTTCATTCAAACTTTAGAACGCTCATAAATACTTGTGAAAAAGATTTTAAATGGTTACTTTTTGTGCTGTGGCACTAAACTACAATGGTCAATGTAATAAGCAGACTTTGTGGGTGCCTACTCTCATGTGTATGTTGTCATAGCTAGTACAGAGATAGAAAGCTCGAGAGAGATTCTTGTGTGCCTTCAAGTTGTTTCCAACTTATGGTAACCTTAAGGAGAACCTATCATGGGGTTTTCTTGGCAAGATTTGTCTAGAGGTGGGGGGCTTTGCCCCATCTTCCTCTGAAGCTGAGAGAACATGACTTGCCCAGGGTCTCCTAGTAGGCTTCCATGGCTGAGAAGTGATTGGAACTTTAGTCTCCAGAGTCATAGCCCAGCACTCCAACCACTGAAAAATTATCTGACCAGCTGAAAGAATGAATATTCTGCCAGGTAGAAGAAGCTCTCAAAAAATGCCCTCTGATTTACCCTCCTCCTTCCCATATTGGCTTCAGTGGGTTTACCTGGCAGTGGGAGCAGTACAATGGGAGTGTTTTGATGAGAACCCAAGTGACTGGGTTGGAAACATTTTAATTTCTCACTACTTACAAAGCCCTGGAGTATATGATGTAGGGTAGCCACTATGGAATGCCATTTTTAGCAGGAAGGGAGAAACGTGTTCCAAAAGAGAGAGAGAGAGAGAAAGAGAGAGAGAATAAATAGCAGGTACTAATCTGCATAAAATCTGCAGTTAATGTTTACATGCAAATTTAGTCTTAGTAAAACTCCGATAGAAATAGTAGTAGAAATCAGCACTGTGACCAGGTAGCTGGTCAATGTACCTACTTTTTCTGGCTGCTGTTTGTGTGCTAACTCCTGATGGGTATCTTAAAGATTTCTGATCTCCATTCACATAGTTGGTGTCTTTAAACTAGGCTTGAGATGGAGAAACCTTCAAACAGAAAAGGGTGGGGAACTTCAACCTTGGTGTTGGGAGCCCTGGTGATGCAGTGATTAAATGTTGGTACTGCAGCCACAAGGTTGTGAGTTTGATCCTGCCAGGTTCCAGATTGACTCAGCCTTCCATCTTTCCATAGGTCAGTAAAATGAGTACCCAGCCTGTTGGGGCAATTAGCAAAACACACTGTAAACACCTTAGAGAGCAATTAGCTGATAAGCAGTATAGAAGTATACATGCTATTGCTATTACTATTCAACCTTGGGGCCAAATCTGACCTTCTTGGGCTCCCAGTCTGGGATTCCTCAGGCAGCCATGCCATCATTCCCATGGCACCATTGTTAGGTGGTTCCTGGTTTTTACACAGGGTCTGTTCCCATTGTAAATGGCTGGAATGCCTTTCCTGAGGCCTACTCAGTGGCATTGGGAACTTTATGTTAAAATAAGCTTGTATTTTTGACTTCACTCTTTTTCATTTGGCCATGTCCATCCCTGGAATATAGCCTCCAAGGAAGTTCCTAAAATTTAATTCATCCCTCAGACTCAAGGAAGTTCTCTGTCTTTGAAACAGAAAATCCATTCAGACAAAAGACTGTCCTTTGATATCCCCTGAACCATAGAACTCATAAAAGAAGACAAATAGCTACCATATGCCAGGCAAACTGTAGGAAACTTAAGTTGTTGTTCCTGTATCAGTTGGCCCTTCATATCCATGGATTGTTTATCAATAGAGTCACTCAACCATGGCTTGAAAATATTTTTTAAAAATCCAAAAAAAAAAAAAACTTGATCTTGCTACACACTGAACACTGAATTTATGGGTAAGCATACCCTGATGCATACCCTCCTGCCATTTCTGAAATCCTCAGGCTCTCCTGAGCACTCATTTGAGGAATTCACCATTTTATATAAAGGATGCCATTTTACTAGGGCCCTTTTCGCACCTTACCTGTGCCTGATTTGGGTGCGCGGGGATCACACGAGCAGTCTCTTGCGAGAGGCACTCACATCCCCTCTGCTTCTTCTCCACAACAGCTCCCTTCTGGCCAAAAGGAAGCATGAGGACTCCAACTCTTCCTTCTGCAGTGCAGCCGGGTAATTTCCCAGGCTGTGCTGGGGGAAGAAGCGTGAGGGCAGCGTCTCTGGAGGCTCCGCACTCAAGGTAAATGTGTGTGGGGCCCAGGAGCAACACATGATGGTGCATCATTTTTGGCAAGAAGCCGAAAATGATATATTCTGAGATCACTGCCTACTGGCCCCAGCAGTGTCACACAATTGCAAGGACCTCATGTGAAACGGTCCTCGCAGTCGCTCAATGCTCCAGAGGTCCTTTCGTATGTGAAATGGCATGCGAAAAGGGCCTATGCCATTATACATAATGAGATTTGAGCAATCGAGGATTTTGGTATTCACAGGGAATTCTGGAACTAAACCCCAGTGGATACCAAAGGCCACTGTGTCTTGTTCTTATGGAACATCAGGTGGGTGGAATTAAACCAGGAACCAAGGCAAGTATCAGAGGTAGGCCCTGATAAGCAGAGTGCTGCATCTAAAAAGGGCCTTTCCCAACGTTCCTCCCACTTCTTCTCACATAATAGGGAAGGAGGATCTCAGAAGACAAGTCCCCCAGCCACTGGTTGCTATATACATGAGGATAACTGGCAGCCAGAAGTATGGAATGTCTCCTCTGAAAAAGTTAGTTTTGAATTTTTGGAAGAGATAAGAGGAAGATGCAAGTCACACCTGATGTTCTCATTATCAAGGTTGACCATGAAAATCAGAACGAGTTCTAACAGTCAAACATGAAGAAATCAAGCAGATACTCACTTACTGTCCTGATCTGGTAGGGACAATCTCAATCTTCTGTCATCCCACTTTTTCAGATGCTTTTAAAATGTTTCTCTCTCCTCCTCCCACTTTCCTTTGTCTTCAGCTTATTTCAATTGCTGGAAACTGAGTTGAAAGCACAAAAATAGTTTGCATACAATTAACTCAGCAATAGGGAAAGGAGAAGAGGGGGCATAATCTTGCCCTTCCCAATAGGCTTAGCTAAAAGAAACCTGCTGCAACCGCTCCTAACTTGTGTCTTCTTCCTCACTAATAACTTTTGTCATTTTGACCGCACTCTGATGTTGCTTGGCCACATGTTGGGGCAGCAATAAGTTAGATGAGAGGGAAAGTACGTTTTGTACCACAGATAAGTGGCATGTAGTTTTCTGTTTCTAAAAATAATTTTTAAAAGTAATTACATTAATTACATCTGAAAAATGGAGGAATAAAAGATTACTTTTGAATTGTAACTGTAGTTATGACTAACTACTTTTTTGAAACATTGAATCTATGCTTTTAAAGGTAGCTTTTACCCTGGAAGATTTGGATAGCTATATCTGTGCCTTAGATCTAAACAGATAAAATGGAATGAACAAATTAATTATCTTCAGTGCTCAAATGAGGTCAGGAAGAACAACTCTGGAATAATACAGGGAGAGGGAGTGACACAGCAGTTATGGGCAGAATAACCTGTGAAGGGCAAACAATTTGGCTAGAAATACTTGACAGATGGCAGAGAACTGGGAAAACACCAAGGCTGAGGACACGGCACACTGCATGAATTTGATGAATAATCTTGACATAATTGTACAACATTCTCCCAACAAAGGGTAGCCTTCACCTCTTGCTGTGATTTTGGGAACTGGAAGAGCTTATCTTTGAGTAGCATATAAAATGTAAGGTGGTTGCAGAAAAAGAATGCAGACAATGCAGCTATCAGGAGATTCTTTTGGTTAAAATTTCACTAGACTTTGCAAAGTATATTAGATTTGGGGGGTGGGGGCTTCATTCAGATTGTTCCCTTTTACATTGCTAGACATATTTATTGTCCCTGAAACATTCTGTAGAAGGAAATTAAGATTTGAAAAGTTAGCACTGGAATTTTTTCATAGACAAACACTTTTTAATTTTTTTCAATTTTATGTCAGAGCTTTGTGGATCTGCACAGCTAACTGCTAACTGCACAAGTGTCCTATGCATTTGACCATGCATCATCATCATCATCATCATCATTCATCATCATCATCATATCTTGCCCTTTCTCCAGTGAGTTCACAGTAGCCATACCTGGCTGTCTTCCTCCTTCTCACTTTGCTCATGAAGCAGGTCAGGCTGAGAGACAGAGGAATGGCTGGCCCAAGGTTTCATAGCTCAGTGAAGACTTCATTCTAAAAGTCTCAAATTTCAGTCCAACATTTGAACCACATCAAGCATCCCTGCTTGAATGCTGAAAGAATGAGTGAAGTGAACACGCTCACCTCTATCTTGCAATCTGCTTCTTCTGCTTCTTCTACCACCTGGTCTCTTTCCCAGCCCAGAGGTCTATCTTCAGACAGGGAAAGGCAGCAACAGAAGCAGAAATTGTGTTTGCTTACAGAAAACCTATTGGAACCATGACTGTCACTCCCTTTCACCCCAGTTCCATGAGCACTGTTGGATGATCTCACAGTCTAATTCACCCTTTCTAATTCTCCCTTTCCTTTCCCCTTTGCTCTTCTGGCAGGATGGTGCAGTGGCTATACCTTACCCTGATTACCTATGTAGTATTTATCAGACTCTTTCTTGTTATGGGTCTTCAATTCTAGCACAGGGTTTTCTTAGCAAGATTTTTTCAGAGGAGGTTTGCTGTTGTCTTCCTCTTAGGTTGAGAGAGTATGACTTACCCTATGTTACCTGGTGGGTTTCCACAGCTAAACAAGGTTTCAAACACTGGTCTGCCAGAGTCCTAGTCCAACACTCAGACCACAACATCTTGCTAGCTGTCATGGGACCCATACAGCAGGTTATATCAATGTGATAGGCCATGTGTTTGCATCCATATAAGTGTCAGAAAGGAAAGGCAAGGAAGAAAATATGACCACTAAGCTTTATAGAAATCTTTTTCCTTGCATGCAGCCACACATGTCTGTGGATGGAATATACACACACAATCTCCAGTACCTTGTGCATACAGATTTTACCGGTATCCAGGTTCTAGCACGTCACTGGCAAGTTCACTGCCAGGTTGGCTGAGTTATCAGATGGAAAGACCATTAGCTGGAAAATATAATTAGATTTGTTTTCAGTATCAGACAAAGTTCAAGATTTGCTTGGGCATAAATAATGATGGATCTGTTTATTTTTCATTATGCAAGCCAAACATGTCTTGATGTGTACACTTAAGATCTCTCTCTTTTAATGCATTGTGTAAGAAGCTAATACTCAGTTTATTTCAAAAACAAGGAGGAAGAAGATCATCATCAGTCCCCCCACAAAATAATTTGAATAGAATACACTGTAATATTTAGTAAAATCTTTCTACTATTCTGAAATTCCAGATGCCTATTAACATTTCTTGGTCAAATCTGTTGGATTGTCAGCCAAAAGTTCTCATTGCTGTGGAAACATCAGTCTCAACAATTTTTGTAACATTCATGCAAAACCACTTGATGCAATCTTATCTTGATCAGTTTCATGGGATAACCTTGTTGTGCCAGGAGCACGTAACTTTAAGAATTGATAGGATTAGCAATCCAATTTCCTTTAATGTCATTCTGAATCACAAAACCAGAAGCTGGTGCTGTCCAATCTTGAGCAAATATCCATGTTCCACAACACTGGGATCTTTAAACTTATAATTTGGGAAAGTAATAAACACAGTAGAATGCATCCAGTGAATAACTTTTCATGTAATTTTTTCCTGCTTTTCAGACAAGGAAAATGATTGTTTTTAAACAAGGAATCGGCATAGTCAATACAAACTTCAAAATTCTTTGCAGATTTATATTTTATAGAGATAAAGTACAAGTCTGCAAAGAATCTTGAAGTTTGTATTGTGTTAGCTCATGTGGCAACATATTTAACTCCAGAAGACATGCCAATTCCGTTGCTTCAGTTCTGTAGCTACCATTTTCCAAAATGGCTGAATGAATGCATGTAGACAACTTACTTTTGTGGCAACATATAGAAACATTTTTTTTTTAGTCAAGGTTATCACTAGCCAGTATGGCCACCATTATGGTCTAGGTCAGTGCTTCCCAAATTTGAGTCTCAGGATATTGTTGGATTTGAGCTGTCCAAAGTCCAAGGCAACACGGTCAATGGTTAAGGATTCTGGGAATTGTAGTCTAACATCCTAAGATGCACACTGGAAAACAATTGGTCTGGGACATAGATGTGGTACCCCAAAGCCTGTTAGTAAGAAATAAATTTCAATAACATAAGTAGTAATATATAATACATAAAACTAATAGCTAACTTACTGTGAATAATAATAAAATCGTATAGAAAAGCTCAAGAGACAACTATTCTGGAAGTCTCTAAAGTCACAGATTCCTTCCTCCTGCTAGATGTTGCTTTATAGATGTGGGTATACGTGGATGGCTAGGATGTTGTCTTAGCAGTTAAAGTGGAATACGTTACCATAATTATGCAGTGTGAAAGGGTCTAGAGTCACTAAACATGGCATGTGTTATCTAATGAGACCTAAATGAAGACTGTGGTAAGGTATTGGACCCAGTTCGACTTTGACTGCTAACTTTGGTTAACAACCAAAACAAATATTTTGGATTTCTAATTTCCTTCTCTCTAGAATGCAAATTTATGAACCATTTTCACTATACTTGATATTTCACTAGGCTGACATGCCTAACATTTTTGAGCAAGTTCAGGTTTGATAGGCAAATTTTAGTTTCTGTTTTTTTCCATAAAATTGCTGTTTTTATTCCATTCTGCCTGAAATTTGCTTTAAATAAATTTTATGGGTCGTAAGTAATGCCATTCAAATTTGCTTCCTTCAAAACAAAAGCAAAATCACTGATGTCAATCCAGGTAAATATCCATCTATGTTTATACCCAGATTCCATCTATCTAATCTATCTATCCATCCAGCTGAGGACATCTATATGCCATATCAATGTGATATAGTGGTTTGAGTGTCAGGCCAGGACTCTGGGAGACCAAGGTTCCCATCCCCACTCAGCCACAGAAACTCTGTGAGTGACCTTAGACAAGTCACATTCCCTCAGCTTAAGAGGAAAGCAATGACAAGCCTTCACTAAATAAATCTTAGCAAAAAAATCCTAACAACTATCCCTCTCCTTCCTCTTTCTGTATGTATGAAAGAATAATATAGGGTGTTTGACACATTCAGTTTCCTGGAACTATTGCATGTTCCATCGTTAAAATAAAATGCATCCTTTTGCAATTTCCAGAAATATTACTTGATAGGATGTAATAGTAATGGAAGAAAGGAGCCTTAGCAAGTTTATCTAAGTTTTCATGAAGGAGATCCTTGCTTCATCTTTGTGCAGTTGAAAAATGCTTCCCTATAGCAACTGGTACATGCATTTGTTTCCTGCTAGCGAGAAAGTGGACTTCTCTCGCTACTGCTGATTAGAGAAGCAATTCCCAAAGAACTACTTCTTCGGGTAAGACAGTGTCCATTCTGAAGGGACATATGTGAATAAGGATTAGCCTTTGGAGTGATTTTGAAAAAGCACAAATGATCTTACAAGGGCAAAGAAAACCTTTCAGATTAATCACTTAGCCAACTGCAACTATTGTCCTTTTACAAATCTATTTACATGCCAAAATCTTGTGGTTACAAATAATCAAACTTTGAATTACTTGTGTTTCCCTATACTTCTAAAAAGGCTGCTGGAAGTCCACAAGTTTTGGTTAACAGTGTTAAGATCAGATGTCATATCTTTGCTGAGAACAGCTGTTTGGGAACGGAGGACCTTCAGTGATTAGGTTCCCATTATTATTATTTCTCTTAAAGTTATTGTTGTTGTGTGCCTTCAAGTCAACTCCAGTTTATGACATTTCTATTCTAGGGTTTTCTTGACCAGATTCATTCAGATGTTACTGTAGTTTCTAGCCTGGACTTGGGGGATATTAGATATCACTTTGATATCAATAATTTGGCCTTCTTTACCTATTCATCTCCACATGCTGTGAGGTCCCCCGGACAAGCTCGCAGACAGGGACTGCCGCTAATCACTGTAATATTCCAAACAATACAGGCTGGCCAGAAATAACCATCCCGCCACTTCAGGAAACCTCAAAGGCAAGTACTCTATTACGTATGCACACTACTTGCAAAGAACTCCCTGCCCTGAGCAGGCAGCGTGATTAGACGAATCCTCATCTGTCAAGCACTCTGCGTTTGCATACTGTCTACTCCAATGTCAATTCAGACTTAACTCAATCATGCTAAATTCTGACCTTTCGGAGGCTTTGTCTCCAGCCTGAAACTCATTGTTTTCCCGAAGTATGGACTAGCCTACAGCCACATTTTCCCCTATAAGAACCCCTGACTGTGAGAGCTTCTTCGGATCGCTCCCAACTTCCATCCCACCTCACTGCTGCTTTGCTTGGCGAGCTTTCCATGTACTGAGACTCCATACCTCCGAACTTCTGCTGCAGACTACCTGGGCTTCAGGAGAGGTGTAGTATTACCCAAACCAACAACTCTTCTTAAAAATCCCTCTATCCCACTCCAACCTTTATTTCTATAGGTATCCGTGTGAGTGTGCTGCATACACTATTTGATTGTATTTTAATAAAACCACAATTATTATTTCAATCCTGTTTGCTCCTTGACTCGGCCTGACCCCGTAGACATTGGGTAAAAGATTCCGCTTCATTGCCCTGCCTCTCGCTTTGCTAGCTTGTGCTCTGTGCTAATTTCCCCAACTTATATATTTGAGAGCACATTTAGATGTCCCTCCCGGGACCCCCAGAAAATAGGGTAACAGAGGAGGTTTGATGGTATATTCCTCTAAGGCTGAGAAGGTGTCACTTGCCCAAAGTGACCCAATAAGTTTCCACAGCTGAGTGGACATTCAAACCCTGGTTCAATCTAGTAGTCAAACCACTATACCATGTTGACTTCCACTGCTCAGGTTAAAAAAAATTAGCTTCCTTGTGTTTTTCACTCAGCATTTATTCCAGGCGGTGTAGTAGTGCTATGCTGACCAGAAGAAAAATACACTCCAAAGCTAGAGAAGAACAACTTTTTCTTATAAATCCCAGAAACACCTTTTCTATCTACATTCATTCTCATACAATCATGTTGTTAAATGTTTCTGCAACTACAGTCCAGTCGCCTGGTTTGTAAGGAGGGAAGTTTTTGAAATAGACCCTAAACCCAATGTTCTGCTCATGGGATGCATTCTCATGTGATTGGGAGTCTGTCCTAGAGAAGGGAAAAACTACTTTCTTGATCAATACTCAGAATCTCCCGGCCAGGATGGCTTTTATGTTATCACTACCACCACCATTTCTACCACCACCACTACTGTCATCATTATCATAGTCGTTCCCAAGAATGGGATTCAAGGTAGCTCAAAAATGAAAATCTTGAATCTTCTATGCACTATGTGGCCCAATTCCCTCCTCCTCTTTACTGGTCAGCAGCTGCTGCGGTTGATGGGAATCTGTTCCTCTGTTGCTGAGGAATTAGCTAATTTTCCCAACCCTTTGTGCAAGTGATCTTCACTGCAACAGGCAGAAACAGGATCCCTGTCCCAAACCCCTCTTGCAGCAGAGATTACTTGCATGGAGAGGGGTTCAGTCAGGTACTTCCTAAGTGACAGGGGAACAGATCCCCATTGATCACAGCAGCTACTGACTGGTGAGTTGGGATTGCAGGACTCTCTCAGTCCCTATTTATCCCCTAAATGTGGGGTCATGAATATGAAAGAATCATGAAAATGAAGCAATCACAAATGTATAACTCTTGGTTATGCATTTGTAATTATCCAGTAAGATTCTGCCGAATGATTACAATACAGTTAAAATATGCAAGAAAATCAACATTAAAATACAGTTATATCATTAGCGACATTAAAACATCAACTTAAAAGAATAAAAAGCAATTAAAACACTATCTTTTTTTAAAAAAAAAAAATACAGCCTGTCTGACTGTGCTTGTCTATATGAATGCTCCACATGGACTGATGGCATTTCTCCTTTCTTTAGTCGCATCTTCCTTTCTGAAGCTTGAAGGCACATCATGTAAGCAATGAAGATCCTGTGTGATTTCAAAAGCAATGTCATATTTGGAACACAGTAAATGGAAATACAAGATTTCAGGAGCTTCAGCTACAAGTAGGGGTGTCCATTTATATCTGCCATAGCAGGTACCTATTCTGACACCACTTAGAGATCCTCAAGAAAGCACTACAGTCTCAATTTTTGGGGGATGTAGGTGCTTCAGCATTCTTCAGCACACTCTTCAACTGCTTTAAAATATACCAGGCAAAGTGAAATCTATCAAGCATTTTGAACAATGCATCAACCTGAGAACTTTTGTCTGCTTGTATTGTGAGCATATGTTTGCAATGGACAAATCATAAATAACAGTGATGTACATCTTTTGGTACTATTCAATTACTTCCAGAGCTTGGAAAAGTTACCTTTTTAGATTATAACTCCCTGACCCCCCCCCCAGCGTGGCCATGTCAAACCCAACAAACTAACTTTTCTGAACTCTGCTTGGTCTGTTCATTTGAAAATGTATTTTATTACACATGACTCTGATTTTTCCCTATGCTTACCCTGCTATCCTGATGTTCAGCCATTGGGACAGGAGGGTATTAGTATGATTACTGCCCTGATTATAGTGGTATGCATTTTTTGCTTTTGCAAATTATCAAATAGATATCCTGGACTCTGCTCAGAATCATAGCTTGGAAAAAATTAATTTTTAACTTCATCCCCCAAAGTCCCTCAGTCAGTTTGGAATTCTGGAAACTGTAATCCAAAAAAATCAGTTTCCAAGCTCTGCTTAGAACACTACCCATATAATATGGGGGGAAAGTTTTTAAACTATGAATTCAAAAAGATGCACAGGCTAGACTTCTATCAGTGCCTGATGCCTATGGCTGCACCTTTTCCAGGGCACCACATTTTACCACAATGGAGATGGATGGCAGACAAATCTGGCAGTTCTAAGCAGTTCATTTCTCCATTTATGGCTTTCCTTCATGACTCCTGCAACCAAAGCGTTTGTCCTTCTGCTGCCACTGCCTACAGCACTAGAGTTGATGGTGCAGTATGCCAACAGTTTCTTTCCTGGAACGGTGGGAGGAAGAATTATGGAGAAAGGGAATTGCTACCAATGCTGCAAAGCTTGACCTCAACCACAAGTGATAAATGATGAAAATAAAAAGAACCCAACCCATAGCAAAAGGACCCAAATTGCCAATCACCAAGAACATTTTATTCAGCAAGAGCGATGGAGAGCCAGAATTTGAGTGGTTCAAGTGTTGGACTAGGACTCTGGGAGACCAAGACTCAAATATCTCCTTAACTACAAAAACCCCTTCAGTGATCTTGAGCAAATCACACTCTCTTAGCCTCAGACAAAGGCACTGGAAAACCTCTTCCGACTATATCCTGCCAAGGAAACTCCACATAACATCATCATCAACAACAAGAACAACAGATGGTGAAACAGAAGGAATGATTTGAAAAAGAACATATCCATCATGGATATTTGGCTATATAACCTCCTGTTCATGTTTATGTAGATGCCTCATGCATGGAATATTCTTCATGGCCAAAATAACCGATACAAGGTATTAGAGTCCAAATCCTCAAAAGGAATGTGGTAAAATGCACATTTGAAGAACCATCAAAACGCATGTTCCAACACTGCAAACTGGACATGAACTCTCATAAAAATGTCAAGCTTTCTCCTATCATTCTGTAAAAAAGGGCAGGAATGGGGGGAAATGGAGATCGCTCATCACTAGATGTTTCTCCGAAAATCTTCAAAAGGCAGAACTATTGCTGTAATTTAATTGGACCTGTACAACATCGTTATAGAACATTTTCCATCAATTCTCTCTCTCTCTCTCTCTCTTTCTCTCTCTCTCTCCCCTCTCTCTCTCACACACACATATACGTGCACACAAACACACACACACTTTTGAATTTCAACAGCTGGGTGTAGAACAACACTGACTTACTGATGCTGCAATTCAGATTATACTTTATTAAGCTGAAACAAGAGAAGCAGCAAACCCGCGCAGGGAGTTGAGAAGTTTCCACCTTTTACTGATTGCCTATCGTACAGGAAATGGAGATTCTTAAAATGCTTCACCAAATCATTCAAGGTCTCGTCTTAACAGAAATGTTGCCTCAAAAATCAGTCTTAACTCTCTTAACATTTTCTGTATATTAGCAAAATATTTGGGATAGATATTAAATTGCAGAATCTTTCAGTACCTACACTGATAAGTAAGATAGCAGAGAAATCCCCAGAACATGAAAGTATATTCAGGTCTCACTGAGCTGTTCTGGAGGCACCCTCATTTTTTTCTGAATATTTTTGTAAGCCACCTTGAGTCTCATGCTAGGAGAAAGGAGGAATATAAACAAAATTTACAATTATGTTTTTGTAGTTCTTGAGCAAAAACTGAGGTTCCCCTAAGTCTGTTCATACCTCTCTTGTGTAAATTATGCCTTTTTGGCTTAATAAGCATCTGTATTCAGAAAATGAATTCACCACTCAAATACAAGCTGTGTATACTTTATAATATAGTACCTTTTCTTAATATACAGCGTGCTGTAAAAGAAGATTTTCTTAGCTTGTTAATGACCTAAACAGAATGCTTTCAATTTAGATATCTAATACAAATTCAACCATAGTAAGTATTACTATGTAATAGTAAGTATTACAGAACATTAGACAGTTTTTAAAAAAAATCATGTATATACTTTGCAGTTTTTCTTCTTGTGTGAAATAAAGCACATTCCAAGTATCACAGTCAAGCTGAAATGTACCATGGACTCTTTTGTTCTGAGAACACAGCTGCACTTAAAGCTGTGTTCACCCTGGCCATCTGTATTCAAAATCAAGGGAAAGAACAGCCCTCTCAGGGAAAAGTAAGTACTTTTGACCATGATTTGATAACAAATTAAAATCCACCTACCAATGTTGCTTGCAAAAGCAGCCACAGAAATGTGATAGAAAATATTCCTAAACTTTGCGTTTGAATTAGCCTCACTTATAATTTCTTGATGAGAATTTTTTCAAAATCTCAGAACAATGGACTCACTAGTCTTCGTCTGAGTTTAAAAAAGGATTTGATGTAATATAAGACCAAGAGCTGTTTGGATGGATCTTACTAGCCTAAAGGCCATTTCATAAGACCAAAGTGAGATGTGATGTGTGTGCATGCACACGCGCACACACATGCACATCAGCATTTGGGTTGAATTAATTGAGGCAGTTTGGCAGGTGGTGAATTAGTGGTGATTACTTTTCTCCATGCATTCCATTTGCAACTTAACCTGCATTTTGAATGCTTCAAAAATTTTAATATTGTAAAAGTTTAAGGAAACGCAACCACAAACAATTCCTTTGGGAAATGATTATTCCACTGTATGCATAATGGACTTCTAATGTATGATTAAAACAGTGAACTATGTAAGAGATTTGTTTGCTAGCCAAGTTGGAAATAACCTCATCTTCACCCCTCCAAAATAATCCTTGGGGTAGGTGATAGTTAAATGCGAAAAGGCAGTTTCGCTCACTGAACACTGAAAGGTAGAAACAGATGATCGTACCAAAAAATAATGTGTGTATGACAGAATCAAAGGCTATTGATTAATCTTTATTACCAATATTTAGGAAATCATAAAAAAATATATATTGTTAACTACTGTCAAGCCAGCTTCAACTTGTGGTGAACCTATGAATGAGGAGACTTTCAAATCACCACATTATCAACAGCCCTACTCAGGTCTTGCAAACTAAGGGCCATGCTTTCCAATATTGACTGTATATACCTGTAATGAGGTCTTCCTCTTTTCCTATTGCCTTTTACCTCACCAAGCACCATTGTCTTTTCTGAATCATATCTTCTCATGGTGTGTCTAAAGTGTTGCAGTTTCAGCTTAGTCAACTTGGTTTCTAGGGAGAGTTCAGGCTTGATTTGCTCTCAGACCCTTTATTTGTCTTTCTTTTCTTTTTTTGGCACTTCTGGGTATCCACAGAACTCTCCTCTAGCACTACATTTCAAATGAGTTTATTCTCTTCATCTTTCTTCACTGTAGAAATCAGAAATCTTGTCCAGTTCCTTCATAGTTGCCCTTCTAAGTCCTAGGCCCTTTTCACAAGAAAGGGCCCCTTGAGCATTGTGTAAATATGAGGAGCAGTCTGCATGATGCACTCACATTTACGTGATGCTCAAGGGTCAGACACAGAGCGCACAAAGATTTTTTCATTTTCGGCTTCAAACCAAAAATGCTCTGCGCTCACGCGTCGGTCCGGCACCCCACGCGCACTTACTTGGCATGTGGTGTGTTGGGAGCCAGGCTGGTCACGCTTCCTGGGCAGTGCACGCTGGGAAAGGTCCCAGGCTGCACTGAGAAAGGAAGAGGTGAAACGGTCACACGAGAGGAAGGAGCTGCAGAGGCCGAGCAGCAGGGAAGCAGCAGGGAAGCAGGAGCATTCCTTCCAAGGCTTGGTGCGCGAGCCGAGCAGCCCAGCACCGGTAAAAGGTAAGGTGCGGAAAGGGCTCTAGTCTTCTTCTGAGTTCATTACTGCAGTCTCCATCTTGATAAATGATGGAGCCAAAATATAGGAAATCATTGATTGTCTCCAATTAAAGTTATATTAAAGTTATATTAACCATCTGTGGTCATTATTTTTTTTATTGTTCAACTGTAAACCTGTATTTGCATTTTCTTCTTTTAATAGTTGTTCCAAGTCTTTGCTCTTTTCAGCTAGAAGCATACTATTTGCATATCTCAAACTGTTGATGTTTCTTCCTCTAGTTTTCATACCTCCTTTCTCCAAATTTAATTCTACTTCATTCATGATACCTTCAGTGTACAAGTTAAACAGATAAAGTGATAAAATGTAGCCCTGCCTAATCCCTTTGCCAACTGGAAACTATTCTGTTTCTTCACATTCTGTCCTGATGTATAGATTACACATCAAGACAATCAAATGTTGTGGAACATCCATTTCTTTAAGATCAATCCATAGTTTTTCATGATCTATGTAGTCTATGTAATCTATGTAGACAAAGTCTTTGCTATAATACATAAATTACAGGTTGATTTTCTTTTCAAATTCTTTGGTGCACTCTGTTATCCAACATGTTTGCAATATGATCCATAGTGCCTTATTGAGGCTTGCCACATTAAAAACAGTACTGGGGTCCCTGGTGCAGGGAACAAGACCGATACAAGCATGCTCCTGCTAAGCTTTCAGTTTTTTAATGCCTGTATTGAGCTCATTTAGGACAATACTCTGCATGATGTGGTCTGCAATCTCGTTGGCAACTGGTAGTTCCCTGCAATATAGAAGTGACAAGGTGATGGAAAAAAGTCACACCTAGATATTTGTTTCTGGAATCCTTGGTGTTCTGAGAATTTGAGTAAGATGAAATGAGTGAGATGACAGCTAGAGAAATAAAGGCAGAGGACTCAGCCCAGATCTGACCCAACAATGGTAAGAGGAACACAGGAGGACCTAATATGTGATAGTGATATGGCAAAGTAATTTTCATCTCTTTACCAGCACTGCATCCACTCAGTGTAATCAAGTAGATCTCCCTCTTTTTTCCTTGGAGTTACTAGAGACTGGTTAAAAACTGGCAGGCAGGATGGTATGATAGACTCTTCAGATTTTTTTTTCTATAGTCAGTTCAGAGAATATGTTATGGATGAAGTCACTCACAGTTCTTCTGATGTGGATCCATAATTTATATTAGAATTAACTTTAATTGTTGCAAGGCCTCCTTCTTGTCAGATTTCTTTTGATGCTTTTCAGTTAGGTTAACCCCAAAATGTAGACAAGATTCCTTTTGGCATGCTAATAGGCACTTTTTATTCTTGCTTAAGGTGGCTTATTACATCAGTCAGGACAGGAATGAGGGATTGGATGATCACAATGAAAAAATGCTCCACTGAGGAAAGGGGAAGTTGTGTTAGGTCTTAAGAAGGCTGTGGTATTACTTGAATCCTGGATTGCTCAAACCTGCCTTCTTTAATCTGAACTCCTTGTTCATTCTTTCCATCTTGCTTCCAGATTTGCCCTCTGATCCTAATGACTCATTAGTCTTCCTTCTTCTTCAGATCTGCTTCTTGGTTTGCCCTTATTATTATTTCTTAGAGTGTGATTATTTGAGACACTTTGGACTGATAATTCCTGAGGAGGCTCAACTACATAAGAGCCTTGGTGGTCCAAGTTGCTTGACCATTTGTGAGGTGCTCAACCCTCTCTAACCTAGCCTTGATGTGATTTGAGACTCCCTTTCCTACCCTGTATCCCACCCTGTCCACACACAGCACTATTAACTGCATTCCCCGGGGTATTAATGAAGAGAGAGGCCGTAACAAAGTTTTGTCTGAAGACAGTTATGGTCCTCTGTGGGATCTGGAGTTTACACTATCTGGAACAGAGTGACACCATATCCTCTTTTACAGCACATGCTCATCTATGGTCTGCCAGAGAATGGTTTTGAAGGTGTTCTCTGTTTGAAGGACAATCCAAGATTGATTTCAAAATAATCATGAGGAGGAAGATCAGGGACTTCAAAGTTGCTCATCCATAGTTAGCTTCTGGCACACTTCAAGGTTGCCCCCCTTTTGGGGAAAGAAGGTTGATTTTTTAAAAAAAAAAAATTTTAAATTTAATACTGACATACTGTTTGGTATCTACATATATGGTGTCTGTAGACATAAATTAAAAAATGCAGTTTTATGCAAAGTGGCATCTTCTTTTATCATCTTTTTTGGTTATGTGTGTCAGGGTTTTTTGGAAATTTATATACAGCTACATTATCACATGGAGGATACTGAATCAAGCTGAATGCAGTTATGGTCATTCCACAGAAATCTGGGAAGAAACTGTAAGAGTGGCACATGAATTTGTATATCCATTCTACACTTTCAATTTTGTAATGCCTGTGGAGTCCTCATTTAATGTGATTCTGCTTTGCTTCATCTCCAGCCAACATTCAAAATGCATTAACCAGTAACTTGTAAAGATTTGCCTAATTTGGTCCTGAGTTTTTATGCTTCATCTTTAGAAACCTGTTCTACATGTTATATGGAGGGCCTTTTAAAGACCCTTGAGTTTTCTAGTTTGTTAAAAGATAACTCTACTCAACAATTTGATAGAAAATGGAAATCAGTGACAGATTGGATAAAAGATTTATAGAAATAATGGAACAAAGAAAGCAGGAGATAAATGGCAAATAATTCTAATTAATAGATTTTTGTTTGCTTAACTGTTAAATTGGTACAAGTAAGGAAGGACAATAAAAAGATAATACATAAAAAAGAAGATGTAATTTAAAAACCAGAAAGGGGAAATAATTTGGGGGAAATGCAAAAAAAATGGAATCGAGAGTAAGGGGGGAGACAAGAAGATTGTATAACTATAGGAAAGATTAATGTAGAAAGATGTTCAATTTTATAAAACGTATTTTTAAAATAAAAATACATATTTTTAAAAAAATAAAAGCTCCTTCAGCTATTTGTAATATTTATTTATGTGCAAGAAAGCTATTTTCTGGTTTGTAAAATGATCAATTTTTCTTACTCCCCTGACTTAGATTTCCCAAAAGTCCCAGTAATGTTAGGCTTTCATGCACATTACTTAGACCTATTTTAATATTGTTTTGTGGGAATCCAGACACTTAGTGCTAGTTGAATATCTTTCTGCATGATGTCTAAACCTGAATTTAAGCTCTTAGACTTACTGAGTTACATAAATAAAGGATTTTGTTCCTGCTGTCTGAACAGTTAACAAGACATCTGCTAATGAAATACACGGCTTGAATGTCACTTGATGGAAGTAGCCACATATTTATCATTTTTATAAATCTCTAAAATACATATTAATCCCATTATTCAGTCAGAGTCCTATAAACTACTCAGATGTGTACTTTTGCAATAGTACTTTGAAGCCATTGGCCTTTCTCAGCTGGCTAAAGTGGTTTCTAATCTTTTAGCCACAGTGTCTAACAACGTGTCATGGGAGTTTAGAGAAAGGGGTGAAACTGACATCACTCCACACTATTTATATTGTGAAGGAGCTTGAATCCATTTCATTTTCTGTTTAGGACATTCTGAAGAGGCCAGGAAGAAGAAAGACAGCTGCCCTTTGTCCATACTCTGAGAAGCATGAGTAAGATGAGAGACAAGGAGAAATAGAGGAGGGACAACGTTTAAAAAAAAACCCAACAAAAATGCTCCCAAAACAACAGAGTAGCTTGAAAAAAAGTAAACCAGCCTGGTGCTAGAAAGACAGGACGATGTTTTTAGTGATCCCTCTCACTTGGTACTGCATAGTGCAGAATGTATAGTTCCCCAGATACTGTTGAACTACAGCCATGGCTAATGGGAGCTGTGGGAAGCCAGTACAAATACATGGGGCGTAGTGGTCTGGAAGGGGGCCTAAGACCTGACTATGTTGTGTATGGGTTTGGTTTTGGTTTTTTAGTTCTTTCTCTATAATATCATTATTTGTCATTTGTCTTGGCATCCTCTGTAAAAATCAGTGTATTTCAAAGAAAAGAATAATGATATACAACATTCTATATTACAAAATACCAAAGGTTTTTAGCCGATCCATCGTTGCTGTGAGAGAGAGCAGAACTAGGACTCAAGTGAGGGAAGAATAAGCAGGTGAGCATCAGTGAGTGGAGGGAATGAGAGAGCTGGACAAAGAGTGCAGAATCAGAAGAGGCCATCAGTAACACCTAAGACCTCTGATGACGGTGGTTGATGGAAACAGAGACCTGGAGGCAGTTAGCCACTGTACTTTCAGCCACCTGGAAGCATGGGTGGAGGAAGAAAAGGAGGAGGGACTGCAGCTGAAGCAGCACCCTTCAGGGTCCAGGAAAACAGCTGCTCCAGTTCTTCACTAATGCCTTTATCTCTGCACCAAACATCTCCTTGCTGCCCTGGATCGGCTAGTGAGGAGCACGTGACATGGGAGGGGGGCTTTAGGTGCACAACATAGAGTGAAGTCAAGCAGGTGGCTGGGGAAGGCATGTTGGTTGTGGGTGTCAGTGACCATGTGTCTCCCCTATGTTCCTAAAGACTTGAGACACCTTAAGGAAATGATTGAACTTCCCATTTTTTTCCACTGGGACCTGAATGCACTTTCAGCAGCCCCGACTCCAGTGGCCATCTGCTCTCACCAATAGATATGCTAGCTAAGGTTGATCAAGGGCTATATTTTCCTCTGACTTAATCTATACCAGCTGGTCACAGCTCTTCAGGATTTCGAACAAGAATCATTCCCGTTCCTTGCCTTCCCTTGAAATAACTGTGATGCAATCTGAGATCTTCTACATGCAAAACATGTGCTCTGTTTCTAGGCCATGGCCTTTCCATATAAATACGGAATCTCTACTGAGCTATGTGTGGATGCCCTTCATCTATTCCCCATGTTTTTCTCTCCCACAGACTAGTCACCACAGTTCAGTGATATAAAATACTGTGAAGTCAGATGCAGCCTAACAAATGAATTTGGGTTTGGTTATATATTCACAAACCTGAGCTGTTTTTAAACAGTCAAATAGTCCATCTGGTCAAGGTTTGGTTGACAATTTAAGTAAGTTCATTGTGAAATTGAAAGTAGTAGAATGCACACATGCTTCCATGGCATAGCCTTATCATTAATGGTCTCAAAGTCCTGGAATTCTCTATAGAATGAAATGCCAAAGCACTTGGCCTTTTCTTTTCTTTTCTTTTTAAATGGAAGAGCTGTTGATTTATTTGTGTTGATTGAGACCATTTTGATTCCTTGTCACTTGTGGCCAAATTGCTTGAAGAGGAGTTGAAGAGAATCCAGAACCAACAAAAGCTGCAACTCTGAGCTTTCATTAGAAGGAAAGAAAAAAAGAACAAAGCAAAATGTACAAACACCATTCTAACCACTGGCTTAATGAAAATGGACCCCATTCATTTAAAGGAGCCATCCCAGGTGTTGAAAATAGGTTCAGCACCTTGAATTAGCTCCTTTATAGGCGAGTCTAATAGCCAGAGTGAATTCAGTTTCCACCAGCCATTATTGATTCAGTGATCCACCACTGAACCAGGGATCCCTGGAACACAATTTGGCAAACAAGACAGTGTAGTTTGTGGATAAAGAAGCTTTCACATGGTCACTCGAGCTTCTGTGCCCAGAATAAATTAGTCAATAGGTTCAAGGGAGTAGTTTTCAAATACTTTTCAAATGGTCCATATTTTCAAATGTCCCATATATTCATGGGGTATAAAAATGGGACTGTAATAGCCTTCACCAACCTGGTATCCTCCAGATTGTGGAACTATAACTCCCATCAGCCCAGACAGTACAACCAATGACCATGCTACCTGGGGGATGCTGGAGCTGTATTCAAATCCATACAAAAGATGCCAAGTTGGGAGAAACTGAACTATCACTTAACACTGAAGTCACTGAGCTGAAGCAATATGAACTGGATTGTGAACTTTAAACGAATGAGTGAAATGAGAAAATGTATTACTATAGTCCATGTTTTATGGAGCTTAAAAGAAACTGCATCCACCACAACATTGTCCCTTGTAATCTAAATGATTATGGCATTCTTTTTTGTATGCAGCCATGCCTCCCATGTAGGCATTTGATTTCATTGTTTTCATAAAACAGATACACTGATACAAGCAGAATTCTTATATATAAAGCTGTGCTTCTACCTTTGATGGAGACAAAAATGTGGGTGATAAATAGAACAGTTAAGCAGAAGCACCTTATTACCTCTTTCTATATTTTATTTTATTTATGTCCTCCATTTTCTCAGTATAGGACCCAAGATGGCTTACAACATAACATTAAACTGAAGTGTTCTAAAAAGGAAACATAATAGTAAACATGTTTTTAAAAAAAAAAAAATGAATAAACTATCATTTTACAAACAGCATGAATTTTAAAATTTTAAAGCACCGAACACCTACCAGTGTAGATGAAAGTACAGCATCCTCAATAGAAGTCACTTCCTCAGCAACCAAGTAGGAGCCCAAAACCCGTCTTTAAAGGAGGGGGCTGTTCCTTCCTGTGACAGGAGAGCAGAGGTAGGGCCAGCCTAGCTTGCCATAGAAGAGAAGTCCACAGTCAGGGATCAGCCACTGAGATCTCCCTACACTGCAAACCCCAGGATTCCATAGGATGTTGAAAGTGGAATAATAGCACTATAACACTCAAGTGCGGAAATGACCTTAGTCTAAACTTTGGAGGAACTATCCAATGTGCTGAATGTATTTGAAAGAAAACAGGATTTAACTGCTTGAATAGCTCTTTTAAAGTGTGGAAGGGATTCAGTACCACAGTGAAATGGAATCTACCACTGACACAAACACATTTTAATGAATGTGGGTATGAAAACTATGCAGAGGATTTGCAAAAATGTCTCTCAAAGGGGCAGATTTTTGCTTGTAAAAAAAGATAGAAAGAAACAACTACAAAGAAGCAGACATATACCAGATATAGGAAGAAGTCAATGGATGTGGACTGAGTAGCTGTGCACATCCCTAGCTCAAGTCCCCAGGCCCACAGAATAAAGAATAAATCCTGTTGAACTCAGTGGAAATAACTTCTGAGTAAATATGGATAGGATTGTGTTTTTAGTGTGATTTTGTGAGTCAGGTTGAGCTACCCTTAATTGTAATGCAATGCAATCTAAACTGGACAGCTGTTCACACAGAGCTCCCTTAAAAGCAACATCACTAATTGGTTCCCAGATCAATTCAGTGGGATAAGCTGTTCTTCAAGGGCAGCAGCCAGCTGTTAATTGGAAAATTCCCTTCAAGTTAAGCAGTAGTGAATCAAAGGCCTTTTCCGCACGGGGTTTTTAAAATGGTGCAGAGCGTCCTCCAGGGAGGACGACTACACCTGGGAGCAGACTGGGTCTGGACTCCTTTGTGTAGTTCCAGACCTCAGCCCGCTCCGGAACGACCGAAAATGGTCATTCAGTGTGCTTTTGAAAGACCGCTTTAAAAAGGTCTTTCAAAAGCACGGAGCACGCCACTCCGTTCCTGCGCTCCAGTGCAGATTTGCAGGCTCGCACCAGTGTGAGCCTGCAGATCTGCCGGGGGCAGGCTTTAGGCTGGTGAGCTTCACCAGTTGGTGGAGACCCTCGACCAAACGGAAGCCGCCATTTTCGTCTCTGGAGCAGTGCAGAGCAGCAGCCATGAACTGCTCCGGACCAGCCTGGACACAGGTCCGGTGAGTACCGACATGGGGCGATTCCCTCGCCCCATGAGGAAAAGGCCACTGTCTTCTTCTATGAAAATTTCATAATATTTTGCTATCAAGACTCTTCATATTGTGTTCTCATCCTGGCTATAGTAAAAGGAACATGGGATCTGCAGCCAGTTTTCCAACCTTCATAAAATGTGCACTGCTTTTAGGCCACAGCTTAATGCATGATTAAACTTTCTTACAGCCCACTGAAATCAATATAGCTTCAGCACACCACTTCTGAATTACATTGTGGCCTTAAAAATGGTTAAAGTTGTCATGGATGGTATCTCTCCCCAAAACGCAACCTCAGATTGTTAGTACCATAGCAGCTAAACTTCATCACTCATTGTGACATCAGAATTGAACAAGGAGGAACAATTCAAAAGTTTTTGGGATGCCCTTGAATCAATTGTTTTTGGGTTTGAAATTGCAGATTTAGCTTTCATTACATCTTCAAGGAAGTGAACATTTTCAGTTTACTTTGCAGGACTCAAATTGCAATGCAAGCCACATGCTTCAGTCCATTGCATGTATGAAACAGTCTGAGCCTAATTATGTCTGTTCTTTGTACATCGGCATTCTTTGTATTGAACAGGTAAAACCAAACTCTGTGATTGCTGGTACTAGATGAGGCTCTCTCAGAGTGTTTGAAGACTTGTTTGGGGGGGACCCTTTTTTCAGCCTTGTTTAGTGGAAATGTTGGACACTGGAGTACAGTATTGATCCTGCTCAAGAAATTAAACTTAGAATTTGCAAGAACACTGAGCAAATAGTTACATATTTACTCTTTAAATAGTATACTAAATCATCTAAGACACTGGGGAAGAAATTATTCCCATCTTTATTTATGTGAATAGTTGGAGCACACTGACAATTTTTCATGCAAATAAACTGATGGACTTCATACCGATAATTTACAGAAACTGATAACCATAGTGATAACATGGCTTTGCATGAGTTAAAAAGCACTTAGTTTGATAAATCAGAACACGCAGGCAAAGTTAAATGCCTATAAGAATTGGATGCATTGTGCCTACCTGGTAGGATGTCATAGCCGCTGAGGCCCAAGTTATGTCTCATTCCATCATTTATCTCTACACCATTTTGTGTGGGGGAGTTCCCTACAGTGAAGGAAACTATAACTCTGACTCCTAGCATACACATTTTAGTGACTGCAAAAGTATGCACTGGTTAGGATTGTCCGCCACCTTATAAATGAAGATGCTACATCTAACTACCAACATACGAACACATTAAAATTTATTCAAAATTAATAAGTCGCACACTCCTAGGCCCATTTAGTACTGTTCCAACTTTCATATGTCTACATTTCATGATGGCCCAGACAGGCAAACACAGAGGAAGACCGCTTCTTTTACTATTATAGAAGATACTACATAGAAGAAAAATAACAATACAAAGAGAACAAAAGGGGGAGAGAAGGAATCAAGCAACTAAAACAAACTATTTTAGTATGGGCTTTAGTAGATCTCAGTCTTCTTTCTGATACTTTGTTGAAATATAGAATTCAAGCAACAGTTATATCTACTATTTACATGGCTGTGGAGGGGGGATCTAAGTGAAAAAAGGATACAGAAAGATTTTGACCCTGGCCATAAACCTTTGGAAACCTGTGCAAAATGATACAGGTCTTTCAAGCAGCTAGTCAGTAATTATAGATGTGAAAGCAATCCATCTGCTTAACTAAAAATCAGTCTTTCTGAAGTCAGATATTTTTTTGAGGGGAAATCTTTTATTATAAATGTGGCTGTGATGACTTTTATATATAGCATGTCAAGAAACCACTCTACTTTGCTTTTCTCTTTCCAATCTTTGATATTCTTTTGTTCAAGCATAGCTACTTATGGGTCAGAGGGTGAATGATCAAGAAGATGAAATGCACTTTAACTGGGATGTTGTCTTTTCTAATGTCAAATTTGTGTCAATTAATTCCCTTGTATACAGACTGTCCTGTAAATACTTTGTATTTATCCTCTTGTGTAGGAACTTGAGCCCTTTCTGCATGATGTCCTCATCTCGCCACAGCAACGGGTTGTTCCTGGTCCAGAAGCCGTGTTACCGCATGACACTGATGCTATCCAGCTGTTATCCCATTCCCAAGCATTGCAAATCAGCCCTATTTCATTTCCAGAAAAAAAATCCATTACAAGCCTGCTTTAGTGCTACAATCCTGTCAGCTGGGTAAGTGCAATTCCATAATAGCATTTGATAGTGCTTTTTGCTGTCATGGATCCAGGAGTGAGTGGGGTGTGGATGTGCCCAGGTTGTCACTCCCTCAGCTACTCCCATGATGTGGCAAGTTTGGAATCTACCACCTCTCTGGGCCTTTTCGCATGGCATTTTCCATGCAAAAAGGGCATCTGGAGTGTTGCTCGATTAGGAAGAGCAATCTGCACAACGCACTCACAATCACATGATGCTCCAGGGGCTGGAAGGGGCTGATTGTGCACCTTTTCATTTTCAGCTAGAAGCCAAAAATGGTGCGCAATCGCGCATTCCTCCTGGGCCCTGCGCTCACGTACCTGGTGTGCGGAGCTTCTGGAGCTGCGCCGGTCATGCTTCCTGCCCCAGGGCAGCCTGGGAAGGTCCCAGGCTGCACTGCGGAAAGAAGAGGTGGGGCTTTTACGAGAGCAGGCAGCTCATGTGGAGCCGAAGGACCCCAGACACAAGAGCCTCTCGCCAGAGGCTGCTCATGCGATCGCTGCACCCCAGCACCGGAAGAAGGTAAGGTGTGGAAAGGGCCTCTGTGTTTATTTTAAATTTCTCCTTTGAGTTATTTTTTTTTTCATTTTCAATACATTTTTAAAGATTATAACACAAAAGTGCAATAGTGTACCAGCATGTCATAATGCACTGGTATGGCTTACAACCCCCTCTCCACCCCACTGATCAGGACCTATGGGGTGAGGAAAAGGCAGGGAAAGGGATTGGCCAATGATGCTGTAGTGTGGAGGGAACACTGGTAGCAATAATGCTGATCATCTGCTTAAGGTGAAAGGGTGATGTAGAGACCGTTCCTAACCCAACACCATCACGGAAATGGCAATGCTGGGATTGTTACAGAACAATGCACTATTGAGTGATAATGTGGGCCTTAGAGATGATCCCATCTATAGTAGAAGAATAGAGCTAAAAGACAAAAGCTACAAATCTAAGGCCCTTTTCACATGGCATCTGCCATGCAAAAGAGGGCCTGGAGCCTCGCATGACTGCAAGGAGCGATCTGCATGACGTCCTCGCAATCGTTCAAGGCTCCAGGGGCCAGCAGGCAACGGTTGCAGAATGATTTCAGCTTTACGTCGAAAATGCTGTACGATCACGCATTGTTCCTGGGCCCCGCGTGCACTTACCTGCCGTGCGGAACTCAGGAGCCGGGCCGGTCATGCTTCCTGTCTCAGTGCAGCCTGGGAAGATCCAGGCTGGAAGGACCCAGGCTGCACTGCGAAAGGAAGAGGCAGGGCTCTCACGCAAGCAGGAAGCTCGTTCAGAGCTGAAGAAACCTGGATGCGAGGGCCTCTCACAAGAGGCTGCTCACGCGAGCACCGCACCCCAGCTCCGAGAAGAGGTAGGATGCAGAAAAGGATTAAATTTAGCTACAAATCTGAGTTTATCTATTGCTCAGGTAACTACTAGAAGATTATGCAGAAGTATATGAATAGTCAGAGTGGGCAGGAATCAATAAGTGTGGTAGGGTGGTCACTTATACTTAACCAAAAAAGAGATCACCACTTTAAGGGAAAAAAAGACAAAAGCAGATACAGATTTGCATAGAAATTCTACATGCCAAGTTGTGCATATAAGTGCAAATTTAAAAATGTTTGCTATAATTTTTATAGGAATATAACATACCTCATATTATTCAAGGAAACAGTCTACCTCACTCAGTCAGCTGTCTAAGTGCTAAGTGTGTATGAACAATTTCGAAGCCCCTGATCAGTAACTACTTATGGTTCTTTATATTTAAACCAGACTTAGGCCATTTCCACACAGCGTCACTAAGACGTAGTAGCTACTGGTTGTATTTGTTTCAGGGGCTGTGGTTCCACATGACATCATAGCGATCCAGTAGCCATCCCATCTAAAAGCAGTAGCTAGGATGCATTATTTGAACTATAGAAGAAATCTGTTTTGTGCCGCCTCATTCGCGTATATCCCGTATGCTGCCTCAATGAAATAACATTAAATGAGCTTTACTGTACATTAAGAAAATGGCAGCACCAGCAGGAGGCCAATCAGGGCCAGTGGGGTGGGACCAAATGTGGAAAAGACACTCCACTTCAATTTGCATTAATGCTGAGGGGTGCAGAATGCAACATCGCTACTGCATTTCAACAGAATCCACCTTACAGAAAAGGTCCATTTATGGAATCTTGTGCAGAAAGGACCATAGACTGGATAGCCATTCAAACAGAGGACTCTCGTGGCAATCAGTCCTCTGGTAGCAATTGATGTATAAGGCCATCCTCTGTAAAAGACACATGACTTGGCTAAAGCATAGCATGCAAACATTCCATCCTAGAATGTCACAGCCAAAAAATAAGCCCTAATTTCCCAGCCTCTGCTCTGAAGCAGACTAGTTGGTAGGATCAGTAGGTGGTAGAAGAGATTTGGGAGGTGTTTTCAATCAAATTGAAAGCAAAGTGGTATATGGGCCAAGCAAGCGGAGGTGTCACCGTTATGCTTGACAGTAAAGTATCTCCTTTCTCAGACCACTGACCATGCTGGCACTAAAACCAAGTTTGCTAATCCTAGATTCAAGTTCAGTGGTGGAGTCTTGTGAAATGCACAGAGAGAAAGATGTCTTTGCAATTCCCTGTTTTCTTCACCTATTATCATACTGTGAAGGCTCAGGGGAATTGCAGTTTAACATCTGGAAGACACCCAAGTCCAAGTTCTAATTGTTCAGTCCCAATTTACACTGTCTCAATTTCTTTACATGTGGTTGGTAGTAGGGGAAAGGTGTTGCCTGTTAACAAATTCTACAACCTTCTTTGCTTCTGTGAGAGCATTCAGTCCCAGTCTAAGATCCCAAGTCAAATACTTATCAGCTATTTGTGGAAACTTCTGAGTTGCTTCAGACCTGCCTCCACAACATACCTGGGCAGAAACCCTTTTTCCCCCAAATTTACTTGAAGGGAAATAATAACATCCAACACAGTCACTAAAATCACTCCAACATTATTGTCCTGGCAACAAGTTTTGAAAATCTGTCAACTTAAATCAGGGCCACAATATCACACTGGGGCCATTTCCGCATGAGACTGTTATAGCGCTTTGATTCCACTTTCAAAATCCCATGGAATCCTGGGGTTTGCAGTTTTGAGAGGGGCTTGCCATCCCCTCCTGAAAGTGCAAACCCCAGGATTCCATAGGATGTTGAAAGTGCAATCAAAGTGTTATAACAGTCTCATGTGGAAATGGTCTGGGAGATGTGGTTATGAGACATAGCTGCAATAGTCTCCTGTCCAACATGCACCTTCCAGAAAAACCCCACCCGTCCTCAGCTAAAGCTCTCCAAACCCAGCTATTTCCTGGTGGAGGTGCAGCAGACAGGTATCCAGCCATTTTCCTATGGCTGGATGCATAGCAACAGAAATTCACATGCATGTC
The DNA here is from genome assembly GCA_948474755.1 of Ctenosaura bakeri. Lineage (NCBI taxonomy): Eukaryota > Metazoa > Chordata > Lepidosauria > Squamata > Iguanidae > Ctenosaura > Ctenosaura bakeri. The sequence continues at coordinate 58,594 of CAOLHI010001489.1, forward strand.
CTGAGAGTCCACCAGAAGCCCTGCAGATGATGACATTGTTCTGCATCTAGTTACAGAAAAACAGCTGAACACTTGCCTGCTGCTCCTCCCACTCTATACTGAACAGAAAATGGCTGAGTTTGAGGAACTGCAACACTGCAACTGAGAAACCTGAGTTTGGAGTGGATCGTGGTCATTGCATAGTTGGTAGTAAAGTCTAACCTCTGTAATGGCCAAGAAATGTGTTGCAGTGGCATAAGCTCAATTATAATTCACCAACAGTAGGCAAACCCATATTTGTGTCTATGTGTGTTAAAGAACATTGTGATGCTAAAAATGTATCTATAACTTTCAACTCTTCTTATATTTCTCTTTGTTTCTTTCCCAGGTAAACCACTTATAATCACGTAGATTTCCTTGTTGCCACATGGATTTTACACAGATGTATATTCAGCACTGGTTGATTACACAAGTATAAAAATAATATTGTGTGGGTTTGTAGATATGCATTTTGTCTACATGGGCATAACATTTCAGGGACAATCATATATCTTTTTAATGGCAAGATTTTAAAAACACAGTATGAAGATTGGCAGATAGCAGAATGTACAATGCCTTGTATGATTTCAATGAAACAAATATAGCCATTATACAATGTATAGTAATTTAGTGGAATTATTTTTATTCACACAAAAAAAAGAAGAATGAATGTAATAAAAAGAAGTACAGCTTTGCATTTCTACACAAATGCCTTCTGGATGCAAAAGTCAGAAACATTTATATACTCGCCAAAGGTTATGGGATAAGCTGTTTCTTATTGCTTGATCACTATAATTTTTAAACCACTTTTTATCCAGCCCATATTGAACATGAACGCCAGAGTTCAGAAAACCTCTAGTAAAATTTCCATTGGGAATATGCTTTGATTAGGCCTTGAAAAAGAATTTGTAACTCTTGACCTTTAACCTTTAACTTTGAAACTTGCACCCCATTTTGGTGGCTTTTTACTGTAATGCTATCTGGGCCCACTGTAGTCAAACAGCATAGGAAATATGATTACAATAATTGTGTTAGAAACAAGGTGCTGTCATGATCAAGTAAAGGCCTCCAAAATGAAACTGATAAAATTGTATCTTTGACCTTCATGTCAGCTCAAATGAGACATAGTTCAAATGCTGTCTATGAATATTAGGCTTATTATTTCTGAAATAGAGGCCAGTTTCTGCATATCATTTCCTTTACAGGATTTAGAACTGCCCTGTTTGCAAAAATCTGCCATCAGAAATAAATTGTGGCTTATTGTGAGCCAACTGCCCAGTGAAACTGCCCAGGTTCTTCAACCAAGTCAGTGATATAACTTAGCCATGGCTTTTGGGAAACAATTTCTCCCAAGACAAGATACTGTGTAATTGTTCCCTTTTAACACTATTATGGGCATGAGAGTCACTCACACCTAAGTCACTCTGATTCTTCAAGGGAAAATATATAGGCTGTAGCCATAAATGAAAATTTAAATGGAAAACATACACACGAAACCAGAAATACCTTCTTTTGCTAAATCCACAGATTTATGTCTCTTCAAAGCCAGAGTTAACACAAAAATTTGTCATGTTGTGTTTGTGCTATTGCAATCAGTGTTGAGATCTTGCAACCCACACTATGTGTGTATGTGTATTTATGTAAGTAGTTCATTTGCTTCCTGCCTTTCACATGTATCATATTCCAGGATAGCTTATACAATCTCAAACAAAGCCAACAAATACAGAAAGGAAGCATGTTTTTCAGAAATAGAAAAGTTACAGCTTTTAATAGCTGTGTCATCAAGGACGGTACTTTGATGCATCTCACAAGTGTGCATTTCAAAGTATCTTTCATGGTTAGATTTATTTGCTCATTAGATTTTCTCTGTGTGTGTGTGTGTGCTGCTTTTGCAGTAGGAATGCCCAAAGCAGCATATATTCCAAACAAACAAACAAACGGTAAAACTTAAAAATAAAAAAATAAAATAAAACTCATTTGCCATCATAAATGCTATAAAAGAGATAGTTCATAAAAACATGTTAATGGCAATTGATTGTGTCAGTGGGTTTAGAGAGGCCCATACAAACTCCAAACACAGGCTCAGGCAACAAAAAGTCCTCTCATTTACTTGATCTGTGGTCTCACCTACTGAGGTGTCATGTGCTATTGTTTATTGAAATGAACCTGAATTCAGGTTGACAATGATGCACCTGGAAATTGTTCACAAATATCATGTTCCCTTTTCCACAATTAACCACTTGCCTAATGACATCCAAACCTGTTTCTCATTTGACCACTAGCATAAACCTTGCATGGATTTGGTGTTTTAAAATGTCTATTTAAATTAGATGATCAATCACTAAATAAGATGTGTGACTGCACACATCCCTCCAGTGTTTATTTTCCTTTCTGGCACACTTGTGGCTGTTCAGGTTTGAAGAATGTAGCTCAATTGGCATGAGCTTCGGTGGTCATCCCATAAGATGTCTCTGTGTTGTTTTGAAAAGTACTGTTACAAGGCATTTTAATAAACTTTGTTTGTATTTGCCTTGATTAATAACACATTTGCTGGTGAATTTTCTGGGATGTTTGGTTCATGGTCTTTCCTTTCCTTCTCTTAGAACTCCTTGGTGGTAGCAGCCTCCAGAAGGCCTTGTGGGACTATCCCATGGCGATCTGACCTGGTTTTGGCTTTGTCCAAGTAATTTTACTCGCACTAACACTTCTGACCCCCAGAAGTTACTGATAAGCTCCAGTGCACAAAGTGCAGGGTCAGGAAAGTTTGAAATGTTGACCAGGAAAAAAAAATCTTTAAAACCATGTAATTGTTATTTGTTTATTTTATTTTATTTTATTTTATTGAAAGGATAACTCATTTAATGCTGGGTTTCCCTAGTTATTTCATAAATTGAGTCCATGCTAAAGGAAATGATTCTGCTTAACCAATAGAAGACTCAAATTAATGACAAATGAATATGTAGTGTGAAGAAATAAATATACTTTTGTAAACACCTCTTGAAAGTAGGCTGCATGGTTATACTTTTGTTATTTCCTCTGACGTGTGGCTGACCCTGAAATATTTGGAAAGGCAATTTTATCCCATTTATGGCTTAGGTGTTTAGATAGTAAGACACTGTTGATAGTAAGGCTCTCTTCTAAACAGCAATGTTTTTGGAGTAGCATTTTTAAAAAGTTATATTTATTTTGTTTCAGTTTCTCTACTGCCTTGCAAAATCATAGTCTTCTCAGTGTTGCATAAAACATACAAACATCACAAACGTATTAATAAAGCTACATTAAATGTAAATAATAAAACCAATCAACATGACTGCCCATCAGCAATAAGTAATTGAAAACCAAGAGCAGCAAATAGGTTTTTAAAGTCTCCTTAAAAGCAGCCACAGATAAGGCAAGCCATGTATCTGTCAGAACAGATTCCATTGGATGGGACTACAGCTGGCAAGGAGTTGGACTGGATGACCCTTATGATCTTTTCCAATTCTATGATCCTGTGGGATAAACTAGTTTTTAGACTACAAATCCCAGAATCCCCAGTAAGCATGGCCATGGTATCCAGATGATTCTGGGAGTTATTGAGCAAAAGTGTAACTTTTTCAAGCTCTGGTAGGAACTACCACTTAGAAGGCCCTGTCTCTGGTGCCAACCAATCTTCTTTTATTTTGGCAGAGGGCCAATAAGTAGGGCTTATGAAGAACCTTTTCAATTTCATGAATGCAACACTTGAGTTTCATTTTCCTCATTTTTTAAAGAGAGAAAAGAAGAGGGCATGCTCATCAAATTTACAGATGACACCAAATTGGGAGGGGTTGCTAATACGCCAGAGGACAGGATCAAAATTCAAAATGACCTGGATAGATTGGAGAGCTGGGCCAAGGCTAACAAAATGCAATTCAACAGAGAGAAGTGTGAAATATAGGATGGGGGACACATGACTGGATAGCAGTAGGTGTGAAAGGGATCTAGGAGTCTTCATAGACCACAAGCTGAACATGAGTCAGCAGTGTCATGCGGTAGCCAAGAAAGCCAATGCAATTCTCGGCTGCATCAATAGGAGTAGGGTGTCTAGATTGAGGGAGGTACTGGTACCACTCTACTCTGCTTTGGTTAGACCTCGTCTTGAATACTGTGTCCAGTTCTGGGCACCCCAATTCAAGAAGGACATGGTCAAGCTGGAGCAAGTCCAGAGGAGGGCAACCAAAATGGTGAGGGGCCTGGAAGCCATGCCCTATGAGGATAGAGCTGGGTATGTTTAGTCTGCAGAAGACAAGGTTAAGAGGGGACATGATAGGCATGTTTAAATATTTGAAGAGATGCCATGTAGAGGAAGGAGAGGACTTGTTTTCTGCTGCTCCAGAGACCAGGACAAGGAGCAATGGATTCAAGCTGCAGGAAAGGAGATTCCACCTGAACCTCAGGAAGAACTTCCTGACAGTCAGGGCTGTCCGGCAGTGGAATATGCTGCCTCAGAGTGTAGTGGAATCTCCTTCCTTGGAGGTTTTTAAGCAGAGGGTTGATGGTCATCTGTCGGGATTGCTTTGAGGGTGTTCCTGCATGGCAGGGGGTTGGACTGGATGGCCCGTGTGGTCTCTTCCAACTCTACATTTCTATGATTCTATGATTCCCCTCCCCCTTAAAAACAGCAGAAAACAGAATCACATTGAACTCATAGTGTGATATCACAATAGCTGGAAGCAGTTCTATATTACACTGAAAAAAAATTACTGACATTTAAAGCTACATATCAGTATGTCCTTAAATGTAATACTTGTTTTGCTTCGGAATGTTGTATAACTCATTATTAGTGGCAGACTGATCAGCTAGAGATCTTTTGCTAAGTGAAATTAGTGATCTGTTTTTCCACTCTATATATGGCAAATTCTTTTCTCTTTAGGGGTCAAAAAATGCAAATACTCAAAGAAGGTCCAAGCATTGCTCTTTTACAAGGTTGCACAGCTGGTTATTAAAACCGTAGCATGGGTTCATTCCTTGCAAAACAGAGACTGTAAAGGGATCCATGAAGTGTCAGGAAACTGGTGTAGGTTTTTGGCAGTGTGCCTGTAACAAAACATATTGCTTGCCATGATGAGACTTGATGGGACTGTGGCAAAGGACAGTTCAGCGATGCTGCAGGAAAACACCCTACGTCTATATTTCATACTGTGTGCTTAAGTAAATGGTGTTTTTGGTCTTACATAACCAGACAATGATTCCTTATAGCAGAATTGGCACCATGGAAGACTAAGAAAAACACACAGCCATACATGGAATTAGGTCCCTCGTCTTCATCTCCTCCCTAGAGAATCTGTGGGCCTCAGGAAGCACTTTGCACAATGCTGTACTTCGAGGTCCCCTGGAGATATCTTGCTGAGAGATCTGCTTTTCAGACTACATTCCTCTGTGCAAATAAAGCACACCTTTATTCCCCACTCTGGAACAGAGAGCACTATTTGTGCACGACCAATGAACAGACAAGCTATCAGTGTTCCTCCTCTCCATAAGCATAGAAAAAAATGGAGGAGCAAGATGAGGTGAACTGAGAGGGGGAAAAGGACTCATCGTTCTGAAATTTAGATTTACAATTTGACTTGGTCTTCTCTTTTAGTGCAATCATTTCACGTGTTGTTCTTGACATCTGCCTTTAGTATGAAATCAATCTTATGGTACTGTTTCATTCTCTTGTGTTCATACATCAAGCCTAATGACATCACAATTTTTTAATTAATTTGTTAGTTAAGATAAAATTAAAATTAGGATAAGAGGGTTTGGAAGATTCTTTTTTTAAAAAATTGTCATTTTGTTTCAGCTTGATTTGAAACTCTCTCCATGGTTGTTATAACTGTGATAACTGTATGCAGTATTTATTAGGCTCTTGTATGAAAGACAGTGTGCAAAATATGTAACAGATGTGAACCTATCCAGTCTGCAGTCTGAAACAACAGAGCTTAATTTGTGGAATGGCAGGAGGGGCATGAGGGAGAGCAAGGACAACAACAAAAATACCCATCCATCCCATTCAGGAAGGATTAGTAGGTACTGTACGATTACAGAGCAAGGTATGTAGGACAGCATTGGAACACAGGGCAAGAAGTTCAAGTAGGACTCTCTGTCTGTCATTCTACCTACCTACATAACTAGAATCATTCATATCCCACCTTAACATTTCTTCAGGCTGGTCCCACCATTAGGCATCAAGTAGCAGATGCTGGGAGGCAGCAGCAAGACACTGGAGGGGGTGGGGAGGAGTGTGCCACACAATCTGCTCAGGGCTAGTTGAGTATAAGTTTAGACCACCACCAGTTTTCAAGGAGGCACATTTGAAAAGGATGTTTGGTTAGATTTTTGTGAGTGTGCTCTAATTGTTCTCACTCGTGGCTAGTCCTGTTGTTAGTAAGAATGAGGCAACTGCCTTAGCTAACAAATGGAAAGAGTTTCCTGGATTAATACTCACTATTAAAGAACAGAATGTGACTATGGCATGAGGTGTGGTGGAATAGAGAGGAGACGTAGACCATTTCTGCACTATGGCCCCATCCTGGTGTGAGAACATGTTGAAGTTGGTCTACGACATGTGCTACCGCACAATGCCATTGTAGTCCCACTCCTGTCACATCCCCAGCCATTGCTATCACACGGTATACTATTACCAGAAAGAAATCCAGTAATAGGCCCCTTTCATGCAACGATTGCATCAGCTGTCACTGTGCAGAAAGGGCAGAAGCACTATCAAATACTGTGGAAGGAAGGAGCATGTGCCAAACACCATCCATCTGCTGGCAGCCAACGAGGTGTGGAGGGGAGGGTTCAAGACACACTCCCAGCTTGGCAATGGCACTGTCAAGATGATGCCAGGAGGTCACAGGATCCAGGTATGATGTGGAAGGGGCCATGATGTTGTCCTTTATATTAGGCAATAAAATGACTTGGACTGGCCCTGATTCTTTCCAATAAATATAGGAGTTGGTTGTATGTCCATACTAATGCCCCATTGGTCTGTCCCTTGAGACAACTGATTAAGATTGAAGTAAGATTTGAAGAAGCTCTGTATTGTTCTTTGACCATGAAGAATAAGAAGATGAGCCAAGAAAGTCATGGGTTGTGTGGAGAGATGAATGATAACTATTGCCCTGACCCCACTATATAAGAATAGTAAGGATTCTATACAAAGACATCAAAAGATGGCAGTACTGGAGAGCTATGTGGCTTACTACAAGGATCCGATGCTCCTGGGGTTTGCCTAAGATATCTAACAGAGGATCCATAGGAGCGTTAATGCCTGTTGAGAGCTTGTGCTTATGCTCAATGAGAACATATCATAAAAAGTATCATAAAAAGCATACCCTCAAACATTTGACATATCAAACCAGGACACGTATGACCAAGTAACATCAGAGTGTGGTTGAGATGGGAAAGTTATTAATGAGGAAGAAGCTAGAAGAGGATGCAGAAGTTTTCTTTACCTGAGCTTACTGGGAAAGGAAAAAGTGACCTTCTCTTCTCCTCCCACGGAATAAATTGAGTAGAAACTACATTTGCACTTTGAACTCCATTTGCAGCAACTGAAAGTAAGCTGAGGACAAATGGGGAAAGTGGAAGGAGGTGAGAGAAACTGGGACATTTTAAGATCAGCTGAAAAAGTGGGATGACAGTATATTAATCAAGATTGCCCTAAACAGATTGGAACTTCAGAAGGGTATGAAAAAGTACTGCAAAAGATCTACTCATCTTCTAACTCAAAGCACTGGTGTATGAACAAGCAATAATATGTAGTTTCAAAGTCACATGGCTTATCTCTTGCAGATTGCAGTAAGGGGTGGTCCTATGTGTGTGAGTTACTATTTGTAGTCTGGATCCAGTTAGTGCCAGTTACAATAGACATACTAAATCACTTTGTAAATAGTAAGCCAACAGTTATGTAAGTCCCATTTATCTAATAGGTATACTCTGGTTGAGACAAGCAGTTCAGTTCAGGTCTCTCAGTGCAGATTCAGCAATGTACAAAATGAGAATATTATTTATTTATTATAAATATTATTTATTTATTTATTATGAAAATACATAAATATTATGAACTCTTCAAAGAAATATTAGTGTTCCTTCCAAGATGTCTCAAACTCAAATATATTCAGGCACAGATCTCTGGATGAGGAATGGAGAACACTAGGGCCCTTTCCATACCCTATCTTATACTGTTGTCCTCTGGTGGTGATCCCACCAGTGGCTCTGCCAGGAAGGGAGTGTGACAGGAGTACTCCTCTCTGCATTGGCTGGCTCCTTACCGAAGGAAGTGCGTTGGTCATGCGTCTTCCTTATGCGACACAGCCAGGTACTTTCCCAGGCTGTGCTGAGGCAGGAAGCACTCCCACCATGTTTCCAGCATTTCCACAGGTCAAGTTAGTGCAGGATGGTTGTGTGATTGAAAACCCATCAATAATTTAATCTGTGATCATGCCACCTGGCGATAGGAGAAGAACAGGACAGTGATGACATCATGCTTAAGCATTTTTTCAATCCCGCTCCTTTCTCATTCCCATGCTGGGATGGGAGGCTCTTGCAGAAAGGGCCCAGAAGTCTGTCCTATCAGTCGGATGTATTCCTCTAGGAATAGCTGAGATATAAGAAAAGCAAATGTGGAACAGACACAAAGTCACTGTTTCTCTGTTGCCCTCTTTTAACTCTCTGACAAATCATTCAGATGAAAACCTTCCCTCCACTCCCCAACATTCCCATTTGGCTAGTAGAGATGAATAATCTCAAAGCACCTAGCTGCTGATGCTGGCACTGTTTCAAAGATACATCATTTTTTGAGTTCATAATGATTATCTGTTTCAGATACAATTTATTAATGGCTAACAAACGTATCAATGAACTGTACTATTGTGAATTGTCCATATCTTTAAGGATAAGTCTCTTTCTGTGCAAAGAGATTTTGGTCTGACAGCAATTCTTTCTTTCCTATAAAACTAATTAGGTGATGATAATTGGGCCTCTCTCTCTCAAGAAACACTAGAGCTAGAGAAGGCAGCTGGATTTAATGTGCAATGAAACTCAAAACCAGCTACAGCTTTTGTATTTTGTAAAGAAACTGACATACTCTTTTCTACCTGAGTGAGTGTCATAGATAAAACACATTGAAGGTTTATTTTGACAGGTTTTTCTACTTTTCATGCGTTTTGGATATTATAGAAATTATACACATCTTGGATATGATCCACATCCAATTGAAGTTAGTGGCAAACTGATTTTTAACAGACCATGATTGTAACCTTTGATTATACAGTTTCATTTGGGTAAAAAAGTTGATAACTTTTCCTTTGCAATTATATCTACAGAGAGGTAGATGTGGTAGTTTGTGGGGGGGGGGGTTTCCCATCATGTTTTTGTCCTGGTGCCATAAAAAAACAAACAAACAGTAAACTAGATTAGAATTTTTAAACAGTGTTTAATTTTAACACAACAATAATAGAACCTTTGTTTAGAAATGTTTTATTTGTCTTTTTTAAAGAAAGCAATTAAGATGTTATTCCATTCTCAATTATGTCAGTGTAAACATCACAAAGAAAGGAGGAATTACTGCTGAGTTGCACAAGGCTCTGGAACACCAGAGTTTAATTTCTAGCTCAGTCATGGAAACCTGCTTGGTGAGCATGGGCAAGTCACATTCTCTCAGTCTCAGAAAAAGGCAATGGTAAACCCTCTTTGAACAACTCTTGCCAAGAAATCCCCATGGTATGTTTGCCTTAGGGTTACTATAAGTCACAAATGACATGAAGGCACACAACAACTACACATTGAATTGGCACAAAAAAACAAATGAGGGCAAAATTAGTGCATTTTGACAAATAAAACCAGTATTTAAATATAAATAAATTTGCATATTTCTGCAGCTTCCATATAAGCATTTTCTGATATTTTCTGATATATCTAAAAACATACAGCTTAATAATAGCTATCATTCCAGATTAGAATTTTTTAAAGTTGATATTGTCTTTTCATTTTCTGATACAGTAACAAAACAGCTCAAAATAAAACAAGTATGTTGTAATTTGCTGTCTCATTACCTAAAATTTGTCCTCAAAAATTTAAATTCAATTGTTAGTTCCAATTAGAGTTGACACGTTGAATCTGACTGAACTTTTTACTGAACTTTAGTACTGTATTGATCTAATGGAGTTACACTAGTTGGAGCTAACAATTGGATTTGAATAATAATAAATCCCTTTTAGTTTTAGTTGATTAATCTAGTGATTAAAACAATTGAAGTAGGCAACTCTAAGACAATCTGACAATATGGGGACTATTTTAAATAAAACAGTAACACAGAGGGGAGAGAGAGACTGACTTCTTCTGACCAAGGCCATTTCTGCACTACACCGTTATAGTGCTATTATTCTACTTTCAACATCCTGTGGAATTCCGGGGTTTGTAGTTTACTGTGAATGCCCCTCTCTAAACTGCAAACCCCAAGATTCTATAGAAAGCTGAAAGTGGAATAATAGCATTATAACAGTGTAGTGTGGAAATGGCTTTGGTCTTTCAAACTCTGTGTAGATGATAAGTCAGAGAAGGACTCAAGATGACATGTTTGTCTGAAAGTTGATGAAGTTGGATATTAAAGAACCAGCAAAACAGTGTTGCAGTTGGATCAGTTCTGTCGCTGTAGTCTTGAAAGGCAAAAAAAAAATGATATGAACTTGCTTTTCAGATATTTCAGCTTGCTTGATGTTTCAGTTGCAATTTCTCTCCCCTTAAATCTTATGTTTATATGGCTGAGCACCTCAAAACACCCTGTAAAGAAAAAGAAATAGTCAAAAGCTTTGGTGTGATCTCTTATGACTTCCCACTAAACCAAAAGATTCTTAGCAGATAGGTGACATGCGCATCATGCTGAATGCCATTTCTGAGACGAAATTAATTTATCTAGCAAATTTGTTGTAATAGTATAACTATGTAGAGGGGTTACCTATTTGTTGCCTAATATGTGTGTGTGTGTGTGTGTTTGTTCTACTACTATATAGATTTATTTCGAGGTGTGTGAAAGCTCACTAAGACTTGGTTAAGAAAGGAAAACTATTTCACATTTCGAAATCATTGCACCTTATAGCTTTTTCCCTAATAACATCAACCTACTTTATTTACCCTTTATCTCATCTTTTTCCTTTTGCCATCTTCTATTTTTCCATTAACTGGTAAGCATTCTTTGTCATCCTTAGTTGGCCAGAGGTTGAGAATTAACTTTTGAGATATATATATTTTTGTTAAAGCTTTTTTGGATTATAATCCCAGAATTCCCTGCCAGCATGATCCCCAGCCAGTATTATAAAGGACTGTGAAAGTTATAGTCTGAAAAGTAACTTTCAAACCCCTAGGAGGTACTAACATCAACATCCTTTTCCTTTTCCCTAATTTGTTATGCAATGATCTAATATATTCTACAGGTGGACCTTTCCACTCATCTATTTCTGTCATGCACATTTTACCACTTAAGTATCAATATCAGGAAAGTCTTTGGTTTCTGATACACCAGATTCATTAGTCTGAATTCTTTCAAATGATTTTGTCATGAATTTAGTTTCATTGGAATACTATCCTTACTGTAGCAAGATCTCTTCTTTCAATTTATGTCTTTCTTTATCATCCACTTCACTTTACCATTCAGGCAGTGACATAGGAATGGGGGGAGAGGGGGTGCTTTGCCCTGGGTGGCAATGTTTTGGGGGCAACCCAGCTTGTAGCCCCGTCCCTGCATGCCCTGGCCACACACCAATGCACTGTAGCCCCACCCCTCCACACACTCCAAGCTCTGCCACAGCATTTAGGCAGGTGTAGTCTAAGCACTAGATCCCATCTGAGCTTGGAAGCTAAGCAAGGTCAGCTCTGGTTAGTACTTGGATGGAAGACTGCCAATGAATAACAGGTTCTGTAGGCTGTATTTCAGAGAAAGGAATTGGCAAAACCACCTCTGAACATTCCTTGCCTTAGAAAACCCTATGAAATTCATCAGATCTCTATTAGTCAACAAGTGACTTTGAAGGCATATGCAAATACACACGGCAAGTCTTCTTTTGTGCAACTGGACATTTGTCCTGCACTATCTCTGAAGATATGATGTTTCTCTGAATACAGTACTTTTCAACTTTCACTGGAAGGCTTGGTCTGAGTTCTGTAGGTGGCTTAACCCTCAAACTTGTGCTTATTAGCAGTTTTATACAACTTGAAAACTTAAGATATGCACCCAAAGACATTCCTGTCCTTTTCATTTCATAAATCCTGATTCAAAGCACACTAAAATCAATGTTAGTCCTTCCAGAAATAGTAATAGATCTAGCATCAGGCTCTCAGAGAATTCCAGAGGCTTAGGCTGAGATTCTCATTGTTGGATGTAACTAAGATGACAGAGTTCCATCACTGTGGTAAATCTGACAATGCCATCCCCCCCACACACACACACAAAAAGGGGGAGGAATAACCTTTCAGCCTGGCTGTACTCCAACCACAATGTTTTTGAAGTGTTGCAGCTCAGAATGCTGTAAAATGACATCTACAGTGGTCCTCCAGTGCATTGCGAACAGACAGCTGAAGAGACTGCTTGGATCTGCAGTGCCTCAGAAATCCTTTGACTAGCATAAATGTTATTATATTATATATTATATTATATTTATTATATTATATTGAAATAAAAAGATTCAGGTAATAACAATCAATGATAGTGCATTTTCCCAGGTCTTCTCAGTCTGCAGCTGGAATTCCTACAGTTTGTAAAGGGGAAAGGATATATTTTTGCCAGAACGTAGCCTCTAAATTCCAGGCTAGGAAAGCAGGTGGCAGATGTACTGGGTAGAAAGAATACTGGAAGGGGCATATGTGTTCAAACACAAGAGAGGCTATGGTTAATTTGTACAGTATTTCCTTTGTGAGTCCAACATTCTAGATTTGGTCCCTTTTGTCTCTGGTAGCAATAAAATCCTGAGCCCAGAGCTACAGAGCACTTCTGCATATAGCACTGGGGAAACCTCTGCTAGTCCAAGCATTCAATGGGAACCAATGGTTTCTTTTGATCCATAGCAGTGATCTTACTCAGACCTACATGAAAAGGGCCATTTCCAAACTACACTGTTATAGTGCTATGATTCCACTTTCAACATCTTATGGAATCATGGGGTTTGCAGTTTAGAGAGGGGCATTCTCAATGAACTACAAACCCCAGAATTCCACAGGATGTTGAAAGTGGAATCATAGCACTATAACAGTGTAGTGAGGAAATAAGGAAATTGTCAACATGTGCTTACAGTGAGGAAATTTAGGTTCAAATATTAATTCCTCCTTGATTGCATCATTCTTTTCTTCAAGTCTACTTTTACACCAGTCCACATGTAGCAAGTTTTTACTATCTCTTTTATATAGATCCTAAATGCATTTTATGAGAAATACTGTTCATGTTGTTCAATGTTATTTACTTCCCACCAACTGAGTAGAACAAGGACAGCAGATGGAGAAGCCGTGGTGTTTCATTATCCACTTCCAATAACATGCTAGGCTTATGTAAGCACTGCATAAACTATAGGCAGGGGGGTTTTACCTAAAAGTATCAGGGTTGGTGTCTGTGGTATTGTTGTTTTTTTGTTTTGTTTTTTTGCTTCTTTGTTTATCCATTCCAAAGATATATTAGCACAACAGCAGTTTTTTGACTCAGCAGGTGCAAAATCTAAGTCCATTTCCGCACTATGCTGTTATAGTGCTATGATTCCACTTTCAACATCCTGTGGAATTCTGAGATCTGCAATTTACTGAGAGCAAAGAGCTCTCTGGCTGAGAATTCTAAATGCCTCTCTTTGAACTGCAAACCCCAGGATTCCACAGGATGTTGAAAGTGGAATAATAGCACAATAACAGCAAAATGTGGAAATGGCCTTGGTCTCTGTCCCTGAATGAAAATATGAGTATCCACAGAACACTGTTTTTTCCCTGTTACCATCATTGTGTCACCAACAGGGAACAGCCTTGGTGTCAGATGTTTCCATGTGCCAGTGAGGTAGTTTCCAAGGCCAGCTATCTTTTTCACCCACAGACAGAGATCTGTTGTAGCCTCTGAAATCATAGGAGGGCTGTGTCAAAGTGCAGTCCTAACCAATAACGATAGATAAGAACAAGATGAACGAACACTCAAGCCAGTTGAAGTCACAACCTAGGGATGCTGGATTTTTACTTACTAGCTTGGCTTCTTGGCAGCATTGTCACTGCATCTCTGGGCAAGAAGATATTTGAATATTATGTATCTGTGCTCTTCTCTTGACTCACCCTTTTTCTGCTTCTTTTTTGGACTTCTGTCAATGGTTGTAGCACAGCAGTTCTGTCAACAGATCTCATAGAGAAGAGGTCTTTGAAAGCAGAAGAGCATTTCTGCTGATAGAAGGGAATTTTTATCAGCAGAAGGGGCGTTTGTCTGAGGCCCTTTCCGCACCTAACCTTCTTCTGGCGCTGGGGTGCGGGGATCGCGCAAGCAGCCTCCAGCGAGAGACTCTCGCATCCAGGGTCCTTCAGTTCCTCATGAGCTGCCTGCTTGCACAAGAGCCCCGCCTCTTCCTTCTGGGAATTTCCCAGGCTGCACTGTGGCAGGAAGCACGACCGGCATGGCTCTGGAGGCTCTGCATGCCAGGTAAGTGTGTGCAAGGTCCAGGAGCAATGTGCGATCACGCACCATTTTCAGCTTCTAGCCGAAAATGAAAAGGTGCACCCTCAGTGCCTGCCGGCCCCTGGAGCATTGCACGATTATGAGTGTGTTGTGCGGATCGCTCCTCACAATCGTGCAATGCTGCAGGCCCTCTTTCACATGGAAAATGCAGTGTGAAAAGGGCCTAAGTCAAGGTTGTATCTACATCACACAGTTATTGCATTTTCAGACCTCTTTAATAGCCATGGCTCCACCATACAGAATCCTGGGATTTGTAGCTTATCAAGGAGTACAGAGCCAGCATGACATAGTGGTTTGAGTGTTGAACTATGGCCCTGGAGACCAGGGCTCAATCCCCTATTTGGCTGTAGAAATCCACTGGGTGACCTTGGGTGTGTCACACTCTTTCAGCCACAGAAAACCTCGTGATAAGTTCACTTTAGAGTTGCATAAGTTGGAAATGATTTGAAGGCACACAACAACAACAACAACAACAACAACAACAACAAGTTCTTAGAATTCTCTGCTAGAGCAATCAAGTTCTGCAGCTCAGGGGAGTGGACTAGAAATTCTCAGCAGAGAATTCTAAATATCTCACCAAACTACAGATTCTGAGTTTCTGTAAGGCTCTTTCCACACCTTACCATTTTCAGTTGTCCCATCACAATCCCAGCAGTGGGAGCACAACTTGAATGCTCCCCTCTGCACCCAACTGGCTGCATGTGGAAGGGTAGTGCAAGGGACATGCTCCTTTCTTCTGCAGTGCAGCCAGCTGCTTCTCATGCTGCACTGGGGAAGGAAGCACACACTTCCACTGTTTCCACATGGCCACTGGCAATGGAACCATCACACAATCAGCGGCTGTTACCAGATTTTTTCTGCTAATGGAATATCCTGTGTTTGTGATGGGTGGGGATGCATTGGCAGCGGGACCATGACAACACCATACAAAAGCGTGATTTATGGACCAGCAGCAAGATGTCCTTATTGTGGAACAGCGGTATAATGCAGAAATGGCCTAAGATAGAGTCATGAAAATTAAAGTGCTGTCAAACTGCTGTAACTGTGCAGTGTGGGTGCTCTCCGAATTCCCTATTGGTTGAGACATTTTTGAGTTAAGATTGCACTATTACCCTATAATCCTAAACATATTTGAACCTAATTCCATGGAGATCAATGGAATAAAATCATGAATTTCAGCACAATGGAAGCACAGCTGCAAATGTGTGTATGCATGTTTTAGGACCGTGAGTGAAAATTTTGCTTAGCAGAGTTCTCTCTCTCTTTCTTTCTCTCTCTCTCTCTCTCTCTCTCTCACACACACACAGATGTTTTGTTCCACCACTGTTAAAATGGATGTGGCTTTACATATATGTTGGCTATGTTGTAAGCCGCATTAGAGATTTTTTTAAATCAAAAAGTCTATAAGTCTATAAACAGATATCTAAAACAAAAAAAAGACAGAGGTAGATATGCAAATAGATAGATAGATAGACAGATAGATAGATAGACAGACAGACAGTCAGAAGATACTTTCTACTTTGGTAGATACTTTCTTAGTATAACGTGTGCTGACTGACACTTTATACACTGTTTTCACATGAGGATTTCTTAAAGCATCAGTCGTCCCCCTGGCCCCACATCAGAAGTATGGTGCTCCACATTATTCTCATGTTGTAGGTTTAAGTTCGCCAAAATAATTACTTAGATCCACTGACATTCTAATTTAACTTAGTCTAGTAAGAAATTAATAGCAAAATAAGAATAAGAATAAGAAAACCGTGCAAGTTAAATCAAATACATAACAGCAAAACCACAGTCCCCAAAACCTGCCCCCCTTAAGCAATTGGGCGATGTAAAAGGCTCTACTGTGTTCTTTCTTTGAAGTCTAAGGGGGAAAAAAAAATCTGGCCTGTGTCCTTTACTTGGGGGGAAATGAAATTTGCTGTGTGCAATGATTGTTCCCATAACACCATGGGACACTTAGGGCACATTGTGTTGTCCTAATCCAAACACTTAGCTCATGTATTGTTTTACACTGAGGACTACTCAACTGAGACCTGAAACATTTGGAAAGGAAACCAAAGCCACATTTAATAAGGGATTGTCCCTTCCTTAGACCTACTGCTTCCCAAAAGCTGTCTGCTTTATGTAATGCATTATAATTATATGACAGAGGACCAGTGGAGAATATGGCCTACAGTTTCCCATAGGTTTCCTCTTGCAGATAAGAAAGATAAACATTCTGTTTCACTTCACAACAACCTTTTTTTTTAAAGTCCCTCTGCAGTTTCCTGACAAGTCGCTGAATGCTGGATGATCTTTGTAGCTCTTGTCCTTTAAGTGTCCAGACAATGATCTTCTGTCGTATGGGGAAATTGGGTGCACAAAGTAAGGAAGCCCCCCTGGACTGAAGTGCATGTCCTACGTTTCCTGAGAAGGCAGAAGTTTATCAGAGACCAACTCTCTGGCCTCTGCCCCTCCATTCTCAAGACAGAATCCAGAGCTTGGAAAAAGTTTTTTTTTTGGGGGGGGGGGTACAACTACCAGAAAATCCCAACCAGCTCTGATTCCTGATATGATTCATAAAAAAAGAAAAGCCTGCATAATCTACCATTATCCGAAACTTAATATGGCATAAACAGGAGAAAGACCAAGGAATCCCATGGAAGTGGAAATTATATGTTTTATTCAATAAGCATAGTTCAGAACAAGTAACTTTTCCTGGCTTTGACACACAGCACAAATTAAAATGGGGATGAGGTGGTTTAGGGGTGTGAGGTTTCATTTTCTTTAATTGGGAAGATCTCTTGCTCTGCAGGCAAAATAGGGACATAGTTCTCAATGGCCATTTTTGCACTACACTGCTATAGTGTTATTATTCCACTTTCAGCATCTTGTGGAATTCCAGAGTTTGTAGTTTTATAAGGCCCAAGAGCGCTCCAGCTGAGAATTCTAAATGCCCCTCCCTAAACTGCAATCCCCAGGATTCCATAGGATGTTGAAAGTGGAATAACAGCATTATAACAATGTAGTGTGGAAATGGATGATGTCACCAGTTCTGCTGAAACTATGGTCTCTTTCACACTACACAGTTATAGCACTTTGATAACATTTTTATTGTCATGAGTACATCTTACAGAATTCTAGGATTTGTAGTTCAGTGAGACACTAGAACTTTCTGGCAGATAATTTTGAATACCTCACAGAATGACAAAGCCCAGGATTCCATAGGATGGAGGCAGGACCATTAAAGTACTAGCAAAGTGCTATCGGCAGATAATATGAAAAGAACTATGAATGAAACCAAGTACTTGAAGCATATAGTCCAACATTTCACAGATGATAACTGGAACATATATGTTGCTAAGCAAAAATTATTAATGAAGAAGAACACAAAAGCTAGCAGAGACTGGAACAGTTTGATTCCGCCTGAGCCTACTGGGAAGTGTATGATTCCACCCCTTTCTCCCCCTGCTGAGTTGATTAAGCATAAACTACTCAGTTCGCAGCAACTGAAGTAAGCAGAGAATAAAGAGGGAAAATAGGAGGACATAGAGAAAACAGGACATTTTAATGACATCTGAAAAAGTGGGATAACAGAGGATTAATCAGGACTGTCCTTGCTGAATCAGGGCAGCAGGATACATTGAAGTGAACATAAATGGTCAGGAATGGAGATGGGGAACAAATAAACAATTTAGCAGTGGTATAGAATCAGGAGATTTCAAGAAGAAAGGCAGTGTTTATCCTCAGAATGACATCAAATGAGGTAAGGTGAGGAGAATGAATCCATCCAGGAATCAGACCTATGTAACAGGTCAGGCATCTCCTCCTAAGGGAAGCCCCAGAAAAGGTGTCAGACTAGAAAACAGCCTACAGTTGCTGACCTGTTGCCCATGTTCAAAGAAAGGCTACCCCAAGATGTTTTGCTGCCTGAGATGGAATAACAAATGGTATTCTTCACTTACCCAGGTCATGGTAGGTAATACTTAGAGCCAATCAGGTTATTCTGAAGCAAGAAGCAAAAGATCCCACAAGCACCTGTCTCCCATTCCCAATGGTGAAAAGATAATAATAGCAAACCAAATAGCAAAGTTTTAGCTACATTTTCCTGCAATTCAGAACTTGCTGGCTGGGGCAGCCACCTCACTCTGCCAAATGTTAGGGCCAGCCTTGGCTCAATCCACTAATTTTGACCTGAATGCTCTTAATCTTGATTAGAGTAGACCCATTGAATCAACTGTTGAATGGAGAGTTAACATGAAGGTCAATCCCTTTAATGCAATGGGCCACTCTAGTTGAGATTAATAATAGAATTAAGTCAGTATAATACTGCTTTTTCTTCTTGCAAGAGGTAGCAAAATGAAAGGGACTTGTATTGGACTTGTATTGAAGACACCTGAGCATAAATCTACCTGGCATTAAGAGACTTGAGAAATAATAATATTGTTCATTTACATATATTCTGCTTTTTCTCCAATAATGGGAATCAAGGTGGCTAACAAATCATTAAAACCAGTACAGATTAAAAACATGCAAAAAGCATCAGAGAGAGGATGCTATTTAAAAAGAACTGTTAAACAATCTGTACTAAAAATCCATTACAGGGCAATATTAAAACAACAACAGAACAGCACAGCATGCCAATAAAATCCATCACAGTCAATTCCTAAAAGCCTGATGAAGTAGGAAAGTTTTTATTCACCAGCCAGAAAAAGAGCAAAAAGGGAAATTTGGAAGTGATGGTAAGAGTGTGGCTGTTACCTGTTATAAAGATAGAAAAAATGTGGAATTTGTTGGTCTGAATGGCCATGCATGAAGATGAAGAAGGTTAACAAGACCTGTAGGCAGTATGTCTGTGATTTTCTTTTCCTCTCTATGCCTCAAGAAAACATCTCAGTGAAAATACAATCAAGAATTCCATTTTCATTTAGAGAATGCATGACTCAGAGCTTGGAGAAGTGACTTTTGGAGACTACAACTTCCACAATCCCCCATCCATGATCGCTCAGGATCCTGGATGCTGGTGTAACATGACCCTTATTGATGCAGCTGTTCTTCAACAATGACATTTGGGCAAGAGATGTCTTTGCCTCAAGTTAGTTTCCCCATTTTAGAGAAAGGCTCTGCACTTTCAGGAAAACAACACATCTACACCCAGAAAGAGAGGGGGGGGAGGGAGAGAGGGAGCCTGGCTGTATTTTGACTTGTTCCTCTCTGTGAAATAATTTTTATTCCTGGATTAAATTGTGACCAAAAGAAGAGGCTCTTCTCCCTTACCATTTTAGTTAAATTGCTAAAAGGATATTCCAGTCCTTAAAAGGATATCCAAGCCCTGAAATTTGCCTGGGGAGAAGTGTTGAATTTTAGCTAAGCAAAATTTCCACAAGGAGAGTTTGGAAAAGTAGCTGAGGTGTGAGATTCCACATATTAAAAACAAATTAATGGAAAAGGTACGTTTCTCATTACTGTCACTGTATTGCAATTTCAGCATTTAACTTATGAGATGGGCACTTTTCCATTTTTATAATCTATATTGCAGCCTCCCTAAGAAGTGTAATGTACTGACATCTGCTGCGTGTTTGACTAATATAGCACTAAGATTAAAAAGTATGAAACATGTATTTAAAATTAGGCTGGTAGGCTGTGCATTGCCAGTACACATTAGACTGTTATGATTGTTTAGAGTAGATGTTTCTTTAAAGTACAAATAAGAAACAGGCACTCTGCCCCAAGGACCTTACAATCTAATTATAGTTATTCCATTGGAAGAAACCAAGATCCTGTCTTACAGATTCTCATGAGGTATTTTATGGGTTGAAAAGAGGAAGCAAGGGTATCTTATCTTTTAATTACATTTTCACTACCCTGTATATCTGAAGTGGTTAGCCTACAATTCAAATAACCTAAAACATTATCCTAACAAATACTTCTAGATAGCAGAAGTGAGTAGCTCAATACTAGATATGCCTAGACCCAATGAATTCAAAAAAGCTCAATGAATTCAAGTGAGCCTGCATAGGACTGCAACGATACAAATGTCAAATGATAAAAATACTGTTGTACAGATGAGTAGCCACTACTGACTATGGGACGAAAATATACAGCTACTCTTTGGACAACTCAGACAGTCAACAATTTAGCAATAATCCTTCACTGGATGGTATATTGCCAAAGGGATGATGGTGAACTGACTATTCCATCCCTTATAAGTTTTAACTTTTCAAATAAGATTAAGAGCATTTTCAATTTGTATGGTATATTTACCTGGGGTTTGGAATTTAGGTTTGATCAATATTCATCACCTGGGATGAATATATAGAAAGATCAATCATACACCAGCAGTTTTGTTGTCCACCATAGCACACAGATAAATTAAATGGAACTATGGAGATTTGTATAGAAGTCTAAAATCAAAGTTGGAAGAGACCACAAGGGACCAGCCCCCTGCTGTGCAGGAATACGCAACAAATTCTCAACCTTGGATGTCCCCTTAAAAGCTCGGAATGGATAAAAGCCATTCCATGTAAGCAGTCCTCACTTTCTATTTTGTCAGAGAGCTCCACCACTTTGGTTTATACTGTTAAAGGCCTCTCTGAGCATGTGCACAGCCAGCAAGGGCATCACTGAGTATCTATGAATAAGAAATACACAGAAAGTATACTCTTATGAAATAAATCTAACAGTGACCTAACAGAGGAAAGGAGAGGAAAAGGGAGGAGGGGGGAGGGGGGGCCACCACCATACAGTAAAAAGATCATTACATGTTGGTGAAATCCACTACTTAAATTAGATGTCTAGTTTCCTCTCACTGACACATAGTCCAAAATGCACTGTAGAATTCCAGAATGTATTCACTACAGCCAGCAATGGGGAATGTGTGGTTCACCAAATGTTGTTGCACTACAGTTCGTATCATCCCTTCCCACTGGCTTAACTGGCTAGACATTATGGGAATTGCATTTGGAAGCCATTTACCACACAGCCCTGCATTTGTCACACAATCCTGCATTACGATAACGCTCCCAAGATCTGAATGTGTTTCCTCTGACTCTTGGGACAACAGGAAACCCTTCATGTATAATATCCTCAATGGTCAATGTACCTGAACAAATATTTCCCTTTATATGTCTTTTTAAGATCAATTAGCACCAACTTGCTTGTGTTGCATCTACACTAACATTTGAATAGATCCCATTCTACCAGTCATTGTCCTATGGCATATCTTCTATGGTATTGCCCAGCCCTTCCTTTGCTACTGCTGCACTAATAATTGGAAGGTCTTCAGCAAAGCATGCTCTTTGCTTGAAGGTAAATTGCCATGTTTTGTGCAATCATTTCCTATTTAAATATCTCTGCTGACAAATAATAATAATAATAATAATAATAATAGTAATAATAATAATTATTATTATTATTATTATTATTATTATTATTATTATTATTATTATTATTTCTATCCTGCCTCTCCACATGGATCGAGACGGCGAACAACATGAAATACATTAAATACATTAAAAGACATTAAAAACATACCCAATCCTCCCCACCCACCAACCCACCTAAACCAACCCCTTAAAACACACAACAATTAACAGTCCATTAATTAACTATTAACAAAACAGCAAGACAATTGATGGGAGGCGATGGAAATGCTAGTCTTGGAATATACAATAAAATACATTTACAACAGTGCATAGAGGGTTTGAACTCAAAGATGACAGCATTTCTATGTGTCAGAGGAATTGTTAATACCTGACTGAGAAACAAAATGCTGATATTGACAACTATGTGTCAAAGCAGTGTATCATCACTGTTTCAATTCTAAAATGTTCAATTCTAAAATGTCAAATTTTTAAAATTATGCAAATTTTCATGCCCATGGCTGGGCAGAATCCCAGTTCCATGCCTTTGAAGCTGAGACAATCCGACTTTGTTTACGGCTTCCTAAAAGGACATCGTTTCTTTTTTGTTCCAAATGGAGAGGCCAGCTTGTTTGTTTTCATTTGCCATGTTCAGTAGGCCAGTGACTGTAGGAGAGCAGTAACACAGGATTATCCCGCAGAGCTTGTAGCTGGTGAGCCCATAACAACAGCCAGTAAGACAGCCACAGAAAAGAAAGAGGACAAAATAGTTTGCATTTTATCACAGGGCCAATTGTTTGAATGAAATCAGTTTTTCAGACTGAAGATCTGCCCTCCCTCTGTGATTTCCAGTGGTGTACTTTTGAAAAGTTTGTTCTTTTCATAGGGAAGGTGGAAAGGAAGCATACTTCCAGCCTTCTTCAATAGGATGCCTTCCACATGTGTTGGACTATGACTCCCATCATCCCCAGCTAAGTCTGTCACACATCTGAGGGCCATCAATTTAGGAAAACCTGGTTATGTGTGTGTGTTTACATGCTAGAACTGTTTCTGTTTGACTTTGTCATTTAAGATATTGTGAAAATTTAAGCCTGTTGTGGAACACATATTTTAATCAAATACTCTCCCCTCCCCACCCACTACAGAATTCAGTCATATACAGGAGGACACTGCACTGAAGAACATTCTAATATTCCAGAACTTTAAGAGCAGAAGGACATGGGTAAAAAAATGAGGAAATGAGGTAATAGGATTTTAATAAGCAGTATGCAGCAAATGTATTTTGTCCTTTCACTGCTTCTAAAATGACTGTTTGCCCTTTCTCTGAGGACTAAAACATAGGCGTGTTTGGTGATATATTGTTCACCTCTTTGAACAAGGGAGAGGGCTAATATTAAAGCATTAAAGATTACTTCTCTGAGGGAAAACTTGATCTCTAAATCGTGATTAAATTTAAAGTGCATTTAATTTCTATATATTTGTTGTAGATATAAAGGCACAATCTCCACTGTGTTGTTGTTGCTGGGAGCATATCTCCTGTACACACACATGTATTATCCAAACATTGCTCTATGTATCAGAGCTCACCACAGAGAAATCTGGGAAACACAGTTTGATCAAGAGCTGATCATTTTAATATCAATATTCACAGATACTTTCCTGGTAAAAAGGAATAACAATGAAATTGAAGTGCCTAATGTAGTAATGCCAAAATAGTTATGTCAAAATGGTCATCTTTCCTATAGTGTGCAGCTAGCCAGTTATTCATTCATTCATTCACTCATTCATTCACTCATTCATTCATTTCTCCTTGTGAGTCCTATGTTAAATAAAAGTTATTTCTGATTTTACTAGCATCTCTGTCCCAAGACATCTTGATTTTTCTTATACTTTCTCCTGCTCTAATAGCTGGATAATTGTTAGTTACATCTGCTTTGGCCTTTTATGAATGAATGACCCAACATCGAATCAAAGTTTGGAAAAGTTACTTTTTTGATGGCAACTTCCCAAATCTCCTAGCCCTCAAGGCCATTGACCAGGCTGGGTTTCTGGGAGATGTACAATGACACAATGTCATTGCAGTAAACTAAGGCTAGATGACTTTCAGGTTGTATTTCCAAACCTATAATATGATATAAATAGTTTTGGAAAACTGATTCACAAATTAGAAAGGATAGTAAACAGTTATCTTTGCCAAAGACATTAGGTATTTTCTTTTTTTAAAAAAAGAGCCTTAGTCGAAAGCAAGATGAAAAGTTCTTGGATTTTAATGGCTCACGGGTAAAATAAACTGGGAAATTCTCCTATGCAGAGTCTATGAACTGAACTGAATAGCTTTCATTTCAATTGAGTATGCAAGGAAAGGTACAGCTAGTATCCATAGCATATAATTCATATGGGTTTCTTAAAACACCATGACATTTGCCAAGCAAAGGCTTAGAATACCATTCTATTAAGGTGAACAGAAAAGGCATGCTACTCTTAAACATCAGCTGGACTCACAACATTGATCTATGCTTCTCCCTGTCTGGTATTCTAACCAATACTTCTGGCTGTGGGAACAAATCCCATGGATTTCATTGTTTGGAGCCCATAAACCTGCCATTCTATACACAATGGCTTGGAAGATACTTCCATTCTAATCTCATGAGTATTCATCAGCTTGAAGACACATATTTGAGTTCAGCAGTGGGATGACTCAGAATCTGACTGAATGCTGGTGGTGAGTATCTTGCCAGCAAAAATGTTCCTTTCAATGCTGGTGTTTGTTTGTTTGTTTTATAACGCTTTAGTGGCCAGTCCTCTGAAATAAGTAGTCCATTCTATGGAGGACTGGAGAAAAATTTAAGACTTAGGCAAGGACAATGCAAGGGCTACAGGAGCTTGGAAATATTACTAGGGGACTACAGCTCCCAGAATCCCCTAGCCAGTATGACCACTGACCACATTGGCTAGAGGATCCTGGGAGGTGCAGTCCCCAAAAGTAACTTTTCCAAACTCTCCTTATAGGCAACTGCCACAGAAAATCTTGAAGTTCTTACTCTGTGTTCTTCTTGTTCCTCTTCCTTTGACATGGTGAGGCTGTTCTGAGTAATCTGAAGCTACTTAGCCCATAAACATCTTTGTTGCAGTGACCTTGCCCTTGGTTTGTGGCACACTGTACTTTGGACTGCATGGGTTGAACTGAAGAGCACAGATGGGGACTAATGGGTGGTTCTGCCTTCTGACAGGATGATGATTTGACCTCTTCTTATTTCTGTGATGTTATGATCTGTGTGCACATACACATCAAGACACATATGCTCTATCAGTATAGAACTGTGGTTGTTCAAACAAAGCATATTCAGAATTCTTTCCTGAGTATAAGTCTAACAAACCACTTTTCCATTTATACCATTTTTATTTTAAAAAACAGATATTTCATCAGACCATTTGTATAAATGAATGGGAGTCAATAAACATTTGATAAGTTTTAAAAGTTTTTAAAAAGTTTCCTGTAGAATTAACATCCATCACCATCTACTTAGCTGAGTAATGATAGCTAGATATATATGACATATAGAACTCCCAAGTGACTACCAATTTATAACCTGGCTGACCATTTATAAATTGATATATTGAAAAATTCTTGATTAAGATATCTTTTGGAAACTCATATGAGAAAAGGGTGGCATCTTTTTTCTATGAAATAATGTACAATTTCAAACCATCCATTAGCTGGCAGAGGTTCCGCTTTAACCCTACACTATCCACAAATACACATTCATTAAATAACACAAGATGTGCTGTTGTTTCTGAGTCCAACAACCACATTTAACTTTCAAGTAAGTATGTATACAATTGCAACTTGAGCAAAATGTCATAGGGGCCCTGTGATTCAATTTGCACAGTGAAAATTTGCTTTCAGTGAGACAGTGCCAAACAAACACCCAAAAATCCATTTGGCAGTTGCTGACACTCCACATATGTCTGAACCTACACCTCTACCTGTGCATATAGATTTTGCTGCCCTTTGGGGACACACATATGCAACTAGTTTTAGAATGTTTTACAGATAACATGTAATTAAATGAAGGTCACATAGGTAAGGATTATGACATCAAGCTCATTCTCTTTCTGAGACACCCAAAAATGTCTTTTCAAAAGAGTTTAGGGTTCATATGGTAAAGGAGGACTCTAAACCTGAGATTCTTTCCCTCTAGAAGAAGAAAAAAAGACACCTCTTCTCTATCCCACCCTGGCTTCTTTTGGTCTGGTTCCTTGCAGAGGGAGGAACAGCGCTTAAAACGTCGTGTTTATGTGGAACATGTTTCCTTCCCCTATTGTTATTGGAACAAATAATCCGGGGTCTTAAAATAAAGCATGGAGAGTTTACAGGACAGAGAGAGAGAAGAGAGCTATTAACAGACGAAGCGAATCTTTCGCACAACTTGTGAATGGAATGGAACAAGCGTGCCGAAAATAGGAAATGGAGAAGGGAGGAGGGATCGGTACCCCCAAACCAACAAAAGCCCAAAGTTTATCTTCCTGCGGATGAAACAGGGCACCTTTTCTGGCCTTTCGGCTTGCTGGGGTCGGTCTGTTTGAGGCCGGCTTGATTCTTAGCGGAGTGAGGTAGGGAACAAGAAGGTTAAGAAAGAGGGCAGGGACTGGGCGGCTCTCCTCGCTCGAAATTGGCGTGAAATCGGTGAGTTTTAAGAGACCAGGCCTGAAAGGGACAAAATGAAAATAAGGTGAGCGGCAGCTCTTTGCGAGCAAGTTTTAAGGTTCGCTCCGCGGTTCCTTTGTTCGTGTCCCACCTCTATCGCCCAGAAGAGCCAGCGTGGCAATTTGTCACCAACACTTCCCCGTATTTCCACACAATATGTTTACACCTTCATGCGCTCGGGAAAAGTTGAAAGCCCCTGGTCTTTCTGCCTACTTTCAAGACGGAATAATAGAGGACGACTGAAGAAGGAGTTTGAGATTTTCTCCAAATTTCACCCCAGCCCAGAGGTTTTCTTTCACTAATCTTTGGGAAAGCCCGAGATTTCTATTGTGTTCCGTTTTATTTCCTTGGAGTCCGAAAGTTCTTGATATGGACGAGAGAGAGAAGACGTTTTCTAATAAATAAATGCTTCTGTTTAGGGCGACGGATCCAAAGCAGGCGATGCCATGAGAGTGAGTATGATCAAGGCACGAAGATAACAAGTCCTTAAATTGTTATTAATATTTTTCAATAAAGATTTTTTTAATTGGATTTTGTTGTTGCCCTGCTACGGCTTTGTAGGATGGATGGATAGATAGGTAGGTAGGTAGGTAGGTAGGGTAGGTAGGTAGGTAGATAGATAGATAGATAGATAGATAGATAGATAGAAGACAGACAGACAGACAGACAGATAGATAGATGATAGACAAAAAAGGTGTTACCGTCCATGAGGAGACCGCGCAGAAAGAAATGGATAAGGTTAACCCTAACAGCCCAATGTGGATGTGCAGTCATCTGTAAAGGGATGACATTCTTGCCACACAACTAAATACTATCTAATCCAATTCCCCGGCTGGACGCCGTTGTCTTTCTTTTTTTCTCCTAAATATCTCCCTCCCCCCCTTTTTTAATTGAATTCAGGTACCTATTAAGTTACAGCGGGATCCAGGATGTATATGTTATGCTTTCAAGTGTCCCCTCCTTTCTCCAAGCCCGTTTAGGCTGCAATCCTGGGAGTAAGTTCCACGGGAGGGAATATAAGTTACTTCTAAGTAGCAGTGTCTAGGATGGTCTCATAATCGGTGTTCAAAGAAGCATTCGCTCAGGTTAAAAAGTCTTGTTTTGAAACGGAGATTTCCTTCTTTCGAAGGGCGAGCGATTGCAATGGGAGGGAGGATAGGAAAGTCGGGCTTGTTATTTTTAATTGATAACCTGTTTATATTTTGTTTAATTTCTAGTCTGGTCCTCTGAAAATATTTGAAGACTAGAAGGGAAACGATTGAAAAGCTTCCCTTGCGCTTTGGTTGGCTGTTTTTTTAACGGCTTCTATCCAATAGAAAATTGATTTCAATATATTTTAAAGAGGCTTGCGGCATTCTGATTGTTCCTCTGTTTTAGCTTGCATTTCTATTCAATTGTATTTTCTCAAAATCTTGTTTTCTTAAAAAAAAAAAAAGATTAACGTCTACTTCACTCGCTCTGTCACTGCAATAAATGGGACTTGGTCTGATCCCTGTTTACTGGGAACTAAGTCCCCCAGCGCTTGCTGGACGTTACGCCTTAGTGGTTGTTGGTTGCTGCCTGCGGCATTTTTGAAGGCAACTTTTTTGTTATCTGAGGTGTTGACATATAGTTTTTAATAGCAATAACAACAAAAACAATAACAGTTTATTTTATAACTTTGCTCGCCTTCTCTGTGTTTTTTTCTAAAAATCCTGATAGGATGCTTCAGTCCCGCTCATCACTTTCGGTTCATCTGCGTGATGGAAAGCAATTAATATTTCCTGAGCTGGAGTCATTTAATTGGAGCGAAAGCTGTTTTCTTCTTTCACTACTTCCTGAATTGCCCAGGAACTTCCAGTCCAGCTCATTTGGGAGGGGGTGTCTAGAAGTCCCTTTAAGAAGAAGTTATTTTCTTATGAGTTTTTCGAATTTCAGTCCACTTCTTCAGAGACTCACAGCATAAATCCGAGTGTCTTTTTGTTTCATTCATTCGGCAAGATACGCTTTCTTTTAAAACTGATCCTCAAGAATCATCAATGGGGGGAAGAAAAAAAACACTATCAATGCTAACGCATAGAAGAAGGCACCTTCCAGTCTTCCGTCCTAAAATCATGGCTTTTGAAAAACCTCTCCCATGGGCCATTATATTTCCGATTCTCAGTTCACTCCTTAAAAATTAAGACCTGGTCATCTATTTGATATATGAGGTTGTAATCCATAAGATTTCCAGCACGAGAACAAAAGGATAGGATCGCTTAGAAAAATATCTGAGTTGCTTCACAGTCAATGATACTCTGTGCCACTTAGACTGTGATACGGAAAAATAACCCCAAGGAGAGCCTGCATTTTATGGAAATGTCCTGTGGATTTCGAAAAGGAATACCCCCAAGTTTCTACTGGAATGACACCGAACATTTCGCTTCATGCAACCCCTAACGGGGCAAGTCTATATACCCCTGCTCAGTGTTTCATTCAACTGAGCGAGGCTTGGGTGTCGACAAATTGGTATAGGATGGTTATATATTACATTTAGGGCAACTATATCCAAGTACAGTACCAACTCTCAGTCCTGGTATTTTGGCTTAATTTGGCTAATGAACGGCTGGCAACGTTTTGTCCAGGTCAAGACTATCTGCATCACAGGAGAAGCCGGTTAAGATCCAACGATATAACGTATTCACACGTGCCACCAGACAAGCTCACTGGCCACTAGTGTTTATTCGGAAGCAAGCCCTTCCAAATTCAATGGGACTTTCTCTTTGTTTTTTTGGATGGCCGAATTGAGCTTCACAGAAATCCCACCCCACTACACACATGCACACCTGATAAACCATTTGCCACCCTAACGGATCCACTCTATTTGACCGCATCTGTTTCATCCTCCATAAACTGACCAAAGAACCCAAGGACGCCACGCCGAATGGAACTCCTGATTTGAATGTGTGTGTGTGTGTGTGTGTGTGTGTTTTCCCTGTTTGGGAAAGCGAGGGAGGGGATCGAATCTCTCCTAGAAACGACAGGCCTCCCTATTTGGAAAACAAGAACTGGAGCAAGGGGGGAGGAGGGGGAGAGAGGTGTGAAATTTTCCAATTCAAAGCGGACCCGCTCTAACACCAGATTAATGTTATTGTTGCTATTTTGGAAGATGCTCAGTTCTGCTCATATATGCAGTTCTTCTCCAGCCCTCATAGGGATTTCAAGTCGGGTTAATTCGGAAAAACACCGCCGCCTTTGGACATTGCATGCCGGTTGGTGGCGAACGCGCTAGTGAAGATTAGATCCCCCGTATTAGCGCCCTTGAGTGTTAAACCCGGGCTACTAATTGAACTCCCACTGATTTCAGCGGGTTTTATAGAGTTAATGGACTCTGTAATCCAAGAGGAAGCTCCACGTTTCCGAGCCGCTTCCTCCAAGGAAAAGTGTGTTTAGGATCGCAGCCTGTCTTCCTCTGGATCCCCGATCCTCTCACATCGTCCTGTCTCAGAACCCAGTGTTTGTGTTTGTTTGTTACACTGAGATATCGGGGGAGGTTCCCAAGCAGGCATTGACCAACAAGGGAAAGAGGAAGAGATGGATGTGGGGAGGAGGGGGGATAAGGAATTTGCCAGATCGAAATAACCTAGGCAACCCAACAGGGAGCGGGGAAGGAGAGAATAGACGGGGTCCCCTCTACCCTCTTCTCCATTTTCACCCACCTTTTGCGTTGACTTCAATTCAAATCCCCCTGGGGGAGGACGGGCGGGTAGGAGGGGGTGCGGGGAGAAAGAGGTAATGAGATCTGAGCACTAAGTTTTGCGCTTTCTTTCTACAGAGGGAATCTTTTGCGCTTCGGAGCTGCCGCCGACGCCGCCTTTGCAACCTGGGAAAAGGAGGCATTCTGGGCTTCGGCGGAGGTGATGACAAATACAAATGCCGCTGCCGCCGCTACACCTGCGGAAGGAAATGCCTGGGACGGGGAGGGGGCGCAACAGCGGTTCCGGCCAGCCTGGGTGGTCAAGAGGGGAAGGAACTGGCCCTCACCCGCTCTAGCCCCTGCCGGCCTTGGCAGAGTACCGGCTCTAAAGCGCAGCAGGAGTCCGGAGCGCTTGGCGTCCGTCTGGAGTGGGCGTGTGGGGGAGACTCTGGTCCTTCGCCTCGAAAGGGCCGGCTGAGACAGTAGCGGGGGCGCTCCGTTGGACCTGAGGCTCCTAACACGAACCTCAAAAGACAGCACCGTGTATTGTCTTGAGTGTTAAGGAGGGCTCTGAAGACCTCGAGTCAAATCCCTGCTCAGAAAGGGAAACTCACTGGGTGACCTTGGGCATGTCACACTCTCTCGGTCTCAGAGGAAGGCAGTGACAAACCTCCTCTAAATAACTCTTGCCAAGGAATAAGTTCTCCTTGGGGTTGCCAGAAGTCGGAAAGGAATTGAAGGCAGCGACAACAACGAGCCTCGAAGCAAGCCAGCAATGGATTCAAGCTGCAGGAAAGGAGACTCCACCTGAACCTCAGGAAGAACTTCCTGACGGTCAGAGCTGTCCAGCAGTGGAATATGCTGCCTCGGAGTGTGGTAGAGTCTCCTTCTTTGGAGGTTTTTAAGCAGAGGCTGGATGGCCATCTGTTGGGAATGCTTTGATGGGTGTTCCTGCATAGCAGGGGGTTGGACTGGATGGCCCCTGGGGTCTCTTCCAACTCTATGATTCTAAGTCGTCCATGGGTTTACCCGGAGAAGCAGGCTTGATCCTTCCTGAGACGTATAAACCTCTGTTTTCCGGGGCGGGGGGCTTACTTCCCAGGAAACACGGTCAACACTTTCCAGTCCACCAAATCATTTGGAGGTGTTTCCTTGTGTACCAATTTGTGCTGGGCTTTTTGGAATGGAAGCTGGAAACAGGGTTCCCTTACCTCTCTGGAACAAAACCAATCCAGATGTCAAGAAGATGCTCGGCTAACTCAAGACACCCAACTGGAGGGCTCCAAGACCTGGTGCAATTTTAGCTGTTAATTTCAGCAGAGGATCTGCAAATTCCTTCTTAGGTCATGAACACAAACACTGTGACTTCAAACATTATACAGATAATCTCATTCAGGTGAGCCTGCCCTGAACTCATAAGTCTGTTTTTAAAAGAAATAAATGTTCAGTAAAAATTTAAAACTCATTCTGTTTAGCAGAAGTTTGAATTTCTGTTTAGGAGGAAAAAATGCTTATTAGTATACCATACACATCCAAAGGGTCGAAATGGAAGTCACCTCAAGATGCTTGACAAAAAAGAATGCAATTTTTTATTAGTTTTAGGAAACATAATTTGGCTAATATAATTTGCAATAACATTAAGAGTATATTATTGTTTCATTCCTAATTATACTTACACGGAAACGCATCCTATTAAAAACAAGGGGTATATTCGTAAATATACTGTTTGGAGAGGGCTCCATAAAATCAGAAACACCACACACGCACAAACAAGTCTGTGTATATGAATTGGAGAGAACTGTGCATTTGACCACGTACTTTTTAAGCCCGTGATCAATACATCTATTGAAAAGCAGGTTATGCAGAAACTGACCAAAGTTCGGGATAAACGTGCTTGGGAATGGGAGTAGAAAGTATTGGCAAGTTACTTTTTATCAGTTGTATACACTGCTAATCTGAAGAAACCACTGCAATAAAAAAATAAAAATAAAAATAAAGTAAAACTATGTTATTGTTTCTGGGGATATGCCTTCCAGGAAATAAATGCCATACCGTCTGAATTCTTCCCAGCTGTGTATACTCTGCTTCCTGTAGAGGATTGCATCCTAAGTGTCACAACCAGAAAATGGACCATAGTCTTAACTTCTAAATCTCACTTATTGTGTAAAATTTAAAAAAATACAACTACAAATTTCAGTCAAAATACAGGTGCAGTTCAGACCTCTGTTCAGCTCAATAATTGGAAATACTTATATTGTAAACGTAGGCGTATTTATAAACTTTACAGTATCACTCATTCCATTACTTAATGTTTTGCTTCTCAAAATTACACACAAAATTTCCAATGGAGAGAGAGAAACTGTGGCCGGTTCAGGCTGCAATGCCATAACCCCCCCCCCACCTGCAAAAAACGGCCGCTGAACTCAATGGGGGGAGTTACTTCTAAGTCTGCATGTAAAGGGTTGCCTTGTCGATATGGCCGCCTAGATAGCAAAGGTTAAGCCGACACTTTTAGAAAAACAAGTGAACGATCAAAACAGCTCCAGTTTAAAACAGGCGCATTCTCCCCCTCCACCTTCATGGGTCCAGAGGCTATAAGTGAATGCCTTGAATAAATAAATAATTAAAAAAAAAAAACATTTTCAGAGGCAGAAAGCTACTGAGGCCTTTGTGTGGCGGAACAGTCCTCCACAGCGCCGAGGGCCAGTTCCCCTCCCCCGGGAGGGCGGCAAGGGGGTGGGTGTCAGACCTAAAGCGAATGAAGGGGCCCTGGCCCTGAGGAATAGCAATACCGGACCTGGTCTGAGGAGTCCGTTCCGACGGCGTGTAGCTCCATCCCCGGGAAAACGGCGCTCGCGCGGCCCGACGTCTTAAGAGGATTCTTCGGCGGTCCCTGTCGCCCCCCGCCCTCGGCAGTGGCTGTACCCAGGCAGAGGAGACCTTTTCTTAAGGGCCAGGCCCACCCCGAGGAGACGACCCTTGTCCGCCGGGGGCACGGCCGCCGCTCCTTTGCTCCGCAGGCTTTGGCCCGGAGGAGACGGCAAAGGCAGGTCCCGGCGTGGGATTTCCCAGCAAAGGACGGGAGCCCCTGGAGGACGAGCGGGGAGGGGGAGAGAAAGAAACTCGGGCCCCAGCTCTGAGACCTCCCGGCCTCACCCGGCTGCTCGCTTTGGGTCGCGGTCTCGCACGGGAGGCTTCCCAGCTCTCTTCCCTCCGCGCCTCCCCCTCAAACGAACCCCCCTCCCTCCCTTTCTTTCTTTCTTTTTTTTAAAAAAAACATTTCTCTAGTTGTCTGTTTCTTCGCACCTGCAGAAGTCTAGGGGTACCTGAATGACATGTTTTTAAGAGTCTCGTCTGAAGAAAGCAACCAGGAGGAATGCCAGAGGGCCTCCCCGCGCCACGGCTTTTGCAAACGCGGGGCTGAAGCAAGGGTAGAGCTTGATCTTCCTTGAGCTATACAGGGGAGCACTTGGTTTATTTTATTGTTGTTTTGCGTCAGTTGTATGTTAACAGACCAGGCCGCCCAGCCTCGAGATTCTTAATCTTTATTGAAAATCGCTTCCCTATATTCATTCATCCGTATGTATACACCGACACGTGCACGCATATACCTACAGAACCCACTCTGCGTAAAATCTGTCGCTCCCCAGCCTTATTATTAATTTCTATAAAGTTTCTAAACGGAGGAGGTGCTCTTATTAAAGATGACAACCGAAGCGACTCTCCCTTTACAAGGGCCTTTCTGCAGCGGGACTTCAGCTGTGAGAATCCCCAGGCTGCCTGTGGCTTCCTCGGGCGTCCTCCTCCAACAGCCCCCTTCCTCTGGGCCAGCCTCCTCCCTTGGCTCCCCTAAGCTAAGCTGGGAAGGTTGCCCTTTTTTGAGCCATTCTGTATTTCTGACTTCCATCCGCGGTTCCTATCCAGCGCGGCGCCCTCACCTTTCCAGTTGAGATCGCGCCCTTGCAAACGAGAATCCGTTTGCAGCGTGGAAAGGTGATCCACCCTTCCCCGTCCCCTTTCTTCTTTCTCCTCTCCTTCAGTCTTGTTTTCCTCCGAGTCCGACCTCGTGCCTTGGCGGCATGTGCGAAAGAGGCAGCTCGTTTCCCTTGCGAAGGATTGTGATTTGTGCGTGTTTGCTGGCCTTCGACTATCTCTGTCACCCCCACACTTCCTCCTCTCCCCCTCTCTCGGGACCCCAAGACCTCCCTTGGGCTTCAGCCTCTGATTTCCTCGCTGGGGCGCATTCCCTGTGCAATGTGACTTCGCCATGAACTCACCCGTGCCCAGCTGGCTTCCAGGCTTATGGAGGGGGGAGAGAGAGAGAGAGAGAAAGGGGGAGAGAATGAGAGAGAGAGAGAGAAACAGAAAGGGATCCTGACGAAAGCGGAACTCGCCGGAGCCCATACAAATCAGAAAAGAGCTCGTCCAGAAGAGCAGTGAGTGGATATCTGAGCCTGCTGATCAGAGACGAGGCTGGGCTGGCTGCCTCTTGAAAGGGAGACAGAAAAGCGGGAGGGGGGGCAGAGAGAGAGAGAGAGGCCAGAAAGCCCACCAGGCTCAGTCGGGGTTTAAAGCAAGCGGGCGAGAGAGGCAGCCAGAGCAGATCTTCCTGCCAGAACTTGAGGGAAGCCAGCGCCGGGATCTGGTGGGGAGCGGAAAGCTGGTCCCCTCTTCAGCCGACCCCCCCTCACAGAAGAAGGTCTGTCGGGCGAGGGGAGCCGCCGCCGCCGCCGGAGCCGCCGCAGCAGGTGGGTGCTGCCATGATGGCCACCAGCTACCAAGACCCCCCGCCCGAGGACCCGGTGGCGCTGCTGCATCAGGCCAAGGAGCCCGGCGGCCTGGGAGGCGAGGCGGGGGCGGCCAAGGGCGAGCTGAGCCCGGCTCCCAGCAAGACGGCGCCCTCGGTGCCGGGGCCCGGGGCCTCGGCGCCGCCGCCGCCGGAGAAAGGCGACCCCTCGCAGAAGCCGCCCTACTCGTACGTGGCGCTCATCGCCATGGCCATCCGCGAGAGCGCCGAGAAGCGCCTGACGCTCTCGGGCATCTACCAGTACATCATCGGCAAGTTCCCCTTCTACGAGAAGAACAAGAAGGGCTGGCAGAACAGCATCCGCCACAACCTGAGCCTCAACGAGTGCTTCATCAAGGTGCCGCGAGAGGGCGGCGGCGAGCGCAAAGGCAACTACTGGACCCTCGACCCGGCCTGCGAGGACATGTTCGAGAAGGGCAACTACCGCCGCCGCCGCCGCATGAAGCGGCCCTTCCGCCCGCCCGCCGCCGCCCACTTCCAGCCGGGCAAGAGCCTCTTCGGCGCCGCGGCCGAGGCGGCCGGCTACGGCTACCTGGCGGCGCCCCCGGCCAAGTACCTGCAGGCGCCCTTCCTCAACGCCGCCTCCTGGTCGCTCGCCCAGCCCGCCCCGCCCCCGCCGCCCCCGCAGCCCCAGGGCCCCTCGGCCGCCCCCTACGCCGCCTGCCAGATGGCCGCCGTGGAAGCCGCGGCGGCGGGCGGCGGCGGCGGCGGCCCCGCAGGAGGAGGAGGAGGAGGCGGCGGCGGCGGCAACGGGAGCGGCGCGGGCGCCCTCAGCCCCGTCAGCGCCGCCGTCAAGGGAGTGGGACTCTCGCCTCACGGGCCCGGCGTGGCGGCGGCGGCGGGGACGGCCTCGGCCGCCTACGGCCCCTACTCGCGCCTTCCCGCCATGGTGAACTCGTACAACGGCATGAGCCACCACCACCCGCACGCCCACCACCCGCACGCCCACCACCACCACCCGCACGCCCACCACCACCACCACCACCACCACCACGCCGCCCAGCAGCTCGGGGCCGCCGCGGTGGCCGCCGCCGCCGCCGCAGCCGCCGCCGCCTCGGCCGGGAGCCCCTCGCCTCAGGCGGCGCCCAACGGGGCCGCGGGGCTCCAGTTCGCCTGCGCGCGGCAGCCGCCCGAGCTGGCCATGATGCACTGCTCGTACTGGGAGCACGAGAGCAAGCACAGCGCCCTCCACTCCAGGATAGACATCTGAGCGCCAGGAGGAGGAGGAGGAAGGAGAAGGGACGACCAAGGCGACGCCGGTCCAGCAGAACCGCCTCCGAAACGGGGGTTCCTCCCGGAGGGAGAGCCGTCCCTTTAGCCCCCCCCCACCGCCCAGAAAGTCCGTGTATCTTTTCAAAAATATATATATTGGATTTTCTTTATCGTTTTCTTGTCCACCCACCTCTCCATCAATGCATGTCAGGAACTTTCGGTGCCAAAATTGGAGGGCGGGGGGGCGCGCAGGGGAACCCGCCAAATATCTCCGTATTTCAGACGATTAAAAAAAAAAAACTCTTCTCTGGGTGTTACGTGAAGGCAGCGTAAGTGCAAAGGACTTTCCTCCGAATCTTCTTTGCTTCAGAAGCATCTGTTTTCATTTCTATCTGTTAGGGTGGGCGCCTAGAGTTTTCTGCCAAATCATGTCTGTTGGGGAGTCCGTCGTGAAAAATCGAAGATGATTTTGGTTTTTCTTTCTTTCTTGGGACGGGGGGAGATCTTGGAAAGAGCGGGGCACTGCCTAAAAGCAGGGTGCAAATCGCATTTCTTTGAAATGGAAGTTCCGCTATTTTGTACAAGCATATTTCTTTCCAAACAGTTTACTTATAGGTAATTGGCTTAAAATGGGAATGTTGAGCTTATTCATCTGAGACCAAATTTCTTCTTCACTATGATATTTGAAGAGTCGGGGCCGAAGGGAAAGGAAAAAACAGGAGAAGGAGAAAGTTAAATCTTATCTGGGCAGAAAGCTCAGCCTGGAAGAGGTCCACGGAAGCGATGACAGTTACTAATACCGTCAAAAGAGACGGAAGTCCTAATGCGACCTAAATCTGAATTGAACTAAAGCACTAAATTCAGAAAAAGTCATTTCTATTTACTTCGAAATAAGTCCAACTGGGGAAAATGGGGTCTCCAAGCCTTCAGCAAATAGGTCGGAGGTGTATATCCTATTGAACTCATTAAGGGACTCGGCCCGCCATTGGCATTCCGTGGATCTCACTAGGATTTAAAGATTTTAGTTTGGATGCAACCCATCATCATCTCCTTAATGTGACTTAGTCAGTTAAGATTGGCGTCTAATAACTTCTATGGATCTGTCAACCCTGACTGTAAAACGTGTTGGTTTTTACTGTCAATTCTTTCTCGGTAGGGTGAATATTCTAAGCGCGCTTCTGTAGACCTCAACTCCTTTGAAAACGGAGGTTTCACTCCTTCTGGAGGAGTTCGTGAATGCCAAAGGCTATCGAGGGTTTTCCTCTTGTTCTGCCTTTGGCGTTCCGAACTTAAATGTCTTTGCCTGGGAAGTTCGGCCCCATTAGTTTCAAGGCCAGGCTAGACTCGGTCTTTACACGAAAGCGCCTCTATTTAAAAAGATTCCTGACCTGCTGCAATTTCTAATTCCAGAGGGAAAATATTATAAACCTCCGTGTGGGTGGATGGGGGGAATTCCTGTTTTCTGGGGGGAATTTAAAATGCAAAAAAAAACTCTAAAGGCATTAGCCCTTTCCTACCCTGATTTAGGCATAAGCTGGTCCACTGTGATATCACAAAGTTGTTGTTGCTGTCTGAGAGGGAAAATTGCACTTCTTTTTCAAAGCTTTATGTTTTCTTACCAAATAGTACTTACTGGGCAGCCGGTTGTGTTTGGACTGCATCGCCCTTTTTCAAGATGTATGGTAGACATGTTGATTTGAAACGCGAAGGAAATTTGAGAACAATTGTGGGTATTGTGTATGTGCGTTTTTTAAAAAGAGAGAGAGAGAGAGAGTTAGAGACAATGTGCCCTTCAAGAGAGCATAATTTTATACTAAACTAAAATTATTCGGACAAGCCGAGACTGTTTCTCAAAATTATTATGAATAGTAATAATAATGGAGGCTATTTTTCCGAATATATTATTGTTATATATTTTTTCAGTGAATGTTAAGAGTGATTTTATATATATATATATATATGTGCGTCTATATATATATATATATATATATATCTATTTTGACCCAGATGATCTTGGCTGTAAGTGAATCTTCTCCGCTTTTGCTTTCTCCTCCTCTTCATTTCCTTCTTCTAAAAGAAAGTTTAAATAGTCGGATCTGAAAGAGAGAATGAAGAAAAAATGTGTTTATAAATTTTGGAGGGGGCAGGTTATAGCGATTTCCTTAATGATGTTTTGGTATTGTGCCATTTTGGGACCAACTTTTCTAGAATTAAACCTAGCACTTTTTATTGTATGCCGTAGCTTTGTGTAGTCTCCAATAAAATGTTTTCTTTTCTCTTTTAACAGCGTTTGCTTTTTCTTTTCAGCCCACCATTGGTCAAGTAGTGACTTTTTTAAAAAAAGGCGTACCTTCTTAATGAAACCCTGAAATTGAGACTTCAATAGTGTGGATTTTTTAGGTGGACGACTGTGTTAACTGCATGTAGATTGTTTTTACAGGTTTTGTGTAGAATTAGGCTCTGTGCCCGTGGTTAGATTCTTCCCCCCTCCTCCATTGTGGCAAATATTCAAAGCGATGGAGTGATAAGAATCTTAAGACTTACCAATAATCTAAATTTCTGAGTTTTCTTTCTTTTTTCCTTTTCCTTTTCCTTTTTTTTTTTAATTTTTGGTCACGCGAAAATGTTGTGGAAATAACGGTTCCCCCTTGACGGAAACTTCTGTTATTTGTGGATGGACTCTGTTAAGGCCGACCCGGCTTGATCGTAAGCTCCCTTATTTCGAATATGACTGGGATTTACTTTCAGGTAAGTTCCTCTGAAATCAATGGCCTTTATTTCCAAGTCAATGCGCTCAGGTTTGGGGTGCCTGTGTGTCCGTGCTTTCAAGTCCCCTGTCGACTTACAGCAGTCGCATGGATTCCATAGGGACAGGATTCCTTTAGGCAAGGAATACCCAAGAGGTGGTTTTTGCCAGTTCTTATTCTGAAATACAGCCTACAGCATCCATCCAGGAACTAATCCGGGCTGCTTCCAACCCGGCATTTTCCATTTTCAAGTCCCGTTCATCTCAACGGGGTTTACTCCATAATAAGTGTAGGCGGGAGGGTATAACTAGTAGCAAGGCCTGGTTTGAAAGTTGGCTAGGGAGCGCCAATCCTCATAAAACCATAATTATGATTCGTGCCCAGCCGTTATTGGTTCAGTTCTACGTTGAGGGGAATAACTGCTTGCCCGGTTTTACAGATCTTTAACCTCTGAGATTTGTATATGCGCCGAGAGATTTTCTGTGCTGTTTTAAAGGTAAATGTATTTGTGATGTCGGTTTTCTTTCGTATTTTTGTTTGCAATGCGTGTCCAACGCGTTAGCGCTACTCCTTTCACCGTTGCACTAAAGCACGTTGTCCTCAGAGATCCGGGGAGGCTGCGCAGGGAGAGGTATCAGGCGCTGGTGTGGTTCTTATTTTAAAGAGGAAGGCGACGACGGGGGAAAAATCTTCTTTACAAATCTCTGTGTCTCTCTTTGTGGATGGTGTCTGGATTTTATGTGGGGAAACAGAAAATCTTGCGATTCTTAAACGTCCCTGGAGCCTGATTGTAAAGAATCGTGTTTACTCGGAAGTAATTTCAATGCGTTCAACGGGACTTCTGTCCTGGTGAATAAGCTTAAGGATTGTAGCCTTATTTGGAGGTAAATTCTATCAGAATGGCCAGGGCTAAATTCCAGGCAAACCCGTGTAGATAGGAACCGCCCTTCTTAATTCTCCCTGTTAAAAAAGAGGGGCATTTCCAGTAAATCCAGATTGTCTGTAGTGATAGTTGTTCTTATTGTTACAACTCTTGCAATTATTGCTTTTGATGGCTTTTAGAAGCTGGCCTTCATTCTTTGGCTTGAATCTTGTTGGTATTCCACCTAGAGCAGATGCATCGAATTAGTTGTTGAGCAGCCAGCACTTATGTGACTCTCATTGATTTCCATAAATCTCCTCTAGTTGGGATCGACCACTTGCTCTGTCTGCTTGTTTGGGTCGGACCCCTTCCTTTCCCCGGAATCCTAAGAATATTTACTGAGTAACAGTCGCCCACTACCCCACTGTCCTCTGCGGATCTCTTCTTCGCTGTTTTAACTTGACCCTAATCATAGAGAATAGCGAGAAAGGTGCAAAATTGCTCCCCCCCAGTAAAAATAGCGCCTGCCCAAATGGTTTTTTCCGCTTTAGTTCCTAAATGTCTAGGATCG
Organism: Ctenosaura bakeri; assembly: GCA_948474755.1. NCBI lineage: Eukaryota > Metazoa > Chordata > Lepidosauria > Squamata > Iguanidae > Ctenosaura > Ctenosaura bakeri. The sequence continues at coordinate 99,212 of CAOLHI010001489.1, forward strand.
CAGAGAGTGAGACGCTGAAAATTGTTCATACCTCCTATTCTTACCTGTATTGTGTTCGCATTCCCTTCATAAGGTTGCCTGTGCGTCTTCTTCGGATGCCTTAACACTTTTCCTAAATTCTCAACTGAAATATTCAGCTAACTAAATAAAAGATTAAGTTACTGCAATGCTAGGAATTTGGGGACTGAATGAAAATTTTCTTGCCGAGCAGAATTCTTATTTTGCATGCATTGTTCTCAGTTTTGCCCCTACTGTAGCGACATCCCCCAGCTGTACTGAAAATCTTTATTCTGCTGTTACTTTGGGCTTTTGCTTCACCACCACCAACCCCCCGCAAAAGAAACCGAGAAAATTTTGGTTTAATGTGGTTCCGTTTCAGCTGGATGAGGTGAATATTGTGGGGGGACAAGACCTGGAGAAAGACGAAGTAGGGAAAAGAATTATCCCCAGCAATAGAACGGATGTTTTCCTTTTAGTGCCAAGGAAAGATAATTACTGGGGATGGGGGTGGAGAGTGGAGAGATATTTGTCCCATTCGGCCCCTCCGATTTAAGCCCTACAGCTGGCCCTGACCCCGGGACACCGGCCCAAGGAAAACCAATGTCATAAAATCCTAGGGTTGGAAGGAACATCAAGGGGCATCTAGACCGACCCCCTCAAAGGAAGACCCTTGGGAGCAACAGAATCCCGCCTGGGCCTGTAGGGCTGCAGTCCTATCCACAATTCCTACCAGGAAGGAGCCTTTCTGAGGCTTAATTCTGAGTAGTGTCAAAGAACTAAGCTCCAGGACTGTGACTCTCAGATCAATTCACACTGGAACGGCCGACAGACCTGTGATGGCCTCTGGCTGTGGGAAGACCTCGGCTAGGCCTCATGGACTCTCCCATATTAATAAAAGACTAGATATATCTTTATCAGAGAAGAGCGTTTGCTGCGGACTCAGTTAAAAATTTCCTACAGCCAGGGGAGCCCCGTACTATTTTCCCTTGAGAAAGCCCATGAGTTCTTCCCGAGAAAGACGGTCTCAAAGTCGTCTGTGTGGGCATGTGCTGAAATCCAGTTTCTAATCCCAACTAGAGTTATTTATTCGTCTATCTATTTAAAATTCAACCTCTCTGCCAATATGGGATCCAAGATAGAATAGACTGTTCAGTCCCTTGTTTAGTGGTAATGCAACTATTTATCTGAGTCCCACGGATTCCGTGGATCTCTTGCTGTAGTTGGGACTAGCGGCTTGCAAAGGCTTTTCGGGACCCATTAGGTGCTACTGGCTCGCGCTTCTGCTGTTCTTCCTGCGCACAAGAAGGACGCACCAGTGCGATGTATGGGGCTTCCTGTAAGGCTTTCGTTGACGCCCCAGTTCAAGGACTTTGGCTTTCCTGACTGACAGTGGAAAGATACAAACGTTTCAGAAAGAACCGGTTTTCCAAATTGAAAAGTGGGCTGGGGGGAGCCATTTCTCAGCGGCTTGCCTCTCCCTCGCCCTGAGATCCAAGACCAGCCTCCCACACAAAGTCCCGGGGGAGAGCAGCCCAATCCGTTCCAGGCCGTGGTTAGCTCCGACTGTGGTCTTTTTCATACTGCCCGGTTTTGGCACTTTGATCCCTCTTGAGCTCCATCTTACAGAAATCCAAGGATTTGCAGTATCGGGAAGCATTTTGAATTCTAGGCCTATTCCAGACTCCCAGGATTCCGTGCAATGGAGCCAGAACGGGGAAGTGCTTGTGGAGCCTCAGAGAGGCCAAGGCGGAGTGGAGGCACCACGTGGGCACAATCCACCCCTCTGGGCCAAGTTGGTCGTGACACCACGGGCTTGCAGTGGGCAAACATTGCGTTTCTGTCCAGCTTTCAAGAAATATTTTCTGAGCGGCGGGTTTGCGCGCGGGGGGTGGGGATTCATTAGTCTGAACACAGCCTGTTAGCACTGCTTTGACTGGGACGCTGCAGCTCCTTCAGCCCTGGTGTCCCTTTTGCCCTTATTGTCAGAACCTTGGGCTTAATTTTGCTTCCACCGAAGACCACAATTTTTCCTGCTCACCGTGCAGGAGATAAGACCCCAGTTGAATCCCACGGGTCCTGGTTAGTACCTGGACAGGAGACCGGCAAAGAATAGCAAGTCCTATGGGCTATATTTTAGAGAAAGAAATGGCAAAATCACCTACGAGTGTTCCTTGCCCTTTGAAATTCATAGAATCGGCATCAGTTGATAGGCCACTTGAAGAAACACACACACATGCAGCAGGATTGCTACGTCAGTTTTCTATGCTCCTGCCATCTGGAGCTGGCCCATGCATGTTTAGTTTCAATCTAACCAAATTCAATGGGACTTACTCCTAAGTAAGAGTTCCTCAGAACGCATTATTTCTTGAGAATAAGCCCTACTGGGCACAGTGTAAGTTACTTCCGAGTAAACACGCAGAGACGGGTCTGGAAGTACTTTAGAAAAAGGAAAGGCGTTTCCTGTATTTTAAAAACATTTTTCCCCGTATATTTTAAAAGCCTCCGGCGACTTCTCCACTCCCTCGCATGAACTGAAGGGAAACCCTAAAATGTTTTCAATCGCTTCTTCAGATGGCTTCATTTTGCATTTGGCAGTCGGGGAGCGGGGTAGGGAAGAGAAAAATATTGGATCTCAAGGTTGGATCAAGGCCGGGCAACTTCAGCGCGGTTGTCTATCTTTTGAATCACTGCAGGTTGAATCACTTGCGTGTACTTAGGTTCACGGAAGCCCGTGCGCGTGAAAATGTCCTCATCCCCAAAACACCCATCCCCAGACGTGATTCTAAATTGGTTTAGGAAATAAGGAATGCAAGCAAGAGGGAGGAGTTGTGGAAAGTTGCCACCGAGGTCTGCAGAACGAGATTTTGCTGAGTTGTTTGGCTGCTCCATGACCTGCTTTCTAAGCCCCCTTGTGCTGCGACAACGTACTTCATAGAATAGCCCAAAAGTTAGCCACCAGCTACGGTTTGTAGTTGTTATGTGCCTCCAGGTAGGCTCCATCTCATGGCCGTTATATCATAGAGTTTTCTTGGCAACGTTTTTTTTTTTGCAGAGGAGGTTTGTCATTGCCTTCATCTTAGGCTGAGAGAGTGTGGGTTGCCCCCGGCCACTGGATGGATTTCCATGGTTGAGCAAGGGATTCAGCTCAGGACTCCCTCAGTCTTAGTCGAACACACAACCCACAATACCGATGGTTCTCAAACTCTGATCTTCCAGACGTTTTGGACCTCATTTCCCAGAACCCCTGACCCTCGAACAAACTGGCTCAGACTGCTGGAAACAGCAGTGTTACACACCTGGATGACCAAAGTTTGAGAACTGCTGCACTACATCGCCTTGCCTTCCCACCTCTGTTTAAATTTCTCCAAACTTGGAAAGGCCTCCACCTTCCAGGTATCCTGTTCCACTGCTGAACAGACTTTGTGTGTGTATGTATATATGTGTCTTCAAGTCGCCTGTGGACTTATGGTGCCCCCATGAATTTCGTAGGGCTTTCTTAGGCAAGGTGGTCTTGCCAGTTCGTTCCTCTGAAATCGAGCCTACACCACTTGGTATTCATTGGCAGGCTCCCGTCCAAGTATTAACCAGGGCTGACCCTGCTTAGCTTCCAAGATCGGAAAGGATCTGGTGCCTTTGGGGTATTTAGCTCTATGTGAGGTTAGTGGGAGAGGTCTAGTCATGTGTGGGAAGAATGCGCTCCCTCCATGTTGACAGACTACAAGTCTCAGCAGCCCTAGGCAGCCTAGCCCATAGTGAGGGATACTGGGAGCCCCACACTGTGATTTTCACCTCTTGGCCCTGCTTTTACAAACATGAAAAACACAGAGGAGTCGGGTTCCTGACGGCGAGAGGGGAGACTAAAAGACCGAATTCTGTTGTTAGGCTGGGTAGCTATGTGCTTTCAAGATGACTTGGGCTGATGGCGACTTTCTGCGAGGGTTTTCTTGGCCAGATTTATTCAAAGGAAGTTTGCCATTGCCTTTGCCTAAGGCTGAGAGTGTGTGACTTACCCAAAGTCACCCAGTGGGTTCCCACGACCGAACAAGGATTCAGACCGTGCTCTTACCCCCATGAATTTCATAGGGCTTTCTTAGGCTAGGTATTATAAGAGGTAACTTTGCCAGTTCTTTCCTCTGAAGTGGAGCCTAGAGCACCTAGTATAAGGAGGAGGAAAAAAAGGCTGCCTACGCAGGCCCGCAGGGAAATCAGGCGAGAGTGGGGTAGGGGTGTTGGAAGGGCAGGATTCTCAGAAGCAGCAGATTTTGTCTGCCTTTCCTCCCATCACTACGCCACCCTGGAAAAAGTACTCCCCCTTCAAATTCCTTCACCTTCAAATTCCCCAGCCCATTTCAAATGAAAGAAGGGTTGTTTTCCCTCGGATCGTTAACAGCACGTGATCCTATACATGTCGGAAGGAAGCCCCATTAAGCTCAGGTGAAGGAGTACAGGATTTCTGCTATATGAGACTGAAGCCCTATTGACAAGTGTACACGTCTTTTAGAATGATGGAAGGGGAAAGCTTAGCTGGTGAGCCCTCAGCACAAGTTTAAAAATAAATAAATAGAAGAGCCTGCTCTCTTTCCAAAGGATGCTGAAACCAGAGTTTGGGGAAAGTACTCTTTCTCTCCCTTTCTCTCTTTCTGTCTGTCTGTCCGTCTTTCTCTGATTTGTATCCCACTTTTACACACGCTGACTAAGAGGTTGTGGGACTTGTAGCGTGAAAAGGTAGTTTCTACAAGCTCTGGCAGAAATGGTTTGGGAAATATCCATGTTGACTGGGGAAGTGGGGTTCGAAGTAACTTCTTCCAGCTCTGCCCAAAAGGGGTTTGGATAAACAACCAGCAGTTGTGCTCTCGACTTTTCCCGTGAAATGGTTAAGTTGGCCCTCTCCCCACCCCTCGTTAGGCTAAAACAGACACGCTGTGCTTCCCAAGCCCTACTGTTTCTGGGACTCTGATATGAGTCCTATTGATAAGCCCACCCAAAGCAGACTCGTGAACTCAGTTGCTGAAGGGTGAGTCAACACTGATGTAAACCCTATTTATTGATCCAGTGCCTCTGCTGTAGTTGTGGCAAGCGATTGGATTTGGGCTTCAGAAAGAAGTGTGCGTTGTTGTTGTGTTGCCTTCAGGTCATTAGTTGATTTATGGCGACCCTATCACGGGGTTTTCGTGACAAGATTTGTTCAAAGAGGGCTTGCCTCTGCCATCCCTGAGCCGAGAGAGTGTGACTTGCCCAAGGTCTCCTAGTGAGTTTCCCGAGCGGGAATTCCAGCCATGGCCTCCGGGATCATAGCCCAACGCTCCAAGCACCGCACCGGCTCTCCGCAGTAGATTGTTATAGCGCTATTACTTCACTTTCAGCATCCTATGGAATCCTGGGGTTTGCAGTTTCGGGAGGGGCCGGGCGGCCCCTCCCGAAACTGCAAACCCCAGGATCCCATAGAATGTTGAAAGTGGAACAATAATTACTGCGGAAAAAGAAGGGCCGTGTAGTGGTTTGCGCGTTGGACTGCAGTGTGCAGTCCCAGGTCCTTTTCCCAAGGAAGAAGCTACAAGCTCAGAGGGGCTTACTTCTGAGTAGACATTTCTAGGCTCTTGGTGTCCAATTGCCGATTGGAGGTCCTGATCCGGCAGTCCTGTAAAAATTAAAGCAAAGGTACCTGGGAAGTCCATTTGTGTGGCCAACCATAAAGAAAAAAAATGCCTAATCCAGGGTTGTTCCTGACCTATTTCCTCCCCTGCGAGCTCATTTGGATACAGAGTCAGTTTTGCATGAGAAAAAAGCCCGCACACGAGCAGCGGGACAGGACGGCGAGGCGACTGGCGAATTATGATTTACTGCGCAGGGAGGAATTCACCACAGTCATAAATGTATTTGGAAAGTCAACACATTTCTCCTAAAGGTCAGTGGGAGTAGGGGGGCGGAGGGGGAAAAGTAGTGTTTTTACTTTTCTTCACTGGCGTTGGAGAGAAAGCAAATAGCTGCTTTTCAGGTCTGACAGAGGCCATTTCCGCACTAGCCTGTTATAGCGCGATGATTCCACTTTCAACATCGTTTGGAATCCTGGGGTTTGCAGTTTCGGGAGGAACCGGCCCCTACCGAAACTGCAAACCCCAGGAGTCCAGAGGATGTTGAAAGTGGAATCATCGCGCTATAACAGGCTAGTGAGGAAATGGCCAGAGTGGTGGTGTTGTTGTTTTCCCCTTCACTCTACAGCCTCCTCCTGCGTCGGCAAATCATGTCCACTAAAGGAGATCTCCAGACTTCACCTTATTTAAGCGGATATTTTCTGGGGAGGGGGGTGATCAGGAAGCTACCAATAACAGATTTGCAGAAGCTGGTTTTAAAATGGGTCCCCTCGTCGCTCAGGATCCTGCTGAAGTTAAGCCTCTTTGAAACCTCCCGGGAGAACTGACCACATGCTTTCAGTGATTCTACCGAACATCAAACTGACTGAAAAGCTTCTGCTTTGACTAGATTGGACGCTTTAGTTTTTTTCTAACGTATTTTTCTCTTTTTTCCCACCCCGCCTTTATAGTCTGAATGAGCGTTCCCTGTGAAAATTTAGAAAAAGTGAGGCGCGAATCCTATACATTTTTTGTTGTTATATGCCTTCAAGGCGACCCTGACTTACAGCAATCCTATTTTGGCCTGCAGAAGCTTGCCATTGGAGTCCTATGAGGCTGAGACAGTGTGGCTTGTCCAAGGCCACTCGTGGGTTTTCATGATTTAGGCCATTTCCGCACTAGGCTGTTATAGCGCTATTGTTCCCCTTTCAACCTCCTATGAAATCCTGGGGTTTGCAGTTTAGGGAGGGGCCTCGGCCTTGCCCCCCCCCAAACTGCAAACCCCAGGATTCCATAGAAGGTTGAAAGGGGAACAATAGCACTATAAAAGCCTAGTGCGGAAACGGCCTAAGTGAAGATCCAGACCCCGGTCTTTGAGTCCCGATCCAGCATTGCAACCACTGTGCCACGCTGGCTTCCCCAAAATTATTTGTTGTTGTTGCGTGTGTTCAAGTTGCTTCCAACTTATGGAGACCCAAAGGCGACCCTATAAGGGATTTTTCTGGGTCTGAGAGGGTATAAAGCGACCTAGGTCAGCCTGTAGGTTTCTATGCCTGAGCTAAGTAAAAACCCTGGTGTCCAGAGCCATAGTCCAACGCTCAAACCACTACACACGCTGGATCTCAATGTAAACATTGTCACCTTCAGTGGGATTTACCTCTGACTAGCTAGGTGTAGGAATTGTGCCCTTAGGGTGAGATCTCCCACACTTACGAGTAAACTCATGGACCTGTATGGGTCCTACTTCCGAATAGGCATCGACCTGGGGTCCATACAGTCCCTGGGGGCTAGGCAGCATCCATAGAATTATAGAGCTGGAAGAGAACACAAGGGCCATCGAATCCAACTCCTTGCCATGCAGGAATACACAACCAAAGCATTGCCTACAGATGGCAATCCAGTCCCGGTATCCGACTTACTCCCGAGTACATCTAAGATGGCAGGGATCAGAATCAGAAAACTAAAATGATTTCTCCATAGAGGGGAATTCAGGCGGGGACTCAGATTCTTTTGAAAGGAACTTGGAAGTAAAATCAAAGCGAAACAGAAGGCGGGAGGAAGCATTTCCGTGGATGAGGAAGGGCAATTAGGGGAGGAGGAGTATAATAAACGTATTACAACGATCATGCCCCCTCTCCCTTGCCCATATCCTTAGATACTATAGATTAATTGGAAACAGCTTTCTGTATAAGATTCATAAATGCGAACAGTAATTTCGAAATTAACCGTCTTCTTTTGGGGCATGTTAGAGAAAACACTTTTTGTCTTATTCGAACGGTTCCAAGTGAGCGCTACAACATCTGTGAGGACTACCAAACTGCCCTGAAAAGCCATATGGAAGCTTGTTCCAAAGTAGATCTATCTGCATTCATTGGGCTTCACTTTCCAGGAATCGGCACACTTTGTTGTGAAGTGCCTTCAAGCCATTTGGCGACCGTAGGCAAACTTATCACGGGGGTTTCTCGGCAAGATTTGTTCAGAGGGGGTGTGCTATTGCCTTCCTCTGAGGCTGAGAGAGTGTGTCTTGCCCAAGATCACCCAATGGGTTACCACGACTGAGTGGGGATTCCAGCCGTGGTCTCCAGAGTCGTAATCCAGTGTTCAAACCGCTGCACCAGTCATTGTGCAGAAGGTCCCACTGACATCTAGGGATCATTCAAGCACATGAGTAAGTTTACATTCCTAGGAATGCTCACTTGGAAGCAGGAGATGTCGGGAAAATTAAGAGAACCTTACTTCCAGGTAAAAGGTGGACAGATCAGGACTGCAAACACACTCCTCTGAATGAACGGGGGGGGGGGTTTGAGTTTTTTTAATGGTGAATTTTGGGTGGATCTTACCCTAAATATCTATAGCCAGGTACTGGGACAGCTATCAAACATAGACTCGCTGGTAGTGGGGTGAGGTACAGAGAAAAGAGGTTTCAAATCCACGGTATACGATGGTGGCTTGAGGTGCCCAACACATACTGTACGTTGGTATATGCCTTCAAGGAGACTCAAATTCACGGTGATCCCATCCCAAGTTTTCTTTTTGGCACGAGTTATTCAAAGGAGGCTTGAGAAAGTGTGAGTTTGCCAAAGTCAACCAGTGGGTTTCCAGGGTCGAGCCTGGATTTCGACCCTCGTCTCGTAGAGTCCCAGTCTAACACTCAGATCACAATGCCACCCCAGAAAGTCATTAATTTGTAGTGGTTTTGAGGGTTGGACTATGATTCTGGAGCGTTGGAACCCTGCTCAGCCATGGGAACCCACGGAGTGACCTTGGACAAGTCACACACTCTCAGCTTCAGGAGAAGGCAAAGCGTAACCTCCTCTGAACAAATCTTGCCAAAAAAAAAAAAAAACCCCTTGTGATAGGAAACGACTTGAAGTTATATTACAACAAATTCTTTATTTATATTCTTAAAAATGCACTACTCATCTTTATGACAGCAACCCAAACGCCCCTTGCACGGGTACTAGTTAAGAGCATAAGCAGAGTCCTGCTAGATCAGACCATAGGCCTTTCTAGTCCCGCACTGTATTAACACAAGAGGCAACGTGCTGCACTGTGGAGTGCATCTCCAACCGTCCCTTCCCACGTGTGTTCCTTAGCAAGCAGTAGACAGAAACATATGATTTCTGAAATGGAAGTCACTATAAACACAATGACCTTGGATAACTTTATCCTCCATTACTTAATCCCACTGATTTTTATGGGGTGCATCCCAGTGCCATAGGCAGGATCCCATAAAACAGCAAAGGGGTATTCAAGTCACACTCAGCTGAAGAGGGTTTAAACGTGGGGAACTCTGCAGCGCGGGAGCAGGAACCATGCCACCTTCCAAATGTTGTTGCAGTCCGAGTCCTAACCAAAGGAAGGAATTCTAGGAGTTGCACTTCAACAACATCTGGAACGTCACGTGATTTTCGCCTCTGTTGTGGAGGACAAGCTGGCACAAAATCCGGTTACTGAAGCTGTGATGTCAACGTATGCTTTTCCTGGGATCAATGTTCACTTTTAAAAAAAGCAAGAAGAAAACAATGAAAATAAAAACAACTAGCATAATCCTGGCCGTATTTACTCAAAAGCCACCCCCTTTGAATACAATGGGCATAAACCCAGGTGAGGGTACATAACATTGCAACCATAGCTGGTCTTGGAAAACCCATTATTTCACTGTAAAGTAGACCCACTGAATCAATGGCGAAATGATGAAACAACACACAAGTATTTCGCATTCATTCAATACCTCCTGGCTAACGTGGACCGAGAAAAGGGTTCAAGCTCCTATGTCTGTAGGGAAAATTCATTCGGAAGTTATGACGAGGGAAACCGGTCTAAACATTTTGAAGGCTTTTCTAAGGGACGTCTGATTGATGGGTGGGATTTAGGATCGCATCCCGTTGGTTTTACAGCCTGGGGTTCTCTGACTTTTGGGTGTTTATTTTAATCCAGCCTTTCGAGGGTGGATTTAAGCTTTTAAAGGGAGAAGCACCAACTTCCCCCTTTGTCCGGAAAGACCAGATCTCAGGCTCTTTGAATCACACGGAAACTGGCTGGCATTCATTAACCTGGGATCAGCCCTCCCGTAAAGAGGAGATTACACTGTTCCGACAATCCACACACGCTGTTCTCTTAACTTTTAGCTTTCACTCCCAAGTGCCCGAGTCATACAGAAGTCAACGGAACTGATTTTCGACTAAGCATTGTAGTCATTTATCAGTTCCGTAATTTATTTATTTAGAAACTGTATAGGATCTGAGTGCTTTACCTGCTCCTTATTTCTTAATCCAGGCTACTTGGCCTTCGTCAACGAAAATACTAACTTACGCTCTGGTGCACACAAGTAAGACTGGTGGCTATTGCATTTAAACCCTCACTCATCGGCTTTAGGATCGCAATTTACAGAATGCCGGCGGTTCTCTCGGTGGCTGACCAGAAGCATGTCTACTCAGAGAAGTATCGCATTCAGGGCAGTTAATTTTTTTCAAGCAAATCTGCATAAAATTGCTGTCTCAGTCACTGTAATCACTGTGAAAATTCATTTTCACTGGAGTAGGAAGCCATTTGAACGACACGGGGACTAACTGACGCCTCTTATCAGTCCATTTATTTGGAAGTAAAATCGCACGCAGTCAGATGCAATATTTCATTGGAAAGGGGCGTGCTTCCTCGGAATTGTTATTAGGATAATATAGCCAGTGTGGTGTAGTGGTTTGAGCATTGGAGACCATAGTTCGATTCCTGGCTCGGCTATGGAAACCAACTGGATGATCTTGGGCTTGTCACACACTCTCAGCCCCAGAGGAAGGCAATGGCAGATTCCCTTTGATGAAATCTTTCCAAGAAAATTATAGAATGCGGTCGTATACTCCTGATTGCGTTGTGTGAACAGAACTGAGAAAAGAGGAATTCGCCTTAAAGGCGAAACTAATCTCTTCCCCCAAGATGAAAGGTGGGCAAAAATAGGAGAGCGATTGTTTCCTCCTGGAATTGACGTGTGAAGGACGTTGTTGTTCTGAATCCGACGTTTTCAGTCCTGCTGGTTGTTTATTATTCCACAGGAACTTTCCGGGGGCTTCCGCTAACCCCTTCCCCCGCGCCCTTCGTTTCGGGTCACGTCGTGACATTCGTTTGTGCGCGTATACAACTCGGGCCCATTGAACTGACTGGAGAGCTTCAGTTGCAGCCGTTTGGGGCTGGGGGGACGGCGTTTCCGTCCCCTGCTCGTGCGCGTCTCGGCGAAAACCGCCAAAGGGTCGTGTGGCATCTGCAAGACTGACAGATTGATTATTGCACGCTATAATCAAGTCTGTTAGCATTATAGCACCCTGAACTCAATCTGTCAGTCTTAAAGGTACTCCTTAAAGGCACTCCTTTAAGACTGACAGAATAATTTCAGCGTGTTATAATGCTAACAGGCACATTAATTTCAGTGAGCTACTATGTTGTCCGGCTTCTGCTTCTCGCCAAGCTTCAGAAACAATGGCCCCGAGTTAAGTGTGGGGTTTCAAAATGAAACTGAAGGCTCTCTCCCCCCTGAAAAAAATTGCATTTATGCGAGGGAGATATTCTGTCAACGTTCTGTAACAGTATAACACAATTGCTAATCCGAACTAGAGCTGGACCACTGAAGCAATTGCTAAAAGGTAAATTAACACGTATGGAAATTCCACCGATTCCATGGGTTTACCCTAGTAGGAACTAGCAATCGAATTTAAGCCAGTTACTGAGAAACAGGGATATGGAGACACGATTGCCTCACCGAGCTGGACTTATTTCCATGTGAAGGTTCATAGCACAGATTCCTCATCTCCTCGGTGTATTCGACCTCCTCCAACACCCCAGTCCTTTAAACCGAAGTTCTGTTGAACGGAATTGAATATTTGCGCACAGTGCGATTTGCGCAAGGAGAGCCACGAAGATCGAGTCCCATTCATTTCAACCTGCCTTCCTCAGACAAAGAGTAAATCCGGTTGTCCGGGGAGTGCCATTGATTTCAATGCAGTGTAGGTCTACGTGAAAAATGGCATCAAGAGTCTGGTGCCAGCAGCCAGCCCCCTCTACCGCACTGCAAAGGGAAAAATCGGGGAGAGGGGGGGACGGAGAGCGCCAGGGCCAGGCATCGGGGTGGCATCTCTCTGTTGTCTGGGGGCTTCCTTGCGTGATAACTGTGGGACAGATTACTCCGGGGAAGAATCAAACGGCCGATCTGTTCCTGAGCATTGCATCGATGCTGTGAACCGTAATGTTCTTTTATTTATAAATTCTCTCCATCTGCTTGATTTATTCCTCTCTTCCGCAGCAGGAGCCAAAATGAGAGAAATGCAAGGAAGAGCGCCTTGTATTATTCATTCTGGGGCATTTTCTTATTAAGCGTCGGCGGGCGCATCAGGGGAAAAGGGGACCCGATATTACTTCCCAAATGTTCCAAAGCGGCTTCAGCTGGTCCCAATCAGGTCGCCCAGAGATCCTCTCCAGCTTGCCTGAGTGTTTCTTTTGAAATATGTCAATACGATTACCGATGTCAAAGGAAAACAACAATCGAAGGCATGGCTGGGAGAGGAAGAACAATCTCGCAGTCACAGGGACATTTCTGGGACGCCATCCAGGGCTTGGCAACGCGCAAAATCTCTAGGAGAAACTTTTTTGGATGGCCAAACGGCGGTCTGCAGTTATTTACGTCGGACAAATAAATTCCCTTTAGTGTGAATTTTATTCCCCTGTAAATATGAGAAGAGTTCCTGTAGCATCAGTAAATAATAGTAAGAGGAGTGTATGTATTTTAGAGGACGTTCGCAAGTGCCCTCGAGCGCAGTAGGATTTACTTCCAAATAAACCTACATAGAAGAAGGCTACACAAAGAGCAGGCTGATCTATCCGGGAATGGGAGTAGATCCATCGGGCATGAGGGGCGGGGGAATGATTTTCTGAGCCCTCGAAGCCCTTTGTGGGCTTGTAAAACAAAACATCATCTCTCGCTAAAGCCTCCGCAGTCCCACATCAGGTTTGTTTTGTTGTATGAAAACTGTCCCTCATAAGCTGCTAGGCTTGCCCGTTTCCGGAGGAAAGTGAGAGGGGCCGATCCTAAACCCTGTCCCTTTCCCTATGAGCGTTCAAGTGGGCGTCCAGGTCTCTGCGTCCAACTACAGGCTGATCCTGTGCCCCGAAGTCAAGTCTTACTCAGTTCATTAAGAATTACCCTTCCCCCCCACCCCAATAAGGGGGATAGGCCAAAAACCTTATAGGATGGTAGCGTAAATTTTAGGAGTTTGTTTTTTATAAAAGGAAAGACTGTTCTGAGCCACTTTGTGTAAGTGATCTGATTCTAGACGTGTGTGAAACTGAGAAAAAGGAACCCTAGTTGCCCCGATCCTACTCGGAAGTCAGTTCCAGGGCGCTCAAAGGACTTAATTCAATCCCCAAACAAGTCTGCGAGGAAGCGCAGGCTCATAAGTGTCAGAAGTCAGCAATCCGACACTTACCAGAATGTCAGCCATGGGGGACCAAAATTGGGAAGGAATAATCTAGTAGCATCATTGGATGATTTCAGCACGAGCTTTCGCGGCTATTAAACCACATCTTCAGATGGACTGGTAAAGTAAGTATTGTTACTGTGAGCCTTCAAGTCGTTTGGCTTATGGCGATCCTAAGGTGAACCTACGGTGAGGTTTTCTGGTACTCAGACTGTGTGACGCGTCCAAGCTCAGACAGTGAGTTTTCATGGCCCAGCAGGGACTCGAACTCTAGTCTTCAGGACCCAAGTCCAACGTTCAAACCACTACACCACGCTGGCTTCTGTTCAATGTTCCAACTCAGGTATTTAAGCAAAGTTGCGTAGTTGTGGGATCAGAACGTAATAGGATTCAGAAAGGAGCAAACTCTCTTTGGAAACGAAGTGCTATTGAAACCAAAACACGTGCTTAGAAAAGGAAGGGGAAATATTAGCCTATCAACCCCCACCCTGGGTAAAAATTGTGATCAGATCCGTGACAGGGTGACACCGAGATCAAAGCCTTTAAATATTGCAAGCTGATTAGGGGATTCTGGGAGTTCGAGTCCTGGAAGGTAATTTCCCCAAGCAAGCTGACCGAAACGGTTTGGAGACATTACATGCTAGGTGGGGATTGTGGCAGCTGTAACAATCAATCAATCACATAAAATAAACCTTTCCAAATTTTGTTAAGAGTAGGGCGAGGGTATTCTTAGCAGAGTTCCTATGAGGGAATGAGGAGTTGCCCTCCGCCCAGTTCCGAATTGTCTGCAGCTCGGCACCCTTACCTATTGTGGGGCTCAAACATTTCCGCACGACACTCTTATAGCGCGATGATTCCACTTTCAACCTCCTATGGAATCCTGGGCTTTGCAGTTTCGGGAGGGGCCGGCCGGCAAACCCCAGGATTCCATAGGAGGTTGAAAGTGGAATCATCGCGCTATAAGAGTGTGGCGCGGAAATGGCCTAACTTTTGAAAAAGCGTGCATATACTCGCCTTTTTCTGAGCTATGATTTCTTCTGGAGCTTTGAAAGGCTTCTTCCTCGTAGAAACACTACTAAGATTTAAAACAACAACAAAAACCATCTTTTAAAACTATGGTAGTATCATTGGATACTACTTCTGAGTAAGAGAAGTCACAACTGAGGCATCAGGATCTTTACGTTCTAATTCATAGGGAAGATCTCTCAAAGGTTAGCCAGAGAATCGTCTGTTCTTAGTCCCTGTCCGAAGAAACGCTGATTCAAACGCTGTAAGTATGGGGTGCGGGACTTGGGTCATTGCCTCTGAGCCTGTGCAGAGTATTTTCTTTGCACCACGGAGTAGTTATTTGTCTTTGCCCCTAGGCAGCTCGTAGGTCAAATGAGGTGATTTGAAGGGGTGGGTGCCTTTAGCTGTACAATCTTATACATGTTCCTCCAAAGAGAAATCCCATTGAATTCAACTGAATTACTCCGAATTCCATGGACACAGTATTGCAGTCTTCAGGGTTCGACAGTTCTTCACACCCAAGATTGGAACAGCATCACCTGGACTAGAGTCTCTCTGTCCAGTTCATAATCCCACACTGATTCCACACAGATTCTGACATGGGGACGTCTCAACAAATGCAAGCTTAAGTTTTGCTCATGAGATTAAGACATTGCAGCTTGTAGTCTGTTGGTGCCTTGGAGACCAACTCGAAGGCCCACAGGAGGCAACTGAAGGGAAGCGGCAAACGCTTTAAACCCACACAAGTTGGTGCTTCCCTCCCCTGCCCCCATCAGGCTAGTCTCCCTGAGTTCTTAGAAGGAAAGTCCAGTCCCAAATAATCTTTCAGGCAGGGGTGGGGAACTTGTGGCCCTCCAGATGCGGTCAGAGAGTAATGTCTTGCTAAACCCCCTAGCAGAGCCACTGCTGCGGAGTGCTGGGAGCTGCAGTCCAGACTCCGGAGCTCTGCATGACAGCATAAACTGGAGATCAGGCCAGAGAAAGCATGACGTTAAAGTGAAGCCCAACGGCCCTTCACTTTCGGGAAAGTAACGTGTGTCTTCCACTTTGCCCCTTCTGTATTCCCCCGTCTCCGATGTCACCACAGGCAAATAGCAGCGGAGGGGGGGGGGAGTGGCGGTATATTTTCCCCAGACACTTGCTTTGTCTGTAATGCCGGGGTAAGCAATATGCGTCCTCATTCGCGCGCAACTGCTCTGTTAATCAAAGTCTAACGTGGCCCCAAACGACCCCTTAAGTTGCAGCCGGTGAGATCAATTCCGTGTTATCGACGAGTAGAAACTGAAAAGAAAGAATGAATGAAAGAAGCCGACACTGCGTGTTTGAGGTGAGTGGCTTTCGCCCCGCGTGGCAGGAAAAATCAGCCCAGCCAAGGACCACACAGTCCAGATTCTGCTTGATTCCACACCCCCATCTCTCTTAGAAGGTAGTGGGCTGTCCCCCAGATCAAGACTCTCCCGTCATTCTGGGATTTTTCACTTTTCCAGGAAGGATGGGGCTCCTTTGCTTGACTTTGGAAACCCATCAGGATCACTTCAACATACAAACGTTTTTCAACAACAGGGCAAACAGGAAACTTACACACCCACCCAACCAGAGCTTGTAAAAGTTCCTTTTTTGACTATAACGCTGAGCATGCCGGCTGGTGGAAATTGGGAGCTTTAGTACTTCAAAGTAACGAGTCCACACTGTGTTCGCGCACGCACCTTTCGGTTCTGTTGCGGGATTGCAACACCCAGGTTCCAACCCCAGATCATCCTTTGTTGGCTAAGGATGATAGGATTTGCAGCCCCTGAGTCAACATGTTTCCCATCCCTTTCAGGGGGCTTTGCTCCCCCATGAAATTTTCCTTCATTACCCAAATTTCTAACATTGCAGAGAGGAGAAAATGAAAATCATTTACACCTAGAATTTTTATATTTGCTGCGTTCACCTTCTCTTGCTGCCTTCTTCTTTGGATGTCAAAACTGTTGTTTCTATACGCTGGACTGTCGTTTTATAAGCTCCTGCAGTGCTAGAAAGGTGGGGAAGGGAGGAAAATTTCTTTGTGTGGGCAGAACTCATACTGAGGGGCAATGCCCTAATTTCGCTCTCCCCTAGCTGTATCCTGATCTCCGTCCCAGGAGAACAAGACAAAGGCAGGAAATTGGGAAGAGCGAAGCTGAGCTTGGCCCGTCGGGTTTGGTGTTCTCCCCGAGAAGAGGCAGAGAGAGCGCGGAGTTCCGACTTCGCTTTTCCCCTGGTCATTTCCGCACTAGACTGTTATAGTGCTATTATTCCACTTTCAACCTCCTATGGAATCCTGGGATTTGCACTTTAGGGAGGGGCCTTTAGAATTCTCAGCCAGAGAGCTCCTTGGCCTTAGAAAACTGCAAACCCCAGGATTCCATAGGAGGTTGAAAGTGGAATAATAGCGCTATAACAGTCTAGTGTGGAAATGGTCCCTGTGACTCTAGCCTGCTATAGGGCTATTGTTCCACTTGCAACATGGACTCCTGGGGTTCGCAGTTTAAGGAGGGGGCCTCAAAAGTCCCTCCTGAAACTGCAAAACCCCAGGAGTCCATAGGATGTTGCAAGTGGAATCACAGCGCTATAACAGGTTAGTGCGGAAGTGGCCTCGACTTTGGACGCCCAGGCCTCCCTCCGCGCTCCTCCCGGCCGGTCTTTTGGTGCATTTCTACCCTGGCCGTGCCAAGCGCAGCAGAAGGCCCCATCTGCAGCGGATTAAGAGAAAGCCCGGCTAAGATTCAGCTTTCTGGCCTGAGCTGCGCGTTGGGCTTCCGTTAAGTTTATTTTGTTTTCCAAGTCACCCGGCCCGGTTAATTATTCCCACCTTTGGATCCGAGCGCGGTCTGTTTCCACGCCGAAAGCCCGTTCGCCTTTTGTGTTGCCTTTTCCCAGCAAGCTGCGGGCAGGGGCGGGCTGGCCCTGGGAGGAAAGAGCCCCCGGACGGCGAAAAGCGCCTTCAGGGCCTGATTCCTCCACATTTGGACACATGCATGCACACGCCGCCGCCACCTCCTGCAAAAGTGCGGCTTTCCTTTCCAAAATATTCTTTGTACATTTATAGTATTTGTAGCGCTTGCGAAGGACACCTCAGTGTGTTCTGATGATATTTATGAGGAACGTACGAATGACATCAACCTTCAAAGCCGGTGGAAAAAGGAAATACATTTAAAGCCGATCGTGGAAAAGTTCCTGCTTAGGACTACGGTGCCCAGATTCCTCCTCAGGACCTAGTTACTCTAAAGTCGGGAAGAGTGTTTACATACAGCCTCCAACCAATGGGAGTTCCCTGTTTCTAACTGCTCTGCCCACAGTCCCTGCCTTGACAGACAAGATGGCGAATGTGGCTGTGCTGGATAGGCTAAAAAAAGTAGGGGGTAGCCTTAAAAAGTAATTTTTCCAACCTTTAAAGCCAGTGGTTGGACGGCAGTTTTTAAATTAGTGCCCAAATAATTGTGGTTTTCATTAGTGTCCAAACTGTAGAGTTTGTAAGTAGTGTCTTTTTGGGGGAAGGGGGTTAAAGCCATTTATTATGTCCCATCATTGTAGAAGCCAAAGGAAAACCAAAGGTAAGATGTGGTGGATGGTCCAAGAGTTTAAAGAAAATCCAGAATTGAGCAGGATTTTTAATTAGGACAATGAAAGTATGCCATCTTCCAGATTCTTCAGAGCTCTTCAGCAGTGTCAGGTTCTGGATTCTGTAGACCTAAAGTGAGTATTCGGACTCCTGAACAGTGTCAGGGTTGGTCCTGGGGGCCAGAATTGGGCTTTAAAGGATAGAGCCAATCCTTCCGCCCTACTAGGATAGACCCATCAATAGGACTTAGTGCTGAGTAGCAAGTCCCATTTATTTCAATGGTTTTACTCTGATTGGTAATAACAAAGACTAACTTACTGTGCTGTCCTAGGCATACCTACTCAGAAGATCACATCCTTACTGACGATTCCTAACCGGTAGACACTGGGGCCATTTCCACACTACACTGTTATAGTGCTATTATTCCACTTTCAACATCCTATGGAATCCTGGGATTTGCAGTTTAGGTAGGGGCCTTTAGAATTCTCAGCCAGAATGCCACAAGATGTTGAAAGTGGAATAATAGCACTATAACAGTGTAGTGTGGAAATGGCCTGGGAGGTGAATCTATGTAGTTTCATGGAGATTTATTTCCCAGTAAATGTGCCCGGCATTATAGCTGCAACGTCACCCAATTCGGAGTCAAAACGGATTCGCCTGAAAATTCAGCCTCGTCCCATTTTTCCACTGCCAAAGCCCATGGGACTTGTTAGATCTTATCCTTGTTTATTCCGGCGGAAATCTCAGTCCCAAGAAATTGTGAGTAGGATTGAAGATTCACCCGTAAGGTTGTAGCCCTATGCCTTTTCTTAGGAGTAAGCGCCTTGCAATATTAAAGAGGCTTCTTCCAAGCAAACCTGCTGAAAATCTGACTCTTAACCGTCCTCCCCAACTGTTCTAATTAACAATCGTTTTGCCAATATAGTTGTTCTCAATATTAGTACTATTGTTGTTGTTATTTCCCAGTATGTTCGTGGCATACAGAGAAAACTTCACCGGTCGAATTTCTGCCTTAGAGGCCAAAGAAGGTCCCTTCCGTGGGAATTTATTTAAAAAAAAATCACTCGCCCACACCCATTCAGTAGGCTTGTCGCTCCAGTTGCGTTTGCAGTAGAATGTTTTCGCTATCGTTTTCGTTGTTTTATAAACAGAGGCCACAGCTGAATGTAAACGTTCTTCTCTTTCAGCAAATAAAATACTGGTGGTGTTGCTGTTTATTTGGACAGCACCCTCTCTTGTTCGTGGCCGTCTTTTAACTTGTAAATACTGTACTGCAGTAGCAGGCGTCCCGTCTCCCCCCCCCAGTCCCTTAACTGCTGGGACAACATAAAACAACCCAAGGGGAGGTGATACTTGGGCTTGTTGGAGCTGACTCCAACAGCTGGATGTGGAGTCTATTTGCAAGGGGAAACGAAACTGGCCTGAAACTCCCTCTCCACAACACTGGGATCTGCACCTTTGTCTCACTGATTGTCCTCCTTTCTCAGACTACACAATTATAGCACTATAATTCCAACAGTGAGGGCAGCAGAGTGTAGTGGTCTGAGCGCTGGACTGCAGGTCTGGAAAACAGGGATCAGTTCTTGGCTCAGCCATGGAAACTCACTGAATGACCTTGGGCAAGTCACACCATCTCAAAAAAAGGAGGCAAAAGCAAACCCCTTCTGAGCAAATCTTGCAGAGAAAACCCCATGATAGGTTGATCCCACAACAGCAGCAACAGCAGCAGCAGCAGCAGCAGCAACACATTCCAACATTAGCTGCCATGTCTGCATCCTACAGAATAATGGAGCTTCCAGTTTGGTGAGATGCTAGAGCTCTCCAGATGAGAATTGTAAATGCCCCTTTCTAAGCTGCAAATGGCAAGGTTCTACGGGATGGGACTATGGCGCTTAAGGTGGGATTGTAATGCTATTAGTAGCAAAGGTCCTCATTTTGGGATTAATTAAACCCTCATGCGCTGCACAGGCTGAGAGGGTGTAGCTTATGCTTTTTGTATTCTCTCTCTATAGAGAATATTAGAGAGAGAGATAGAGATAAATATATAGAGAATATATAGAGATATATATTCTCCATATCTAGCTGCTACCTGTAACTTTAGCCTGAACTACATTGAAATTGCAGAGATGGATCTTAAATTATTGACCCAGATTGCAGATGGACATCTGTGGCCCTGGAAGTGCATCTCTCATAACTGCACACCATTGGCTAGGCTGAATAGGGACTATGGGAATTTCAGTCCAAAAATATCTGGGTGGGAGGGCATGCCAAACTCTTCCTCTGGTTATCGTTGTGTGTTTTCAAGTTGTTTCATCTTATGGTGACCCTAAGGTCATGTGGTTTTCTGGGGTTGAGGCTGTGTGCCACATCCAAGGTCACCCAGTAGATTTTCATGTCACTGCTGAGTCCCCTAATTTAACATATGCTTCCATTTATGGAATTTCAAATCACTGTTGCTATTAAATGTTTTCCAACCAGTCAAAGATTGCCAGAAGTATATCATCATCATCATCATCATGTAATTTATATCTCACATTTTTCGCAATACTGAGACTTAAAGCAGCTACATAAGTTCAGACAAATACAGTTAAAAGCTCACAGGTCATTTCCACACTACACTGTTATAGTGCTATTATTCCACTTTCAACATCCTATAGAATTCTGGGGTTTGCAGTTTAGGGGGGGCATTTAGAATTCTCAGCCAGAGAAATCTTGGGCCTCAGTAAACTACAAACTTTAGAATTTCATGGGATGTTGAAAGTGGAATAATAGCACTGTAACAGTGTAGTGTGGAAATGGCCACATTCATACATAAAAGCATACAAAAAGGTTTTATTAAAATAGAATTAAATTAACCATAGAGTTAAAACCAGTTAAAACAAATCCATTTTAAAAAAATTGAAAGAAATCAGCAAAACAGCACACCATTAAAAGTTCTAATAGTTGAATTTCTAAGAACCTATGGGAACAGAACAGTTTTCACTAGCCAAAGAAGGGATCACAGGGAGGAAGCCATCCTTGGGGGAGGGAGTTTCAAAGCCTATGAGCAGCCACTGAGGAGGCCCTTTCCCTGTTTCCCACCAAACATGCTTGAGAAAGTTGTAGGACCCCAGAAGATCTTAGAGCCCGGGTAGTCTTATATCAGGTAGAGTTCTTCAGATAGCCTTCAGAAGTAGGTAGGGTTTGTTTGTTTTTCCCCTGAAGAAAACGGAATAATTTTTTTTTCAGACCTCAGAACAGGCAGATCCAGATGGTGCCTAAAACATTCATATTAACATTTGTCTTACAACCCAATTGAGGAACCTTTGATTCTCCAAAGATTTTGGACTTGACTTCAAGTCCTATTAGTATCAGGGACTGTGAGAATTACTGTCTGGAGGGCTAAAGATTTCTGGGCCTGACAAAGCCAGTTCCCAGCAATTCATTGGTTTTTGAAAACTGATAGCTCTTCTGTTATAGTTTTTGTCATTAAATTATTAGATGACCACTTAGAGAGAGAGATGGAGAGAAAAAAATCTTTCCAACAGAGATACTACAGGGGATGTTCACACATTGCGTAGGTATAATCTCTATACATGTTTATGGAGCTTGATGACTGAGATTTTCACATGTAAGATTCAACACATGTACCCTATATGACATGGTCTATTTAAGATATGCAGAAGCCTGGGACAGACCACTCAAGTAGGGCCCTTTCCTTGGGGTCAGTGTGTCACAGTAGTCAGAGGGTTTGGCTGAGAGTCAGGAAATCTTGGCTCTAATCTCCTGTCAGTGATGATGCCCTCTAGGTAACTTCAAGGCCAATTACCTAACCTTCTTTGCAGAGTTAATACAAAGATAAAACAGAAATGAAGAAGAAAACAGTGTATGGTTTTTTGTTTCCTTGGAGGAAAAAAGAAAGAGATCTAAATACAATGACAAAACAAAAACTAAAATCTGAGTATGGTTTAGGCTGGGTTGCTACTATGCGCCACTGCCTATGGCTGTAGTCATCTTGCTTATTCTGTCATGACACAAAAGGATCCCATTACATATTCTATCCCACTCCTACAGTTGTAAAAATATGCTTTATACCTGAAGACTTAACACCACTTGGTACCACATCTGAAGAAGTGAGTTTATATCTATGAAAGTTCTTGTTAAATTAAAAAAACAGTCTTAAAGGTGCTACAAAAATTCTTTCCCCCCTCCTCCTCTCATTCTCCTTTTAAAAGAGAATAGGTCCTTTTAATAACCTGGACCTGAGTTGTAGTTAAAACAAACATAACTAAAAATTTACGTCAGATAAAGTTTAAGATGTTAAACTAGCAATAAAATTAAAACCAGTTAAAACATAACTATTAATAAGAAAACAAAACATAGATAATACTGCACATTATAGAAGTGGTTTGAGCATTGGACTATACCTCTGGAGACCAGAGTTTGACTACCTTATCAGCCCATGGAAACTGAGTGACCTTGGACAAGTCACACACTCTCAGTCTCAGGGGAAGGCAAAAGCAAACACCCTCTGAATAAATCTTGTCAAGGAATCCTTGTGATACATTTGCCATAGGGTCATCCTGAGTCAGAAGCAACCTGAAGCACATAACAACAATACAAGGCTTGTTCTCCTTGATCATGCAGATCATTTCCGCACTAGACTGTTATAGTGCTATTATTCCACTTTCAACATCCTATCTAATCCTGGAGTTTGCAGTTTAGGATTCCATAGGATGTTGAAAGTGGAATAATAGTACTATAGCAGTCTAGTGTGGAATTCAAAGGCCAGTCAGAATAAAAAGTCTTCACCTTCCTGCAGAATGATGGTAAGGAGGGTGCCAGCCTAGCCTCTTTGGAAAAAGAGTTCTAGAGCCTGGAAGCAGCTGTCAAGAAGGCTTTCTCCTGTATTTTCACCAGTGTACTTGTGAGGGTGGTGGAACAGAGAGAAAGGCTTCCCTAGAAGATTTTGCAACAGAGGTGGCTTAAATAAGTCCCAATGTATTCCCTGGAGCCTGCATAAAATTGTGCTTTCTGGAAAAAAAATAGCTCTACCTAAACAATTATGAATAAAAGCAGTTTGATTGTATAGAGTACTTTTTCATTATATTTATCCACCCAAAATACTGTTATGACACTCTGAAAATAAAATAAAAATCAGAAACATATGCTGGCAAGAATTTGATGAGAAGAGGGGAAAGAGGGGAACAGGAACAATTCAGGTAACTGTACAATTTAAGTCTTAAAGCAAAACCAAAAATCCAGAATGGGATGGAGCCCAATAAATTCAGTATCAGCTTGGGGTCTCAAGTCTGTATGTTGCTATGCAATGTTGGGCTGTAATGCAGCTCTAGGCCTCAGCCTGCCACTTTCTGGCCCCAAAACTGC
The DNA here is from genome assembly GCA_948474755.1 of Ctenosaura bakeri. Classification (NCBI taxonomy): domain Eukaryota; kingdom Metazoa; phylum Chordata; class Lepidosauria; order Squamata; family Iguanidae; genus Ctenosaura; species Ctenosaura bakeri. The sequence continues at coordinate 122,701 of CAOLHI010001489.1, forward strand.
TGCTGGATGAAGGCTATGTTGAAGTTATTACTGCAGTTCTGTCCTCTAGTCCAGTACTACTTGAAGTGGTGGTCTATGGACTGATGCTGGACCATGAACTATGGGTTAGCATTTCACAGGGAATTTCCAGGACAGAAAGAAACTATTGTAGTCAACAGATACAAATATGATGCCATTCCCTGGCACAGGGAGGGGAGAACCTTGCTGGTCCCCCACATCAGGTGGTTTAAGAAACACTGCTTTAGTTTGTCTTTTTTTATTCACTCCCTGTTTTCAGTCTGTTTCCACTCAATATTCTACTCTCCCTCAGAATTTTGTTATCACTCAAATACACTCACTCTCTCTCTCTCTTTCTCTCTCTCTCTGTCTTCTCTCTCTCTCTCTCTGTGTGTGTCCCTCTTTCATTATTTTTCTCAGAATTCCCTATGGTAGCTACATAAGGACAAAATTCCTGAAAGTTTTTGGGACTGAACTTTCTATGTATAGATAAAGTGAACAATGTTCATCACTTCATGTGAATGTAGATATGTTTATTCTTTCCAGGTATAGCTATCACCTTGATCTGCAGTCTGGACTTAAGAGGATTCTTGCACTGAGATAAAAATCAGATAGAGACTCTAGTAAACATCTCACAAACACCTGTACATGCAGTATGAACACACATACAGTGTGACAGTGAACATCCCTATAGGCTTTGCTCCTCAAGATGGTTAGAACAGACTTAGGCCATAGAATCCATCACCGAACCTAATGGAACAGCTGGGAAGGAGTGAGGTTCAAGACCAGAGCTCACTTGTGCTCATAAGCAGTGTCAGCCAATAGCTGTCAAAACAAAGGGATAGTTATATCTGGGGAATAGGGCTGAGCACTTGGATAGCTCCTTTAAAGTCTGGAATAAATCCCAGAGCAGATTACCCACATCTCTGACATGGAAACTACTGGCCAATACTGGATAGATGAAAAAGCTTTGCTTAAAAAAAAGTGCTTGATATTTTTCTTGGTATTTTGGACTGGATGGCCCTTGTGGTCTCTTCCAATTATATAATTTGATGATTCTGAGATCTGAAACTAAAGGACAGGGGTCCCTCCACACTATGATTCCACTTTAACTTTCATAGTTCTAACCTATAGAATACTGGGATTTGTAGTTAAATGAGAGGCATTTAGGCTGCTCAACTATAGCTCTAGTGCCTCTCCAAATTACAGACTACAGGTTTCCATAGGACATAGCCATGTAGTTAAAGTAGAATCATACTGCTTTCATCATAAAACATGCAATACAAGCATACACTAGAATCCTCATGAAGTATAAGCCTGTTGGAAGACCAAAGGACTGTCTGGTCCAGCATTCTGTTCTCTCAATGGCCAGTCAGACATCCAGGACATGAATGCAATAGCACCCTCCCCTTGGTATTTTAAAGCAATTGGTTTAAGAATTTGCTGTGTGAAAGAGTATTTCCTTTTCAGTTCTTGAATCTTCTACCCTTCATCTTCAACTGGTGACTCTTGGTTGTTGTTGTCTTTCCTTGAAGTTATTTCCAACTTATGGCAACCCTAAGGTGAACCTATCATAGGGTTTTCTGGGGCTGAGAGTATGTGATGCACTCAGGGTTACCAAGTGTGTTTCCATGGCTCAGCAGGGAATCAAACTGTGGTCTCCAGGATTGTAGTCTAACAGAAACTACAACAACACATTGGCTCTCCAGTGTTTAATCCCTCCATTATAAGTAACGTATTCCTACAGATGTCTGTTTTACCAGTTACCATTATATAAGAGGGCTTCTTCCATTCTACTTCAGTTTGGTGGAAAGAGGACAAGGAGAAAGGAGAAGGTCCTTTTGAAGCTGTGTGGAGGGAGGGCACAAGGAGGAAAGGGGATCTTTTCCCCCTACTTTGGTAGTGGGACTGTTTCCACCAATGGAAGGGCATCACTTTCATGTGAATGTAGGTTTAGACTTTAGATTTTTGATGTTTTCCTTTCAGCAGGTTTGTGGAGATTTTGCTTTACACTTAAATATTATCTCTTCCATTATAATAAAGTCAGTGGAGAAAATGTCATTTTTAGATCGGCTAAGAAGAGATGTTGGAGCTTGCTTCATAAATAGCTCCATTGCAAATGCTGAATGGTTTTTATAACCAACGGATTATTTGTTTTTGTAAAACTGGAGACTGTAAATTAGAGATTGTGATCTTCTTGTATATTTTGAACTTGACTTGAAACCTTGTTTTGATAAATTGTCCGGTGGTTTGCTCCTTCATATTAGTATCAGTTTATTGTGGAATTGTTTGCTTATATATTTTAAAATAAGAAATAAACAAAAGACTAGATTCCTTCTTCCTTTTAAGGCACATTTATGTGTCAAAGAGCCCATGTAGGCACAAACTAAGATGTGTTAATTATTTAAGATTCAAGAGGAAAATGAAACACACACACACACTGATATATATATATATATATATGTAAGTCTTGTGCAAATACCTCAGTTCTGAATATAAAAATTGGTTCACTTTTCTCTAATGGAACTCTTTTGTTCAGAACGCTCCTTATCAGCGAGGTACTGAAATGGTGGTAACAGTTGCCCAGTGTCAAATACTAATAGATGGGGCTTGTCCCAGCATGGATACCCCTAAATAAAGAAAACTTTGCCTGCCTACCTTTCTTCCTGACTGTGATGTTACTGTGTCTTTTTGCACTCTGACTGTCTAAGAAAAGGGATGGCTCCCACTTACATCACAGGCAAAGATTGGTCGGCCAGCCACGCAAATTATTTTGATAGGATATATATACTATGGAAAATACTTGTAATTTGTTTTGAAGTTGACTCAGCTGTTATTCTTGTGTGCCACCCTTTCTAAAGCCCACACTGCTGTCTAGTTATCTCCATGTGCTATAGATCTATTGGTCTGACACCAATCTGTATTTGTTTTTTCTTTTTTAATTATCAGAAACAAAAAAAAACATGTTCATGAAGTTGATGACCATTGTGATTCTGGGAAAAGAATGTGAACAATCCCACAAAAACTGACAAGTATCCTTGATATCCTCATTAGGTGTGGAGTATTCAGGCTGTATTCAGGTTTGAGTGTTGGTCTATGATTCTATAACTCAGCATCGTAAACCCACTCAGTCTAAAAGGAAGGCAATAGGAAACCACTGAATAAATCTTGACAAGAAAACCCTATAAGTGGATTGACACAAGCTGTGTTAACTTGAAGGCAAATGACTACAACAAGATTACACTAGATAATTATTGCAGTTTGACACTACTTAAATTGCCATGGGTCCATCCTGTGACATCCTGAGATCTGTAGTTTTTGTAAGGTACATAGAACTGCTAGAGAACTCTAGTCCATTCCCCTGAACTATAGCACCAGAACACCAATCTGCAGTGCTTCAGAAACACTTCAGCTGTGTTGCTGGCAGACTGAAAAGGCAGGTTTGTTGAGAGCTGGCATTGTCAGACTTAATTACAACAACAGAGCTCCACCATCATAGGTATATCTGCAGATGGAGAATCCAGGCCATTGCATTTTGTGCAAAATATATCTCTGTGTTACCAACATGTTTGCTGAAAAGTCCTAAAAAGTGAAAGTGTGAAAAAGCATCCCCAAATGTGCCAAACAACACTATCATAATATAATAATAATATTACCTTTTCCTGCTGAAGAGTAAACATTTTGCAAATATCCTTTAAATCATAACATCTAAAGATGGAGGACCTGTAATAATGTTTGAAGCCCCTGAAGTAATGCATATTGCCATCTAAATAGAATCCTTTGTAAGACCGTTGAATCTAGAGTAACTATACCATCAGAAGTATAGACTCACAGTTGGTAGAAATACATTTAATAAGACCAACCAATATACAGCAAAGGTATGCAAGCCTTTGACTTTCCCAGAATAGGCAAAGTTGCAGAAAAAGTACGGGATGGTGAAGAAACCAGAAAAATTCCAAAATTAGTTCCATTGTTGCAACTCTGAGATCTGCAGTTCAACTTATGGTGGCAAAGGCAGACTGAATGAGTCTCTGGTGGGTTTTGTAGGTTTCAGGTTGTATCCATCTCTGCATACTAGAATGAAAAGCCTGCATTTGTTCTCTATTTGTGAAGAAATAAGGATGCTGGGTATCATTTTGTATCCTACAATACATTTGTATTTTTTTTTAAATGATGGAAGTACACAGGGAAAGTTCTCAGTTATATACTATAATATTTCAATATAACAAATCAGAAAAACATCCATGTTAATAATAAGTTTCTAGAAAAGTGGACCAATGTTCAAATATAAGTCTGTTTGTCCCAAATGTCACATGAGTTAACATAAATCTATGTAGCCTTGTGCTGAGATGACACAAAAGTATCTTGTCAGAGTATTTTAAGCAGAAGTATTATGTGCACAATTTTTGGCTGATGACCTCTATATCAGTGGAGTCATGAATCCAGTGTTTTAGTGCAGACTTTTAACACACCTTGGATTGCCTCTTTAAAATTCATACTAAAACTTGGGGTGGATTCTCCATCATATTGACACTACTGGCATTGTTAGAGTTTTAGCTATAGTGAAAAGTGCCATTTAACTGATTTGCGCTATAGCACTCTAACTTTAACTTTAAAAAATAGAGAAATGAGAAGAGGATACTCTTTTGTTTTGATATGTCTTAGAATTAAAAACAAAATCACTCAAGGATGTGAATAAAATCTTGTAACTGCTGTTGGAATTGCCAGAAACAGCCCAGGACACCAGAAACATCATTTAGATATTTTGATTATGTGTTTTAAAACATGAGAAGTACAGCAGCATTGGAACTCCTGACATATCTGGAGAGAGAAAGAGGAAGTCAAATTGGCTATATTATCAGTATAAGAGAGCTGTGTGTGTAGTGGGGAGAAATATGGAGGAGGTGTGTTCTGGAAGTAAACATTTGTAGTTTTAAAAGCAATTGTTGGTTGCTATGAAAGGAACACTCAGCTTGGTCCGTCCCAATAACTTTGTCTCATTTAACTGTTTTGGTGAGACTGGTTCTTTCTCTAAATGAAGAAATAGAATATACTAAACCTAAGAAGGAAAGTGGTTAGTGACAGCATAATGACAGCCATTGAGTGAGACTCTGGAGCAAGGCAAAACTGAAGTCTTGGTTTCATTATGTCACACCACAGTTTCCACACACTTGTGTACATGAAAAATTGTTGCCACGTATGTAAAAAACAACTCTTCAATCTGTGTAATTTAGATTCTGGGATTAATGGTCTTATGCGAAGAAAGTGTTTTTGTTACCCTGTATGTTGGGGAACCCGGGAGGGGCGCCCAAACAACCAAATAAAAACACAAGATGGGGAAATTAAGCTTGAGCACTCTCTTAAGCTAACGAGAAGCAGGGTAACTTTAGCTAGGATCTTGTACCCTATGTCTACGGCTTCAGGTCAGAGAGTGTAGTCAGACAAGGTTTCAAAGTAACAAAAATTTATTGAGCACAAATAACATAAAAGACACCACATGCACACAGCTAACTAGAAATAGAAATGGAGAACTTTGGGGAATGGGTAATACGACACCTGGTCTCGTAGTCCTGGAGAGAAACGGAGGTTCCAAGAAGGGAGGCAGACTCAGTTATGGGGAACTGAGGGGACAGCTGACCAAACACAGCGGCAGCAAGGCTGGATGGAACTCAGGAGCGATCCAAGGAGGACTTGGAAATGGGGACCTTTTATAGGGTGGATATTACCTACGGGCTATGCCATGCTTGGTGAGAACAACGGAATTTTGGAGCTGGACAAAGGAGTTGAAAAAGGTCAAGTTTTGCATGATGAGCTTAGCGCTGGATGACAATAGTATGGTCAGTATACTGATGGCCCAACATAAAGGAATGGCTCGGCTCTTGGCGATGTAGCTTTGTAAAGATATGCGCCGAGCAAAGCCGGTTTGCAAGAAGGTTTTTCCCTAAAGCATTGGAGAGGCTTAAGTTGCCTGCCTGAATGAGATTTGGAATGTACAACCATTAACAGCTGCACCCAATACGTGCTTGTCCGGTGGATCTCTTCAAACACGTGGAGTAGGGTGGCAGAGAAAGGTCAAGTAAAGGCCAAATTATTTGATATCAAAAGGATATCTAGTGCTCTCACCAGACATATCATAACCGTGATAACATTTTCCTTAAGTAGTAATATGTAGCACTTTCTAACTGTTGTTCTGTGCCTTCAAGTTGACACTGACATATGCCAATCCTCTCCAAGAGTTTTCTTGCCAAGTTTTATTCAGAGGTTTACCATTGCCTTCAAGCCAACTGCAACTTGTGGTTATCCTATCATAGCATTTTCTTGCCAACATTTATTCAGAACAGATTTACTATTGCCTTTGTTTTAGGCTGTGAGACTGTGACTTTTCCAAGGTTAACCAGTGGGTTTCTACGTGTTCCAAAAAGTTGTTGCCAGCCCTCATGCATGTGGAATCCAACTGGGCCCTTGACATCCGTCACAAATGCTTTCCTTAAGGACACCACAGATTTCTGCATTTCTATTTGAGCTACTGTAGAGCCGCAGAACTATAAGCTCTAGATTCTAGAATCTAGATAGATCACTGGTTGTCTGATCACATACATGACCCTAACATCTCTCTTCAAACAATATGGAATTCCTTGTTGTGTGCCTTATAACAACCCTAAGACAAACCTACTACAGGATTTTCTTGGCAAGATTTTTTTAGAGAGGTTTTGCCTTTTGCCTGCCTCTAAGACTGTGAGTGTGGCTTGCCCAAGGTCATCTAGAGAGTTTCCATTGCTGCGTGGGGATTCGAATCTTGGTCTCCAGGGTTGTAATCCAATGCTCAAAGCACTACACCATGTCAGCTCTCATGGAATTCCTATCTGGAAATTATCTACATATATGAGAAAGGTAAGGTGCCAGGAGGCTCTTTTGTTTCAAGAAAGTTTTCAGAGCTCCCAAGACTTAGGTCACATCCTCTTCTATTTGTCCCAAAGCCAGTGAACAAAGAAAGACCACAGCATCATACAAGGTGCTGTGCATGAACCTTCCTTTGGCCAATGTTGATGTTTGACCCAGCATGGCTCCTGGCATTCTTGTTGTGTTTCAAATGTTGAAGAAGTAATTTCCAGTTCCATGCTCTGGGTTTCACCCTGACCTCTCTGAAAAAGAGAGTGTGGGGTCAGTAGTGTTTATAATACAATCCATTAAAACAGGAAAATATGCAAAGCCTTCATTCACAGAGATCCGGCTATTGTTAAACCGAAAATGATATTTTTGTTTCTAAAATTAAAAAGAGGGTATTTGTTGCTTTGCAGAATTTTGCTGTTTGTGTGTAACTGTAGGGTGTAGTTTTGCACTGGTGTTTTGAGGGGTGTGTAGAGGGAGAAAGAGAAAAAACGCAACCTGGTCACTGAACTCAGATTCCAAAGAATTGTGAACAAAGCTACCCACACACACACACACACACACACACAAAGTAGGATTAGTATGTTTGCTATCATTGCTGCTCCTCTTAAAACTGCAACACACTTATAAATGCCTGCAATGTTTTGACATTATTCTCATGAACCTTTCAGAAGCCTTTGTTGTTGTGTGCCTTCAAGTCTTTTCCAACCTCTAGTGACCTAAAGCAAAGGGATTTTCTTGGCAAGGCTTGTTCAGAGGGAATTTGCCTTTGCCTTCCTCTGAAGCCAAGAGAGTACGACTTGTCAGGCTACCAGTGGGTTTCCATAGCTGAGTTGGGATTCAAACCCTGATCTCCAGAGTCATAGTCCAATGCTCAAACCACTACACTACACTGGCTTTACAGGGATTCCATCAAGAGAAGATTGTGAAGAATTGTACAAATTTCCTGGGAAGCAATGGTTGGCTGGTAGCTTGCATATCAGCGGGGTGCCAAATCTGTCCTAGGTTTTAGTCCAGACTTTAAAGAGTCTACCCAAGAGGCTGAACCTATTTGGGGATATGGTCTAGTATTCTGTACAGCTCCTTCAATTTTAGACTAAAACCCAGAGTGGATCCACCGCCTCCCCAACATGGAGGACACATGACTTCTGGAAAGGCATCTGATCCCATTACTAAATCTCTTCTGCTATGCGGAGCCATAGAAAAGCATTGGAGTCTGACTTCATGTGTATGTGTGAGATCATACCCTCAGATGAAGTACAGCAGCAGTGAGATCCAACAGGTTGGCACTTACCAAGGGAAGCAAACATTTGAGTTTAACTTACCTAGAAACCATGGTTTCAGTGCTGATATGTAACTAGGAAAGAAGGGCATTCTGTATATGCTCAATGTCCCTTTTCATTATTTTGGGAGACCTTGACATTCAAGACATTCTCATGCTCAGTATCTTGGGTTCCATAAATAAAACTTGTTATGCAGTTTTTATCTTTGTCTCTGCCTGTTTTAGAGCTTGCTATGGCTGGTGGGAAAGGGTTAAGATAAAAATAACCCCAGCATACTGTGAAGAAATCACTGACACATTTTCCTTGAGGCTGTCCAGCTTAACGTGTACATAAGATCCCTTCTAGGAAATCTCATTATTGGGGATTTTACACTTAAGTTAATTTTTTTCTGCTGCCTACAGACAACTCCCAGCCCCGCACATAGGCCTTCACTGTGGTGTTGTAGGAAGGGGTGGGGAGCGGGGGGAAAACTTTCCAAAAGTCCAGAGAAGTCAGCCAAAGTTTGTTACAAGAAACTAACAAAATTGAATTTACCGAAAGGGGGAAAAAGGCCTTCTAAGCAACACAAACCATCTCTTTGACACAAAGGTATTCACTCTTGAAATAAATGGAAGAAGTCTATTAAATACATTTGGGCCCAATTCACTAGAAACAGAAGTGCTCCTGCTCAAAACCCATTGCATTATGTCTCCAGTTTGTTTGTGCGTGTGCATGTGTGTGTGAGAGAGAGACTAAGAGAGAGAGAATATGTGCCTTCAAGTTGCCCACCAACATATGGTGACCTCATGAATTTCTTGGGGTTTTCTTAGGCAAGAAATGCTCAGTGGTGATTTCACCAGTTCATTTCTCTGAGTACATTGACTGAGGCCCTTTCTGCACAAGGCTGGTGAATCGGTTTGCGCCGTTTTTTACAGGATTTTCTGGGCTCGAAACAAGGCAGACTTTCCCTCATTTCCTTCCGCACAGCTACTGTGTATGTTCCATTCTGATTCAGAGGAGTGCGAGTTCATGAATCCACACTGCTTCCTCCATGGCCACTCCCACCACTCCCCTCACCCCCCCCCATTGGTTGTGACTTTTTTTTTGGTATGGTTTAGTACGTCATTGTGTACATGTGTACGTTCGTAAGTCCATACTAGCCCCTGGCCCCTCCCCTGACCACCAATTTGCATTGGGGTGAATGTACGTGTCTGCACCACTGTGAAAGTACAAATCAGATCAATCTGGAAATTGGAAAACCGGTTTCTTCCGGTTTTCAAATAGCGCACTTTACTGCCACATGGAGGAGCATTTAGTTGGAATTACGTGTGGAATGAAGGTAAATAAACCGAACCTAGTCTGCTCCAACATGCAGAAGACCTCCATGGCAAGACACATTGACCCTCCTTAATAACCACATGTGGAAAGGGTCTGAATATAGGTGGTTTGGTTTCGCTTCCATCATTCTCTTGCATATAGTTTAGTTCTTTGAACCATTTGCTAATAATTAATACATAATAATTAATACATCTGTAAATGTTAAAATGTTATTTTTTTAAACATGTCTGTATATTTAAAATGTTGCCTAATGGTCTGTTGACTGAAATAAAGGCTATTGTTGTTGCTATCTTCAAGCTCAATCATCCAGAAAAATTAGTTGACCTCAATACAATTTTAAAAGGATGTATCATAAGATGATATGATTCACTGGGAGAGATTATAATGTTCAGTAAACTTTAACAGATGATAAGGAATGAATATTGGCTTGTTGTCTAGTCTCTGCTGTCAATAAATGTTAAACTCTGTTCACCAGCAGAGGGCAGGGTAAGGAGCCAAGTTTACTTAAGCTCCAGTGTCTCATCCCTTGTACAGATTTGGCTCTGAGACTATTTCCCCACTATACTGTTATAGTGCTATTATTCCACTTTCAACATCCTGTGGAATTCTGGGGTTTGTAATTTATTCAGGCCAAAGTGCTCTCTGGCTGAGTACTCTAAAGGCCCTTCCTTCAACTGCAAACCCCAGGATTCCACAGAATGTTGAAAGTGGAATAATAGCACTATGACAGTATAGTGGAGAAATGGCCTGAGTTTCCAGGAGAGACTGGAGAAGGAAAAGAGAGAGAGAGTCATTGCTGACTCAATCTATTCTGGGGGGCGGGGGGAACCAAAGGAGACAGGATAGTCTTGATGTTCAAATTGTTCATGTGTCCCAGTTCTTCGAATGGTGAATAGTTCAATGTTTATCTGGTTTTGACTTCTTCAGAAAGAGATTATAGTAGGCTTCTGTGACACTTCAATTTTTTAAAAACACAACTGCATAGACTGAGCATAGGTGGAAGTAATAGCTTCTGCCCATACTTATGACTCCTGGACCTTCGGCGGCGGGAGTCTGTAAAAAAACAAAAACTCCAAGAAAGGGACAGAGCCTTGTTTCAGTGTGTGTGTAGTGGGGAGGTTGGCCTTTCTGGTTTATTTTCAAAACCAGAAGGGAACTTCAAGAAAACCCAACATTTTTGGAGGGGGTGAGGTCCACAGTTGGTCTCTAAAAAGAAAAAAAAAGTGTCCTCTTGATCTGCCAATGTTGCCTAACCCTGCTGTAAATATTTTGAAGAATGTGTTGAAAAATACTTCTAAGGAATGTATGCTGAAGAAAAATAATATAATATGTTCTGCATGGAAAAGGCATTTACTATTGGAATCAGAAAGTTAGGTAGATGTATCCTGTTTTAGTCAAATAAGGCATTTTCAGACTAGCCCTTTATTTAAGCATTCTTAAGGTGAGAACACATTGCATGGGGCTGTGGTGGCTGGTGGCTTCCATGTCAGTGAGGTGGTGAATCCACTCCTGATTTTATCTTTAGCCTCTTAAAAAATCTTTCCAAGGTGCCGAACCCTATCCCCAAAATAAGTTCAGGACCTTGGATAGTTCCTATATAAAGTTCAGGCTAAAATCAAGAGTTGGTATACAACTACACTGACATGGAGGCCCACCAGTCACTATTGCATATAGTTGAGTTCATGTAGCTCTATGTAGACTATAGGTAGTCTGAGAAATGAAGCACTCCATCTCTTTTTATAGCTTGTATAGCAGTTGGGGGCAGCTGCCAAGATTTGGGAGGGGAGCTGTAATGGTCTCCCATGAGATCTTGGTGAGGTACACCAACATGGCCATGCCACACAGAATGTCTTTTATTTAAGGGGGGGAAAAACACTAAAAAGTCCCCACGCCCTCCCTGCAGGAGATGGGGGCAATTTAGCTATTGTCTTTGCCCCTCCCTGGCCCGTTTTGGGGCTATGAGGAGCCTTTTATCAGTCAGGATGTCAATTGGAGATTACACCTAAGGGACATGAAGGGCATAAGCATTTTTGTGTTTGAGAAAAAAATCACATAAAATATGGAGGGAAAAAAGAAGGTGCTGGAGGGGCTCTGGATGAAGGACAGGCTAGCTGTTTTGTTTTGTTTTGCAGTAGGCTAGTAGCTTTTCTGGGCTTAACAATGCTGGGTTTTTTTGAGTACTGAAAACTATAACTTCCATTGCGTGTATGTGTGTGTCACTTTCTTAGTTCAACAGACTGCAATTTCTGCAAATTTAAATAAGATGTACACAGCAAGACAGTATTTCTTTCTTGTTTACCTTCTGTGCCTGTTCACACAATTTCCCCTCAACCCATCTGCATAGCTCATGTTGCATCAGTCCCTGGCATGTACTTCTCAGTTTTCTTCTTCAGTCATTATACATGGCAAGCAGGGGCTGTGTTGAATCTTTGTTTTGGACGGTATGTGACATGCTGTTGGCAATCATGATTCTAATGGCAATCCAACAGGAAGTTCTTCTGCTGAAACTCCATTGAAATTAATGGGACTGGTGCAGCTGCAGTAAAGCCTTTATATTGCTCTCATTTTTTTTTCTAATGGGGCTTGAGCAAATGAACTTCTTGTTTGATTGTGTCCTTGGCTGTAATGTATTGATTAAAGCCTGACCTCAAGGCCAATCTATATGATTATCTAGTACAGGGACAAGAGTAGGGAAGAGCTCCTATTGTTGCTCAGTCCATGGTGAAGCAGGCATGTGCATCCAGATAACTTATAACACTAAACTTTTTTTGGATTATAGTTCCCAGAATCTCCCAGCCAGAGGAATTTTAAGTGTTGCATGGGAAATTTTAAGAGCAAAAGTCCAAAAAAGCAATTGTTTTAAATTCTTATCTGGGGCAGCACTGAGTTTCTAGCATACCATCAGTGGCAAGTGGTGGCTCCTATGTTAGTGAGGTGATGAATCCCATGTGGTTTCTAATCTTGACTTTAAAGGACATGTTGAAGGGTCTGAATCTTACACTCAGAACAGATTCAGCACCTTACCTAGAATTATAGAATCAGAACAGACAACAAGGGACATATAATCCCACCCCCGCCAGTGGAGGAATCCACCATTAAAGTACCCCTGAGAAGTGGGCATCCAACCTCTGATGAAAATCATCCAACCAAGAAGAGGCTGCCATCTTCCTAGACAATCTGCTTTAATAATACTTTAAACAAGTTATTATTTAAGTAGATTGTCTTGGAAGATGGTAGCCTCTTCGTGGTTGGATGATTTTCATCCGAGATTGGATGAATGGTGTTGCATGGAGAGATACATGGTGGCTTCCATGGGTGGTGGATCAGCTCTGGGTTTTAGTTCAAACTTTATTTGGATTAAAACCCAGAGCTGATCCACCACCCATGGAAACCACAATTTATCTGTCCATGCCACACCGTATGAGCATTGCTTTTGGAGTCTGTGAAGTGGCAAACCAAAAGTGAAAGCCTACACATGCCACTCATGGTGTTCATGGTAGCAAAAACACAAATTAGTTATCCAAGGACTTCTCTTGCCCTATGCTTGTGGCAACTACATGATCAATGGCTGTATGAAAGAGATACTATTTTGTGGGATGAAGCTCAAAAGAGAACAATTAAAGCACTTTTCCTTAGCTGGATGGCTTGTTTAGCTACTTAGTGAGTTGTGTTTTTCAGTTATACCTTACCCTGGGAAAGTGATGAGGACAGGGTATTGTGATCCTTAAGCAATGATATTTATGAAGCTTAGATCCAAAGTTCTATATGGTGAATGGGATGTATGCAATACTGCTTCTGAGCCCACCTCTATGAAAGCTACTTTCTCCACTGACGTACATCACCGCTGAAACCTGGAGATAATGTCATAAGTAGCCTTGAATGCTGTTCAGTGAAGGACTACAAACAATGCAAGAGGATATTTGAGACAACTCTTGAAATCTATTCCAACTGCCTGAAAGTGTTTCTGGATCATGGACAATTAGAAGCATGGGAGACTACCTTATATTATGTTAGATAATCAGTCCATCTAGCTCAATACTGATTGCACTAACTGGCAGTGGCAGTCTGGGGTTCCTGGCCCTACTTGGCAGTAGCAGCTGGTGACTTCTATGTCAGTGGAGTAGTGAATCCACTCTGGGCTTCAGTTTAAACCTTAAAGATGCTGAGCCTATTTGGATTGGGTTCAGCTCCCTGAGGATCAGATTAATGTCTCAAGTGGAGTCATTATCCAACTGAAGCCACCACTTACCACTGCTACTTGGTGAAACCAAGGATTGAAACTGAGACCCTCTGAAAGCAAGGTGTAAGTTCTACAGTAAGCTGTTGTCCTTCCCTTATGAGTCATTCCTTACAAAGATGTACCCATGATTCATTGGCATGTTTTTATCTTGTCCCACAGAGTCTTATCTGCCTTACACAACAAAGACTTCAAGTTCTTATCTTTTATAAGCTACCAGCTAAGTGAGAGATCTCCTGTCACAAGCTCCTCTGCAACAGAAATATGAGCCATTTGATTAAGCCCTCCAGGCTCAAGAAATATTTTCTTCAACTTGGATTGTTGAGACACAATGGGAGTAGATAGGAGAGAAGAATAGCCACTACTTTGCTTCTCTAAGCACCATGAAAAAAACACCATAATAGTCTCTCTCGTGTTTTCGTTTTCAAATTTGACAGATCTGATAGAAAGCCTCAACTGTTTCTTATTACAGGGAGAAAGTTCACCAACATGTCTTTCTGATGTTCCCTGTTACACATTTTGGAGCTGAAAGCAGAAATACATACTAACTAGTTACAGTTGGTCTGAAGTGCAAAGTTCTTATTTCTTTATCTTCCCAAGTTCAGTGTGGGAAGGGTTCATATATTCCAGAGTTGTTTTGATTGTACCTCCTTGCACCTTCCCATCACTGGAACAAATTTTGCTCTCTCTGTCTCTTCCCTCTAAACTAACTGTTCCTACTGACAGATTTTCTAAATGGCTTCTTCAAAGTGTGAGTTTGATAACTCCACCTACATCTGGACGTCATAAGCAATAGCTAGAAAATCCAGATTTGTGGTCCCAAACCACACTTAACCACCCAAACTCATTGTGGGGAAACCAAGAGCCCTTAGTCCAATTAACAAAAGGATAGCTACAATCTAGTGCAAATCTCAGTTATAGATTCTTCACCATGTAAGGTCATCATATTTGCAAGAAGACCCAATGGTTTGCCAAGGGTTGTGCAAGCAGGACACAATTTGAAGTAACAGTCTGATATTGTGCAGAGTTAGGCACACCTAAATCTGTTGAATACTAGAGTAGAACCAATGAATCAAGGACATTAAAAATTAGAGTAGGACCACTGGAAAATGCAGCTCCCCATATGGTGAACCCTAGGAACTGCAGGTGGCAGGAATTTTGAAGTAACAACTAGAACAGAGAGTGACATCTCCCAATAGCAATAAAACTCCCTGTCCCAGAAGGGAATCACCTAGTGGCCCAAACTCAGTTAGGAGATCAAGGCATAAAGATTAGAAAAGGGAGACTGAAATGCACAGCAAACTTGGGTCATGAGCTGACAAGTCTTTTAAAATCTGCCCCTGTTGAAGAATTTAAAAAGGATATCATAAAGACAAAAAACCCACAGGAGGCAGTACAGAAATACTCCCAAATCTGTACCTTAATAGCATCAGAAGTAAGGAATTTGAAGAGGAGAATGGGGAATTATAGAAGGAAAGAGGTGATTATAGCATTAGACAAACAATGCCAGGATAATAGAAAACAATTAAGCCAAATATATCACAAATATAGGCGCGATAACTCCAGGACACTTCCCAAGTGCTATTTTGAAATAAAAAAATATATAAAAAGAACAGAGCAATGAAGAAACATGAGAGGTGCTGCAGATATTGGTCCACCCTGTTAGACTCAGTACTATATAATCACTCCAAACAATTTTGAGAGATGGCAACAGGAGCATTGGGGAATGGTGAGGAAGTGATCACAATACCAATATACAAGAAAGGTGATAAAAATGAGCCGCAGAATTATCGCCCAATTAGTTTATTATCAATAGTTGGGGAAGTTTATGCCCAGTACCTAAATAATTGTCTCCAGGATTGGGTAGAGCAAGAAAATATCTTGAGAGATGAACAAATGGGTTTTAGAAGAGGAAAATCCACAATAGATAATTGCTTGATACTAAGCCATCTGGTGGAAAAATACTTAAGTAAATATTCAAAGAAATTACACACTGCCTTTATGGACTTAAAAGCAGCATTTGACTCAATACATAGAGGAAAACTGTGGGAAAAATTGAGCATCTCCTCTATGGACAAAAGACTCCTAACCATAATTAGGGGGATTTACACCAACACTACTACACAGATAAGATGTGGACCCCAAGGTAGTCTCTCTAGTCATGTCCCCTTAAAAAGGGGGGTCTGCCAAGGATGTATCCTTGCTGTCATTCTGTTCAACCTATATTTAAATGATCTAGCACCAGTACTAAATTCTCAGGAAGGACACCCCGCAAAACTGGCAAAAGCAAAGATACCACTCCTACTGTATGCAGATGATGCGCTCCTCCTATCGCAAACCAAAGTGGGCATTAAACAACTGTTAAGAGGTATTGCAGAATATTGTGATAACAATTTCCTAAGTATAAATTATAATAAATCTAAAGTAATGGTTTTTTCAAAGAAAAGTGAAAGAGAACTCTGGAATATTAATGGACATAAAATAGAACAATTAAACTATTTCAAGTATCTTGGAGTGTCATTTCACTCTTCAGGATCATGGACTTATCACCATAAGCTTGTAGTTATGCAGACTGTAAATATAGTAAAGGCAATAACCCGATTCTATTATATGAAAGGAGGGCAGTTAAGATCTTTAAAGCTTAAGGTTATCCCACAATTACTCTATGCTATCTCAGTATGGATACTAGGATTCTGACCCCTGGTGGAAAAAGTATTATTGTTCTTCCTGAGAAAACTATTTGCAGTTCCAAATTGCATGCCCGCAGCAGTCCTGATGCTTGAGTGAGCATAATGTCACCAGAATGTACAGCCTGGAAATGGGCGATGAGGCACTGGTTAAGGTGGGTTAAGGTGACTCCATTCCAGGTTTTAATTTGAAATTTAAAGGAGCTATCCATGGTTCTGAATCCAATTGTCCCCAAAAGGTTCAAGACTCGGTACCTCTTGTAAAGTTCGAACTAAAACCAAAGGGATTCACCAACCTATGGACATGTGACCCACCAACTACCATTGGCACTTACACTGCATTCAACATCCAAGGCTGATTTTTTCAGCCCTAACTACTACAGACCTCCTTTATTTCTGGGGAGAAAGGATTAATTGCCTTAGACACTTTTAGGAATGGTGATTCACCTTTTAAAGAGTTCACAGGGAGCCCCTTACCCTCTTTAATATTAAAAAATTGCATGCATTTCAAAGTCAAAATGTTTGTATTTCAAAACCAAAGCTTTGATTCCCTCTTGTGACAGGAGCTTTCTTCTTTTTTCCCCAGATTGGTATGGCAGTTCCCCAATCTGATAAGGTTTCCTGTCTTTTCCACACAGTTCTGCCTTCTCCTGTTATAACACTACCTTTGTGTTAAGGGCCAAGGCCTTTCAACAGTTCTTTAGAACTCTTTAATAGTTCTATGGTAGTGTGTTTTCTGTGTGTCTTTAAATACTCTATATAACTCAGCTGAGTCAGTATTTATAAAAATAAGCTGTAATATTTATTTAGATAACATTCAGAACAAAGTATTAGAGTTCATATGCAGGTCAAAATTTAATACAGTTCTTCAGAGTACTTGTAGACAGTTTCCTTATAACTTTAAACTCTCTGAAAAGCACAAGTATCGTAAACAGCTCTTTGACTACACTCTCACCAAAGGATCAACCCCCAATCTAGGTCATACTTTCTGACCATATTCTAAGATGGTTTAATTACTCTTCTGCCTCTCGATAGGTTTCAACTGAGAAATTAAACACTTCCCACACAGTCACCCTCCCTGGTTGACTGAGCGACTTTACTCTAGAACTCTCTCTGGTGAGAACTCGCACTGAAGGACTGCAACTGACAATCAGTGTTTGCCTTTATATATCTTTTCCTCTCAGCCACCAGCCTCTCTTACTCACTACTGAGCTAAGTTTATTTCCTGAGGAGCTATTCTGATTGCCTGGCTACATTTTTCTAGGCTCTCTGGCACCCTAGATAGCCATATGCCCAGAATTCTGTCACAACTCTGTAGTCCCCACTCCCAGTTTTACCCCAGAAGACCCCACAGGCAGAAACATTACCATTCTTGAACTATGTCATGACAAACAGATGACAGAATTTGTATCTGTTTGGGGAAATGTGTGCATATTATTTTCAAATTAATTTTGTTTGAGGCTACCTTTTTCTGACTCCTCTGAAGACTGTAAAGAAGACCACTAATTACATCATACAGTATATGGATAAAACTGGTATTATTTGGTAGAGATCATCTTCTTGCATCTTAAAGTCTCTAATCTGATTGCATTACATGGGGCCAATAACAGTCAGACAATTTAATATAGCCAGAGCCATAATAATTTGCATTGCATTGAACAGAACTAGTCATATTTGTTCTAAAATTATGAACTAGTAATATTATGTGGGATAAAATATAAGTCGAACAATATAATTATTGTTCTTTTGCAACATAAGGAAATACTTGTGTGTGTGTGTGTGTGTGTGTGTGTATGCATATAGGAATATACTGAAAACAAATAACATACAACTTACCAGAAAAATAAATTGTAAACTTCCTTGGTTCAATTCCAGATTATTTTTAGTAATCAGGTAACTCTAGGATGTAATGGTACATGGACGCAGTAAAACAATATCAAATTTAAACAAACCATTAGTCTTCTTTCCCACTGTGATCTGTGTCATTTCAGTCATCAGTGTCACCTCTCTTGCCGAGAAAGGACTCCTCATGACACAGTCAGTATCTGGTTTCGAAATGTTACATGGGAACCCATAGCAGAGGAAACAACTGAGACTTTGCCAAAGTGCTCAGTAGCAAAAAGGACAAGAAGAGCTCTCAGCATTTTTGGTTTAGAACTGGAACCACACAAGAAGCAATCAAAAGTATCAAGGAATACATTTGTACCAGCTGGTGGCTGATGATCTGTGGATAAGTACAAAGACTTTGTTATTATGTGAACAATGCTAATAGTACTTCAAATAACAGAACTCAATGTAATCAGCTTAGAATTCTAGTGTTTCTGCAGATCGGCTCCCCACAGTCACATCTCACAGTTTTCAAATAGTCACCAACATCACTGCAGGTTTTGGCAGAATCAGTGGCAGGCTCTCTCTAATCAGAGATTGGAGGAAAATGTGTGTGTGTGAGTGAGTGTGTGCGTGTGTGTGTATGTTTTAACTATATTTGTCAGAAACACCACTCAGCATTGCCAGTAGGCATTTGAGAGTCCTACATCATGATTCTTGCAGAATCATAATATTGGATAATGGCTAATAGCAAGAAATGGGGGGAAAGTGCTGGAGAGACAGGTGGCGCCGAGATGGGAAGTTATTTAATAGGATGACTCCTATACCTAGCACAATGCACACACACAAATATTTTGTAGATAGAGCTGTGATATCTCTTGACTTCAGTGCCTCTTATTTAGTGTGAGGTTGATGAAAACAGGCTTTTAAAACTGATGCTAGTTTTTATGAGGACAGCTAGAAGATGAAATGTCTACTAAAAGCCCTCCAACACACACTACACTTTTTTCAAGGAGCATTCCTTCCATACACCTTAAGTGAACTTTCTTTGACTATTCAGTACATTGTTTTTAGCTGGATGGTAACTTCAGTCTGAATAAAATAGAAAACCATCAGCTGCTGTGACCAGCAATATGCAAATTATGGAACAGGAAAGAAACAACTTATTTCTGTTTTCAGTTTTATTGGAGCACTATGGATTAATTACCATAAAGAAGCTCTGGTAGCATTTCAAAATGGCACAGTGAAGAACGTTTCTTGGAAATTACTCATCAGGAGCAAATTCTCAATTGATTAATGCCTTGAAATGTCTCAGTTAATGCCAATGGCATATTGCACACTGATGACATGGATATGTTAGGAGTTGTTCTGGGAGAGATTTCAGTGTTTTTATTTAGGGAATAATCGGAGAAACACAGATGTGAGAAAGGAAGTTGAATTATTGGAATCATAAATATGCAGATTGCTTCTAGGATTTTATTGCTTCATTGGATGTGACCATGCAGAAACCTTTTTTTAAAAAAGGAAGATTTGGCCTTCCAAGATTGGAAGAAGAAATGAGAATACACAAGCTGCATAAACTCCCTTAGGCTATTCAGACTTGGTGATTATGCAATAATATGGAGCATCAATCTCAGATGTAAGCATCTGTAATTATGAAAACTGTTTAAAAAGAAGGTTGAAGAAGTTCTTGGATGTAAATCTGGGGTGAGACTTGTGCAGCCTTCCAAATAATATTGGAGTGCAACTCCCAGAAGTTCTAGCAGGTGTCTTCTCACAGAGAAATGCTGGGAGCTTCAGCCCAGTGGTGTCTGTGGGCTGCATGACTTCTACTCCTTATATATACCAGAAAGTGGTTCTATCATTGATGAGAGTAGCATAACAGGACTGGAAGGATTGTGGCACTACATAAATTTTCCTACAAGAGAAAATGCTACTATTAAATTTTATGTGTGGAATCTGGAACCAAGATAACAGGCTTCTGATGTCTTAACTACAGGATAATGACTGCAATACTGAAAATCAGAAATGTACTTCCAAGTATTTGATCAGAATCAAGTGCTCCATCTCCTGGAATTTTATTGTATGCAGATAGGAAGAACTGAGTATAATCTCTTGAATATGATGAAATGGAATCCTTTCATGCCAGTGATGGAACAGACACAGATTGCAATGAAGATAGTGATTACTAGTTTGTTTAATGGCTTTGAGTTAAATTATTGCCTCTGTATACCATTATGTTACAAAGTTGCCTTACTGAAAATTGTAAGAATTGGTGGCTTTGGGTGGAAGTGTATGTGTATGTATGTGCCTTCAAGTCACCTGTTGAATTATGGTGACCCCATGAATTTCTTAGGGTTTTCTTAGGCAAGGAATACTTAGAGGTGGTTTTGTCTGTTCCTTCCTCTGAAATAAATACAACACCTGATATTAATTGGTGGTCTGTCATCCAAGCACTAACTAGGACTTACCCTGCTTAGCCTCCAAGAACAGAAGGGATATGGTGCCCTTAGGATATTTAGGTCCCATTGGGTGAAAGAAGGAAGGTTAAAAAGAATTTTAATTGTATGGTATGGGTGGCATATTAAAAGGTTCCAACATCTTCATACATGATAAAAAACAAGCAACTGATAAAATGTATTCCTATAGTAAATATTTTCTCTTGATTTTATTGCAAAGATGACTAATACTTTCAAAACTAATGTGCACAGTTCCAATTCAATTTAGCAAAACTACTTACAGCTCTGACCATATTAAGTAGTCTGATTTTGGACTGATCCCACAAAAAACAGATGGGTTATTTTAAGACACAGGAAAGTAATCTCTCTCACACAGTGTCAGTTTAATCCAGGAACCTTATAGGGAAAGACAAATCTATCTGTTTAACTTTCTCCTGTATTTCAGTCTTGGAAGTTTTGATGAATTGTAATAAAAAATGCATTGAAACAGAATTGGCACCTATTTCTGGAATGTATGGCAAAATTAATGGTCTCCTTTATGCCTTTTTGGAGCATGTCAAAACAATCATACTGAACTATTGTGTATGTTTCTCAGTCAATAGTTCTTTCTCATGCATATGCTCAGCATGTATAGGGTGGGGAGGGCCACCATGCCCTAAACACTCCAATAGTTGCGCATAAGATAAGGAAATTTGGAAATGCTGCAAGGCTTTTGTATCACATGACATAAGCATTTTGAGCACTGGACTACAAGAATGGCTTGATCAACATGGTCTTCCTGTTACTACATCATTGGTTAGTTTTGGTTCTGTCTCCATATCCATGGTGACTGCTGTCTTCCACATCAGTGGAATAAATTCTAAATGAGCTCTTCAAGGTGCTAAATCTAATTTGAAGGTAGAGTTCAGCACAACCCCTTAAAAGTTGAGACTAAAACATGGAACAAATTCACTTGCACTCAGCATGGAGGCCACCAGATATTAACACCCGTCATTTATTCTTGGTCCTTACTCACTCTTCAGTTCCAAAGTTACTGGTTTCTGATTGCTGCTCATGTCCCAGCTATGGCATGTGATTTATGACTTTGAATTCACATGCTGCTTGGCAACTACTCTCACGTAAAGCTTGGTTCAGCCATGCCTATCCATTGTTTGATGATGGCAACCTCAGGTCAGGGTTATCAGAAAGGCCCAAAGATCACAAATCGTTTGTATCACCTTGCATCCTCTCAGGTGAAAGCATGCAAATGAGTTCACACCTTCAGTTTTAAGTCAAGTGTTACATGATCCAAGATGAGCTCATCAAATGACACATGTGGTGTACAGAAAGAGTATTTCAGCCTCTCGCTCCTAGACTAGAGAATGGGTGCATGGTGGTATGAGTCTGAAAGCAACAAGGAGGGAGGATATCATCTGCAATGAAAGGAGCATGTGTGCACACCAATGGACCTGACACAATGTGAGAACTATTTTTTCCCTATATTGCTTATATTATGGCAGAAATCTGAAATGAACTCCATGTGGCAGCAACCAGCAACTGGGGGCTGGGGGGGCAACCAAGTTGAGAATTAAGAAGCACTTTCCAAAAAGTTTCAGTTATCCCTTGGAGCTATATGACAACATATACTGGCCTAATTGAAACAGTGTGAGAGCTTCATTTCTGCCCTCCGTCCAAACTCCATTTAAATCAGTGCAAGTCTCTGTCCACCTTCTCCCACCCTCTTACACACACACATGCACATGCTTGTGTGTGCACAGAGAGAGACAGGGAGAGACAGTCAGACAGAGAGAGAGAAATAAGATTAGCACAAAAGGACACCCACCACCATTTCAGGTTTTTTAAAAGTTGTTAGAAAATTAAGTCCTTGCCTTCCTGCTCCCCTACCCCCTGCTGGGCTTCCTATCCCTCTCTCCATCATGTACATGAGCTGTCTCTGCCCATTCTCTGTGGAGACACAGACACTTGATATACAAAAGGAAGTGTATGGGATGTTGGCCCCTTTGGGGTTTAATGTTTTCCCTCAGTATTTTTAACAGCTAAAGATGACACCACATCTTTCTACCAATACCCTCCACAGAATTTGCTCCCTGGCCCCCCCAAGGGAGCTGCTCTTGGAGTTAAGTTACTTAGAATAAGCCTCAAGAATGAAGTCAAAGTGAGGTTTTCTCTTTCCCTTCTCCTTTTCAATTTCTGACATGCCTTGGGTCTGTCATAACTAAGTGGTCATTATGACAAGGGCTGTGATTCTTTGTATAGCAGAGAGGTCCATGGAACATAGGAGGGCTTACTTTTAAGTAAATGTGCAAATGCTTGTGTGGTCAGACTGACATTTGATAAACATTTACCTTTACTTGTGAAGGGACAGGTAAAAAATTTTCTTTAAAGCTTTTTCTTCAGCATGGCAAAAAGCTGAGTGAAAAGCATCTCTGTTATACAAAATGCAATTACAGAATTATATACTCTTACAGAAAAGATATAAGGACTGTCTAGCCTTTTCTACCACCAGCAGAACCTGTACTATATTCCGGATAAAGATAGATCTCTAATTTACAACTAGGTTTTATATTTTTTAAAAATTGATCAAATATTTCTACCTTTCTTCCTCCCAGTATACTTGGTGGTTACTCCAGATGAAATGTAAAACCATTGCATCAAATACCTACTCATTTGACTGTCTGCAGATCCTCCTCCTTCTAATACATCTCAGGACACCATTCAGACAAACTGATTTCAACATTAAGTCAGTGTCCCCCCATCTTGCTGCCATCCCTGGTTTTGGCCATTCCTCCCTTATCTAGAAGCATGCCCGCACTGTCATGCCCTAATACGGCTGAATGCTGAAATTTTAGTAGTACTGTTATATATAGCTTTGCTCCCACCCCAAAAAGTCTGTGTCTTCTACTACTTTCATAACAGGGAGACTGCAGAGAAAATGAGTAAATTCATCAGTTTACCTACACACCCAAATTTTGTATACATTGGTAAATTTTGGTCAAAACCAAACTGAAACAAAATTCTCTTCTATCCTTAGGGGTGTGCAACTCCATCACATTAATTTTTTTCCACATTTCAATTTTGTGAATGTTGGTAAATTGTGATAGAGCAAAACAAAATTCTCACTTCTCCGTAATTACAGAAGTTCTTTAAAAACCCTGCTGGTCCATCCTGTTTCCTTCAGAAGGCAACCAGCTATTACTAGGAAATCGTGAAAAGGTCATGGAGACAACCACACCCTCCTGCTGTTGTTCCTCAGCAACTGGTATTGAGAGGTTTGCTTCCTCTGCATCTGATCCTGGAATAAGGATGTAGAGAACAGTTGCAAATTTCCATATCTTTGATGAGACCTGGTATCTTGGTACATCAAACCACCTATCAAGAACATTGTGAAATAATTATAATATGTGACTTAACATGTGAAAAAAGATTGTACAAACCAACCAACCTGGTTTTGCACACAACATGATGCTTTTTATGCAAAATGCTGGGCTTTGCACAAAGTTGAAGGCTTTTTTTGCTTTGGTTCCATTAAGTGCTTCACACACGAATCCCAGGGTGCAGAAAATCATCCCCCCACCCCCGCAAAAAGCATATAGACTCTTATAATTTTGCCTTGTAAGGAGACAGTTTTTGAAACTATTCATTCTTTCATCCAAAATTAAATAAGAGTATAATGAAGTAAGATTTACATTTTTATTCTGCAGGTAGCTCATAACTACTATGAATCAGGACTAATCTTCCTTGTGGATTTTGCCTGTAGGCTCTATTATTTCTGACTTCTGCCACCACCACCTATTACACATACACAAGCCCCAAAGCCTCTAGAAATCCTTACTTGATTCTAATTTGCTGTTAAACCTGTTTAAACACAGTAAATTCATGGAGAATAAACTGGTTTAAATCAATACCTTGGATAGACTGGCATATGGATCAAGCCATTTAGTATTAGAACATGAGATATCAAATATTCTTTTTCTAAAAAAAAAAAAGAGCAGGGAATTAAATGACAGAAAGAAAATATCTGGGCAGACAAGAACCTAATATGCAATGAAAAGAGAGGAAATCCCTCTCGCTCTGCATAAAGTATTGCATTAGTTATAAAAACACATGACTGTTGCATTAAATGAATGGAATCAAGATGGATTGTGAAGGTTCTGGGACCTTGATCTAAATATATCCTGTACTGTGAAGTGTTTAGGTATAGGGAGAAGAATGATGGAAGTCAAAATGTCAGTTCTAAAACACTTTGAAGGAAGAGAAGTCTATATTTTTTTTTAAAAAAATAGGAAATGCTGATGTGTGTGCTTGTGCCTTCAAGTTGCCAGTTGACTTAGGGTCACCCCATGAATTTCATAGGGGTTTCTTAGGCAAGGAACACTCAGGTGATTTTGCCAGTTCCTTCCTCTGAAATGTAGCCTACAGCATCTGGTATTCATTGCAGTCTCCTATTCAAGTACTAACCAGGGCTAACTCTGCTTAGCTTCCAAGATCAGACAGCATCTGTAACCCTTAGGGTATTTAGCTTCTCACTAACAGAAAGCCCCACTTGGATTTAGATTGGAACAGGAATGGGTAACTGCCAGTTGTTGGGGAACACATCAAGCCAACTTAACTAAGTGTACTTAGTAGCTGATACAGAATTCCAGTCATGATCTTTTGTCAGTTCTAGATTGGTTCACCCAAGCATGCTTTTTACAAGCTGCTGTAAAGGAGAACCCACACCTCCTGTTTCAGAACTTTCTGTTCCCTTCCTGAGAATTAAAATATATACTATGTTTAATTAAACACACAGAGCACAGATACAAAAATATTTTCCCTTGTACTACCAAATAAGCATGCAGGAACTTAACAGGGGCAGCTCATAGAACCATTGGGCAAGTCACACTCTCTCAGCTTCAGAGGAAGGCAAAGATAAACCCTCTCTGAACAAATCTTGCTAAGAAAACCCCGTGATAGGTTCACCTTAGGTTTGCCATAAGTTGAAAACAACTTGAAGACATATAACAACAACAATAACAAACACAAAATACTGTATATAACAATGGCCATTTCCGCATGTGGCGATGGAATCGCCCCAGTCCGGTACTTACCGGACTTCTTGGCTTGACGCTCGGGTCCAGGCTGCTCCGAAGCAGTGCATGGCCACCACTCCACACTGCTCCAGGGACAAAAATGGCGGCTTCTGGTTGGTGGAGGCTGTCCACCAACTGCTGAAGCTTGCCAGCCTAAAGCCCGCCCCCAATAGATCTGCAGGCTCACACTGGTGCGAGTCTGCAAATCTGTACTGGGGCACGGGAACATAGTGGCACGGAGTGGCATGCTCTGTGCTTTTTAAAAACCTGAAGAAACAGGTTTTTAAAAAGCATGCTGCACAACCACTTCGGGTCGTTCCGGAGTGGACTGAGGTGCAGAACTACATACTACCCAGTCTGCTCCCAGGTGCAGACGTCCTCTCTGGAGGACACTCTGCACTGGTTTTTTAAGCCCGTGCGGAAATGGCCAATAACAAATACTGTATATAACAATAACCAATACAAAATACACAAAATGCAATATACTGTTGTATAGATTCTTTGAAGATTTCCACTCAATTCAGAGTGAAGAAAAAGTGTGTGTGTGGGTCTAAAACAATGTCATCACCTCTGTGAATCCAAAAGTCCTCATGTTTCAATCTTTTAGCCTTTACTCTACTAGACTATTGGGACAGAGTGAGGAATGACTGTCATGTCTAATGGTGCAACGTTGTCATGCTAAAGCACTGCATCACTCAGGTTTGGAATGAGATGAACTCACCCCGAACCTGGGAGGAGAATATGGGAGTGTAGGAGGGCAATATCTTTACATCAGAATGTTTCTATTGTCTTCTTTCTATCAAATCTTTCAGACATGAACTCAAGCTGTGCCAACTGTGTGACTATCACCATGTTTGTCAACCTTAAGTCACCTGTAACTACAACTTCCACCTTAGATTACATCTCCCAGTGTTCCCACAAGTTTGGTCATTGTGAGAGATGTAGCACAGCATCTGCCGAACCAGGACTGGATGCTCCCAAATATGTCAACAATATAAAAGCTATGCAAGCATAAGTATTTCAGCACACTAATGGAACGTTCCACTGACAGATTAGCTGTGCCATAAAAGTAAATGGCTAAAATGTGGCTCAGTTATGAGTCAGACAATGATGGAACTGGGAAAGATTAGATGTACAATCTATCAAATACCCCTTCTAATCATAATTATGTTGACATCGCAATTTTATCATACTTTCTGAGTTGGTGAAAGGAATTTCTCTCCTACTCAGTTCAATGAGAGAGAATAAAGAACAATCATTACACCATCTATGCTGCCATGACTGAGGAAGACAATGATAAGCAACCTGGTGCCCACCAGAGGGCTTGAGCTACAACTCCCTAATCTATCCATTCATCCATTCCTTTATTTATATCCTACATATGACAGGCCTTTATTTCTCACTAGATTGCTTTTGCAGTTCCTATGTTTTCTAGTCCTTACTCCACCCTTTAAATGCCACCTTTCTGCAAAACAACTAGGGTCTTAAGTGTTCCCTCAGAATCGAATAGTTTATTTATGGTAGTGAGTTCTTCATGATCAATGACTTTAGACAACTCAGGTTGACTCAGTAGTTATAAAACAAACTGTACCTTTATTACAGTGACATGAGAAATAAAGTACCTTGTTAAAGTTCATATAAAGGGCAGCATTGTTATATTAACAAGTGCAATCTTTTGACAGTCTAGACCAGAGCTTTTCAAACGGTGTGTCGCAACATATTAGTGTGTCACCTGTAATGTGTTGGTGTGTCGCCTCCTTGGCCAAGAAAGACCCCCCCCTGCACTTGAGTCTGGCCTGCCACTGTTGCTTTCGCTGTGGCCCTTCCCTGGCAAGAGCAATGGCAGCAGGCAAGCACTGGGTGGAAGGCGGCTGCCTTTCCCCCTGCCGTCGCTTTCACTGGGGCCTTTCCTGGTGAAGGCAATGCCAGCAGGCCAGGATTGAGGGGGCTGCCTTGCCCCTATTACACCTCTGGGTACCTCTGGTTTGCTAGTAAAACTGAATTACTGTGTCACAATGATGTATGTCGAAGTGTGTCATCAACATGAAAAGTTTGGAAAGCTCTGGTTTAGGCCAATAACTCCCAGCCTTAGACATCAGCTCTCTCTGTCTTTTCACTCAGTCACCCTCTCTGGCTAAGATCTCACTGAAGGCTCTTTTTTCAAACAGACTCTCTGCCTTAAATATAATTCCTCTTAACGATAAGCCACCCTCACACACATCACTGGCTGGGTTTCATGCTTAAGGTCCACTTTCCTAGCAACTTGCCATCAAGTTATACTTGCATTCCAAATAGCTGATTCCCAAAACAACTTTGTCACACCATCTTTCTCCTGTTCTTGTGGGACTGAAAGCAGACAAATGGTCCTCTGCTCCTGTCAAACAGGTGCCTTTCTTTGGGATTGCAAATACAAGCACTCTTCAGCAAGTCTGATTCCATTCTGATACCTGGGGTTCCAGAGCAAAGGAGTCTCACACAAGTAAGCAAGGTAAGGAAATGGAGGAACAGCACTATGGAGCTGGCAAAATAAGGGCGTCATCCCTTCAAATAAGAATTCTGCCCCTTCATAAGACATTTTCTTTAAGTTTCCAAATGTCTAGCACTGGGGATAGTGAGACATTGAAAATCATGGAAGCATGAAAAGTTCTGTTCTAAGTGCTGTCAAGAAAAGACATGACAGTTTTTTCCTGCTGTGCTTTTGAATGGGTTTAATTGCGCTTTATACCACATGAAAAATTGCGCTTTTAAATTTTTTTTTCTGAACTTCAATAGGCTCTGATTAGAAGAACAAATGATATAAGAGCCTCAAGGTTCTCAGAACAATTTTTTTTTTATCTGAAATCTGGACTGCAGTGAGGGGTGGGAGTTTTGTGCTATATATGATGTGTGAGTTTTATAAAGTCTAGTCCATCTTCTCATGCTGCTCTCATGCACTAATTCAGTAAATGGCGGTTCACTTCAATTCATTTTCAACCTTCTGGATTCCAAAGCAGACAAACTTGTTATCTCAAACTCTTCAGCAAATCAGTGTAACATTAAGGCCATTTCCACACTACACTGTTGTAGTGCTATCATTCCACTTTCAACATCCTATGGAATCCTGAGGTTTGTAGTTTAGGGAGGGGCCTTTAGAATTCCCAGCCAGAGAGCTCTTTGGCCTCAGTAAACTACAAACCCCAGAATTCCACAGGATGTTGAAAGTGGAATAATAGCACTATAACAGTTTAGCACAGAAATGGCTTAAGTTTTAAGGCTGTACCATTAAATGCTCTTTCCTCTGACCCTAAAATTGTGCAAGAGAGTTTGCAAAAAATACCTAAGCCTAAAGACTTGAGACCTTGTTTAAAGACCTCCCTGCTTTTTTAAAAAAATGCAGAGAGGCCCCTTCACACTACATGGTCATACCACTATGGTTCCGCTTTAACTACCTTGGGTACATCCTATGGAATCCTGGAGGTTTTAGTTTGGTGAAGGACTCTAACTTTCTGACTGAGAATTCTAAAGATCCATTCCTTAAATTGCAGATCCCAGATTCCACAGGATGAAACCATAGCAACTTAATTGGAATGACAGTGCTATAACAATGTAGTTTGAAAGGGCTGTATATAGTCCCTAGGAAACTGTCACAAAATAACACAATAATGGCTTGCATTGTGCAGTGCAATGCAATGTGTTAACAGAGATTTTAGGATACGTTTCCTTTTCAAACAGAATTGCAGGCACAGAAAAGACAAAATTATGTGTTTAACAAATTTCAGAATATTTGGCGGGCTCTCCTTGATTCAAGCCCTCTCCTCTCTGAGCGTGCATTCTTGGGGTCTTCCTACACCATCTGTTTAGTCTGAAATTACCATCTTTTGTTCACTCACTTTACAACATATCGTTAAAAATATCTAGCACAACATTATTTGCTGCAGTCTTTCTGCTGTTTTTAAATGCTGTTTTATGATTGACTTTGGAGGGGGTGCTGCTGTTGCAACATGTTTTTTATTTAATAAGTTCTCTGGAATTTTTATGATGAAAGGCCATATGTAAATTTATACATACATAAATAAACAGGTAGTAGTGACGCTGACAAATCTATCAGGAGAAATTTTAGAGGATGATAGCTGAGTAGTCTACACTGGTGAAATTTGGAGTACGATCACATTTAATTTGGAGTACAATCACACTTACTGTCTTTTAGGAAGAATGTTTCCTTCTCTGAGAATGCACCGTCATTCTTTAAACAGAATCCTTCACCTCACCATTTCAAACACAAGCACATCCATACATGCGTTCCCTAAATAATTTTCCTAGGAGACAACCAGTGTTCAGGTGGCATGATGCATCCACTGTTCCCAGCCTAGATGTGGGCCTGAAGACAGACAACATAACAGGAGCCATGCTGCATCTAGCCTAGCATTTTGGAGAAGATCTCATATGCTTTTATCATAGCATAAATATATGTTAGAGTAGTTATGCTGGATTCCCCATTTGTGTAACCAGTCATACAACGGGCATCACGGCCTTAAGCTACCTTGTTGTACAATAGTCTACTAGTTCCCTGAGGGAGATGTGTGTGCCTCTGGAGTGATTGGCTGAACTAGGGACTGCCTTTATGCAACTTTTGAGAAAGCACAACCACTTACAAAACTAATTTTTATGTAATCCTAGTGCTACAAGAGGATTCCAGCCTCTTTTCCTAGAAGGGCCAGCCAGATGCCTATCTATGGGATGGTCATCAGTGGGATGTGAAGATAGCAGTTCCTTCCTGCTTAATTTCCATGACAAATGATATTCTGAGGCTGAAGCACATCCTTAACATAACCTGCAGGCCCATAGGAATCTGTGTCTTTGGGCTCTTGCCAAGCTTCACTACTGCCCAGCTCTGGCAATACAACCTGTGCTTTTGTATTCCAACACTGATAGAGGGGTGGGGAAAACAACATCAGCTCATCACTGCCAAAAGTTTGCTGCTTGTTCTATGTTCTAAAGCCAAATATTGCTATCCAAGCAAGTCAGAGCAGAACTTGGAAATGTTCCTCTTTTTTTTGGATTAACCAGCAGGTTTAGTTTGCAGTCCTAGACCCACATAATTGGGAATAATTCTGGTGGACACTGGGGCTTCCTTCTAAGTAAACATGGCACAGATTATACTATCAAATGATTGACTGAGTGATCAAAATGCATCAATTAAGGATTTTTAAATAAAAACTAGCCTTCATATTTATATGTTTTATATTAAGTTCATCCGTAGCATTAGCCAGATATATTGCAAAAACATTGGTACTCTTTACCAGATAATAACATCTGGCTCTTCCATTCTTTGGCAAGTCTTTACATCCAGACCTCATAGAATTGTACCTTCCACCATGCATCTCTCTTGGCTAGGTTCTGGGTATACTTGACCAGTATGATATGCATTTGGAAGCAAATTGCTTTCAGCAGGCTTATTGCTAACATTGGGCAGAATGAGGCACCCACTTTAAAGGCAGGATATTTTTATGGTCATGGAAGTGCAATGCAACTGTTTGTTGTTGTTGTTGCTATTATTAGCTGCAATCCTACATCAGGAGATGTGGCCCTGAGACGAAGCTATAATAATCTCCAGTACAACCCCATCCAACTCACCTTTTCTCTCCTGCAGGCCCCTGAACCCAGCCATTTCTTGGTTAGCTGAGAGTGACAGAAACAACAGAGAAGCATCATATAAACAGGCTTTCACAGGGACCTTCACACCTCTACAGATTACATCATTGATCAGTTTTGAGCTATAGTAAAATAACTGGATGCTTAACTGTTGTTTCCCCCATCACTCTCCACCAACCAGGAAATTACTGAGTTCAGTGGGCTGCATGTGAGAAAAAGTATGTTTTGGGGGGATTTTCGTCATTACACAAATGGTAGAGAATTTTGACCTGTATGATGGCCAAAAAAGTGAATTTAATGGTGTAAGTTGAATTTACACCATCATGATTCACCAACAGAATGCCAGTTGTCCTTTTTTTGCTGGTAGGTTATCTAAGAAGTGTTTGTGATATTTTCTACTTCAGGTCCCAAAATCACTTTTCTGGCTTTGGGTACTATATACACCTTGACTTGCAGTGATGTATTTAAGCCTTTTATTCCAAGTCTCAAGTCTGTACCTTCCAGTCTCAAGTCCTTGGAGATGCTTTCAAGTCAAGCCTCAAGTCAAGTCTGGAAGCCAACTTTATACCCCAACCAAAATTTCAGAATTATTGGATAGAGTGAAATAAATTCAGTTTTAACAATTTAAGCAGTCGACTCTCCACACTTGCAATCACTGAAGTCACTGAAGCGACTTAAGTCCAACTTGAGTTCAAGTCTGTCAACCCGAATCTACATCACTGTTGACTTAGATTGCAGGAGAGGGAGCTTGCACTATTTACTGGCAGTACTCTGTACTGAAGTCATATCTCACCTTCCCCTATCCCCACTAGACTGAAAGCGGTTTGTGGTAATACTGCTTAAGAAGTACAATTAAAACACAAAACTAGGTTAAAAGAATTATAACAGAATTAAGGCAAATTAGAAACACAGCCCACAACTAGTCACAGTCCTCTTTCTCAGCAACTGGCCAATTGCCATAAGCATGCCTAAATAAAAAATGTCTTTACTCACCTTCCAGTAGGCAACAGGGAGGAAGCCAGCCTCATCTTCCTTAGTAGAGAGTTCCACAGCTCCTGGGATCAGCAACTGAGAAAGCCTTTAGAGACATGCAGTTGGGGGACTGAGAGAAGGGCCTCCACAAAGTTTTGAGGTCAAGAATTCCTTCTGGATAAAGGTGGTTAGGAACCACAAGGAGGAGCTTTATTTGTCCAAAGCCTCCATGAGTTTCTTCAGTTTGAAAGGCACAAAAATCCCTTGTCAAATAATCTGATCTTCAAGTTTTCAAAGCATCCAGCAATGGAAGCTTCTGTCTCCCATGTCAGTGGAATGGTTGGAACTTCAAAGATACTATTTAACATCCTGAGCCTGTTTGGAAGATAGAGTTCAGCACCTTGGATAGCTACCTTAACTCTGGACTAAAATCCAAATCAGATTCATTGGTACACCAAGATGGAAACCACAAGGCTTCACTGGCATCCTTCACCTTCTCCCTCTTGTGTTTCCTATCCCAACCCCTTTGGTATTGCTTGATACTTAGTGACTGAGTTTGGAGGTTTTCAATTCAGCTAATTGCACAGATACTTCTTTTCAAGTTCCCCTGCCAAGCCTCATGGCCAGATTCCACAAGAGGAAAATGGGGTCAGCTTCCCTTAACGTTCTCTTGCTAATACTCCCCTCCAGGCAGAGCTTCAAAGGAACACTCACAGCAGTGTTCAATAGTGCCAGGAAGCAACTGGGACAAACTGAAAATGAAGCTCTCTTGTGGAGAATCAACTACACTGATAAAATAGAAGGCAATGGCAAAACCCATAAAATTTTTCTGAACTCTAACAAAGCTCCAGAGACAATCTGAATGCAGAGCTGAAAATTTCTCCAAAAATGTGTATCACAAGGTCAATATGGATTCTGCAAAGGGAAACCCAGTCCCTGTGAGATCTAAGCAGTCCCTCTGAGTGATGATGCAAACACTGACTTTTCATGTTTGTAATAAGTCATGCACCGACATCTCCTTTGGAAACATATTATTCATGGAATAAATGGACAAAACTTTCCACATATTATCAACTACGTGGAACTGCAGCAAAGGGCTGCAGTGCAGAGTATTTCTATTCAGTCAGCTAATCATGCCTTCTTCCAGGACATTCCATTCCTTCCTGATTTCCATTTCTACCCTCCACCAGCAGTCAGTCAGCATTCCTTAGCCACTGAATGTATTCAGTGCTCCTCATGAAATTCTGAGAGTTCCTTCAGCTTTGTTTTTTCTCCTCAAGTTGTTGTTTTTTTTGGGGGGGGGGTACATCTAACAGGGAGCCAGGCCAGTGCAGTGGTTTGAAGTTCAAACTACAATCCTGGAAACCAGGGCTCAAAAGACCCTATGATAGCTTTGCCTTAGAGTCACCATAAGTTGGAAATGACTTGAAGGCACACAACAACATCTACCAATCTTGAGGCAGCCCAACTGTGCTGATACCTCCCTTTTGTGTGTGGATTGTGTTAGTTTTGCCTACTTTAGGACCCACACTCCTCTCTGAACATCAATAAATAGGTGTAGGAAGAAAAGTGTGGGAGGAAAAGCAATGATTTTCACAACAGAGAGTGAAACACTGGATTTCTTATGTGACTACTATTCCCATTCAACAATGTGTATATATTTATTTATACATTTTATTGCTGGTTGTCAAAGCAGGCTACAAAAGTTAATACTGTACTATCCCATCCCACTGAAAACCTAATCCTAACCCTAACACTATATAGATCATATACAGTGATCTGGGCCCTAATTACCTCTCAACTAGACTGTGATGGTGTGCTTTCTGTGAGGTTATCCTTGAAATGTGTTTGGAAGATACAGCTAGCTCTAACATTCCATTTTTGGGCAAGGTTTCTGGAGTGTTTGTGGCTGCCCAGCACCAGAGTTTTCTGGATGAGACCAATCATCTAGATCCATTTCAATCTGATTTCAAGGCTGGTTGTGGGAAACAGATGGCCTTGGTCACCTTGGTGGATGACCTGCACTGGAAACTAGATAGGGGAGTGTGTCCCTGTTGATTCTGTTGGAGTTCTTGGCAGCTTTCAGTACCATCCACCAGGGTATCCTTTCTCCTTGCTAGAATTGAATTTGGAACCACTGTTTTACAGTGGCTCCATTCCTTCCTGGAGGAGCACACTTAGAAGGTGACTTGACCCATTATTATTGACCTGTGGAGTCTCAAAGGGCTTGATTCTGTTCCCCCATGCTATTTAACATATACCTGAAACTGCTGGGATATACTGTCTGAAGTTTTTGGATTCAGTGTCACCAGTATGCACATAACACCTAACTTATTACTCCTTTCCACCACAAGTCAAGAAAGCTGTTTTGGTCTTAAACAACCAGTGCCTATCATCACTAATGGACTGGATGAGGGTGAACAAATTGGAACTTAATCCAGGCAAGATGAAGGTGCTCCTGATCACTCAAAAGGCAGACTAGGGAATAGGAATTCAGCCCGTGCTGGATCAGGTTGCACTCCCCCTGAACATGCAGGTCCACAGCTTTGTTGTGCTCCTGGATTCCTCTCTGAGCCTAGAAGCTCAGGTTTCAGCAGTGGCTAAGACAGCTTGTGTGCCAGCTGTGCCTGTTCCTTGACACATCAGATCTGGCCACAGTGACACACATGTTACTTACATCCCAGCTGGATTACTGTAACATGTTTTACATGGAGCTGCCTTTGAAGATTGTTCAAAAAAAATTTTCCTGCTGGGCAGAAAAATGATTAAGAAATAGTATAAATTCAGTGGGTCTATTCTATTAGGGACTAAACAAAGGATTGAGGCCCCAGAGAGCAGGGGGGTTTTGCTCTCATGTTTTGCTTGCAAACATCCAAAAAACATCTGGTTGATCACTGTGAGAAAGAGGATTTTTAACATTTTGGCATTTCCAACAGTGGGAGAGGAGATTTTGACTTTTGACATTGTGGTAGGTGAGAGGCAGCTAACAGTCCTTTCACACTACATGGTTATCTAATATATAAAAGTCAAATTTTGTCTGTTTGTCTGTATCAAGCAAAGACATCATATAATTGACTGTGTCAGGCGAAGACCTCATATGATTGACTACCTAAGAAAATTCTGTGGAATCCTGGGGTTTGGGGATCCTTTAGAATTCTCAGCTCTTGGGCCTCTGTCAACTATGTCTGTCTTGAATAGGCTGGTTGCTATGGAGACAATACCTAGCAGCAAGGAGGAGGGCAGTGTATTCCATCAGGAACCCAACCTCTGCATGTTAATAACTCTGAATATAGATTGCATTGGGGAATATGGGGAAAAGTTACAGGTCCTGGACAAGACAGTTTGGGGAATTAGAGAGCCAGGATCTCAACTCTTTCTAATAAGTATTATTACCTATGAGAAAATAAAATCCTGGGCAACGGTGGGTATATATGCTAGTAGCTTTACATTTCCACTTTCACTACTGTGACTTCATCCTATGGGATCCTGAGGTTTGAGACACTAAAACCCTCTGGCTGAGAATTCTAAATACTCTACCCTATACTGCAAATTCCAGGATTCCACAGGATGAAATTATAGCAATTAAAGTGGAATCATAGTGTTATCATCATAGTGAAGTCATAGGACATTTCTGTACTACACGGTTATAGTGCTATTATTCCACTTTTAACACTCTGTGGAATTCTGGGGTTTGTAGTTTACTGAGGCCAAAGACCTCTCTGACTGAGAATTCTAAATGCCCCACCCTAAACAACAAAGCCCAGGACTCCATAGGATATTGAAAGTGGAATAACAGCACTATAACAGTGTAATACAGAAAAGCCCGTAGTGGTAAATAGTGTAAAAAGGCCCCTAGGTAAGAGATGAAAACTTCTGTATTTGGAGGATTACCCAGCTTACCTGCCTATAGAAAAGCCATGCTAAGTATTTAATACATTTAAATAAGATTAAATAAATTTAGGCAAAAACAACAACAACCACCCTATATTCATCTACATGAAAATAAATTTCATTGGCACAGTGGGACTTACTGCTAAGTAAATATACCTGAGACTGCAACAGGTGTACGTGTGTGAGTCTAATCAATGCAACTTTACTAACCCCTGGTGGAGCTGGGATGTGGTTTTGCAAGATGGGTTTGTTCTTTGTGAAGAAGCGCTAGTATGTAATTTATGCAAAACTGCTTGGTTTTTAAAATGGAAATTGTTATAAAAATATATTTTGTTATTTCATTGATAACGTAATGGTGGGAGAGGGACCTAACCCCATGATGAGATGGAAGTGCTGCAAATTTGGATATGGTACTCATATTTTTCATGACAAAGCTTATAATGAATATGCTTAAGGTATCAGAAAAAAACAAAAACATGCATACTTCTGGCTACTGCAGGGAACAAAATCACAAAAAATGGAGCACCATCTGTACAACCTCCTCT
Source organism: Ctenosaura bakeri (assembly GCA_948474755.1). NCBI lineage: Eukaryota > Metazoa > Chordata > Lepidosauria > Squamata > Iguanidae > Ctenosaura > Ctenosaura bakeri. The sequence continues at coordinate 159,504 of CAOLHI010001489.1, forward strand.
AAAATGACTTAGAGATGCATAAAACCGTAAATATATTTATAGCCTACATAAAAGTGTGATGCATTCCTCTCTGGTTCTGGTCTATACAGAATTCTGATTTTAGTACAGCTGGAATTCAGCTGAGGCCACTAGGTGGGGCTAGTAAGTCTTGTAAGAACCTATGTGGCAACCACTAGTTCATCCTATTTTTGTCTTTTTTCAGGGTGGGGTGGGAAGGGAAAGAATGCTTTGTTTAAAAGAAATAGATAGACAAAGAAATCAGAACACATCACTCCTTACTAATCTAACACAGAAGGTAAATTTTGCTATTGTAAAATGGAGGTTCTAACTTGTTTTAATCCATATGTATTGAATACTGTATACAATGCTTAGTTCAAGAATAAAAGCAGGCTAGGAAACAACCACTCCTCATTTTATTCAGAAGCATTTTTTTTTCCTGGTCTGGGACAATGCAGAATGACCCACCAAGCACAAATAACCAGATGAAACAAAACCGACAAGAATGGCTATATTTGTTGCAACTAGCATCCAAAGGGGGTTCATTTTGATTTCAAAACCAGTTAGTGTTTTGTATCTAGTTCTGATAACTATTATAGTAGTCTCAGCACAGATACAAATGTGAATGCACGCATATACAAACACTTTCAGGCAGCGAGAATACAGGTTCTGGGCGATGTGGTCCAAAGAAATATTTCCAAGCTCTGAATGAAATCTTTCAATTATGTAAACTATAGGAAATGCTATTCTCTTGTCCATTTAAAATAATGGAGTCAGGAGGAAACAATGTAGGAGCCTGTATTCTTATTTTTTAAAAATAATTGTCTTAGAGTAATGGGAAATAATAATTTTAGACTGGGTACTGGCTTTGGCATATGCCTTCATGAACTGCAGCCCTTTTCATCAAATATACCCTGTGCATCTGCTGAAGTGAGCTAAGCCAATAAAATATATTAGTCTTTAAGGTAGGTATGTGAATTTTGTGGTTCCTTTGATCATAGAATCATAGAATTGTAAAGGTGGAAGGGACCACAAAGGCAATGTTGTTGGATTGCAACTCTCAACAGCCCTAGTGAGGAATGCTGGGACCTGCAGTACGCAACATCTGGAGGGCTACATGACACTCCTACACACTAGGGCCAGAGGAGGACTCTTCTATGTATGTCACATTTTGTAGTTACTACTGCAATACAATATAGACACACTTTGAAACATGTCCCCACTGTGCACACAGCAGAACCTATGTCAAGAAAGTGAGAATTTCTTGGTAGCACAGGAAAGGCAATGCAGAATGAAATTCAAGAAAATGAGAATTTCTTCAGAGCACAGTACAGGCAATGCCTTAATGAAGAGCTGACTTACCCACAGCTCTTCTGCACCACAAACAAGGTAGCTGGAGTTCTCTTCTGCCATCCTCTTTCATGGGAGAAAATCACCCTGTTTTTATTATTCAATTGGCTGGAAAAAGAAAGAATCATCATGACAACTACAGAAATTCTGGCTAGCTTTTATGTGCCACAACTTCTCTTTCACTGCAAGATGTCCCTGTTGAACAGAGGTAACTATCGGCTAATTTTCAACAGACTGGCCAGGGTGTATGTGTGGACTATACCATTTCCTTTCTGAGCATCCTGAGCCATGGTCGTGGATCAGTGACTCTTGAGGTTCAAGACCTCTGGAGTTTCTGAATCTGACCCCTGTTACCAGCACACAAGCACACAAAAGCAACTTACAAAATTTTAGGTGCATACATCATCAGATAGCCCCATTAACGTCAGAAGGCACCAGAAGGCTCCTATGGAATTTGCAGTTTAGGGAGGGACCTTTAGAATTCTCAGCCAGAGAACTCTTTGGCCTCAGTAAACTACAAACCCCAGAATTCCACAGGACATTGAAGGTAGAATAATAGCACTATGACAGTGTGGTGTGGAAAAGGGTAGAGGCATTGTGAGAGAACTCTTGGTTCAGCCCAGACCCTTATTGCAGCACTTTACTTATTTGGAGTTCTGTTGTACTTATAGTGAAGACAAGGATATAGTGAGAACTAGGCCAAAGTCCATACCCTCCAATTATCCCACATAGGCAGGGACAATCCCAATTAATCTGCTGCCATCCTGCTTTTTCTGCTGTTTTTACAATGGCCCAGTTTGTTTCTCCTCTAACTTTTCGTCTTGCCATCAGCTTATTTCAATTGCTGTAAGCTAAATTCAATGTGCAAAAGCAGTTTATACTCAATTAATTCAGCAGGGCAAGAGGAGAGGAAGGGGTAAAATCTTGCCTTTACCAGTAGATTCAGGCTAAAATGAATTATTACAGTCTTTCCTAGATTTTGTCTTCTTCCTTATTAATAACTTTTGCTTTCTTGATTACGCTTTGAGGAGCTTATTGACATGTGTGCCAGTTTTCATCTGTGAAATTTTGGAAGGTATGAAAGCCCAGGAAAGGTAGTAGTAGGACTGAAGACATTATGCTATATTGACAAAAGGTGAATGTTTTTTCATGCTCCAGAGTGAACTCCACAGGTCTTCTCCATGCTTCTTACATGTTTGTCTTGTCCAATGGAAGTTCTTCTTCCATATATGGCTCTCAGGAGCCAGCAAGGAAAACAAGATCCACCCATGTCCTGATATCACTTTGTTACAAAGGGATCTCTTATAACCACCAACAGGTTGTAGTCTCACCTACTCTCTCTACCAACTTAAAAACACACACATACACACAAGATGACTGTGATTGGACTGTAATGTAGTGTTACTAAATGTAATTGTCCTCATGCCTGAATAACACTGAGTTATTGTACAAGAACACTGGAAAGGGCCAGCTTTATACCACACATCAAAACATCTGTACTGCTCAGGAATACACACACACACTTTTGTGTTTTATTAACTACTGTATGTTTAAAGAACCCTTCAGAGAGTGCTGTCCCCTGGGAGAGAGAGCACTGGTTATATAAATCTGGTTATTTACAAATTATATAGGTTATCCAGAGTTGTGGACACACAGTAACAGCACACAGGCTAGTCTCCAATCAGTTTTCCACAGCTCAGATCCAGGCTGCTTCCACCAATTTTCATAAAGGAGTCTCAGATCCAGGCAAGAAGTAGTGTAAAAGCACCCACCAAAGTAGAAAGCATTATTTACATTCCAGCATAACTGTCACATCCCTTGGAAGTTTATTATACCAAAGTCCAAGCCTTGTTGAACCTAATGTAACAGTCACTTCCATTTCTTTTCTCTTTTACAAATAACCACTGAATACTATTTAATCTCATCCAAATATCTTCGTGGATGATGACAGATTTGGTAGAACCCCAGTGACTACACCCATCTTATCTGTTACATGATCTCTTTTCCATTAGATATCTGAATCCCTCGCATTCCTATCAGTAGTAAGTTTGTGGGCAATACAGAACTGAACTAGAAATGCAGGTAGTTGGAATGCAGACATGATGTCAACCTCCCCAGGGTAAAACTAATTTATCTTGAAGTGAATGATCTAAAATATGGTGGGCATAACCTGAAAGCAATTAAGCAATTTGCTGTATCATCAAAAAGAAGGCAATACAGGAGGTAAATTGCTTGAATGTAAGAAATTTAGCACCTCAATGTTATGTTATCAACTCTCTCTCTCTCTCTCTCTCTTTTAAAGTACCTTGTTGCTTTTATCTATCATTATAATGAACAGCTGCATTCTCTTTTTAGGACCTGGTCCTAAAGTGTATTGGCATCCCTTTCTGAAACTACAAGAACACACCAACCAGTTACAATCCCTCCAAGGCTTAATTTTTTGCACAAATGCATACATGGCTCAATATATGGTGTTTGGCAGATATTGTGCCAGAACACCTTAACAAACAATCTTGTCACTTAAGAGTACAGCAACAAGACAGTACAAGACATGTAGAAAGCACTGTAGTTCTTGAACTAGAATCTTTGAAAGTTGTGTTATGCAATAAGGAAAAACTGCTATTTCTGAGAACCAGCAGGCACTGATTATCTATTGCACTATTGCTGTTATTTCCTTATTACTTCTCTACCAAAATACTTAGTTCAGCTTACAGTTTAAAAACATGTCCTACAACCAGGAAATCGTGCAATAAAGGGGAAAAAGAGCAATCCAGAGAGCAACCTCTTCATCAGGTTATATAGTGACCTGGAGAATTAGTTGATGGAGAAGACAGCTTTAGAAATTGGGGGGGGGGCAAAATTATTGGCAACTATTCTTGGAAAAGAATAGAACAATTGGTCACTCAAGTTGTTTTCATTCTGACCAGGATGAAATTTTAAAATTTTGGTAAAATCTTCAAGAGAAGGCTGAAATAAAAATCTCCTTCATTTCTACTGGCCAAATTGAATGGTATGACTGTACTTAGCTGCTGTATAGGTATTAAAGATGGGGAGCCATTCAAGGGGGGGAAAGGCTGGTAACCTAAATTCACCACTAACATGCTTAAATACACAGAGAATGAAATCCAGAGTTAAGCATTCAAAAAAAAAAAAAAAGCACTGATAAATCTCTTTCTGTTTCTTCTACATTTGAATTTCTGAAATTCAATATTCTGTCCCCTCTGACTATGATAAAATATGCAACTGTTGGTAAATTCTTATCGAAAATGAAACTCTCACCATCCACAGTAGTGGAGAAAGCCTTACTGCTTTTTCTATAGAGTCAGGTAGAACACTACTGGTGGAAGTAGTTCAGAAGAGGAGTCAACCTGCAATTTGTCCAGTTTGACTAAGCAGCCATCGCTGTCTATCCTCTCCTTTGAGGCAGCTGATCGCAGTAGCAGGCATAGAACCAAAGAGCCACAGGTCTGGCTTAGGCTCAATTGGATTTGTAAGTACGCTATGAGCTTGAATAATTTTGTTCATTCCAAAGCCAATAGGTAGCACTCACCTTCACATGTAAACCTTCAAGGATAGGTCCTGTGTGCTGACTTATTTACATATTTATACTGCATAGCCTATTTCATCATTTTAGCTTTATGATTGTTTCTGTACCCGAAACTATATTGGCATCTGTCATGGGAGAAACAGTCCTGTAATGTAAATGTCTGGTTAAGGAGAGCAACGTAGCATAGAAGGGGGCATTGCTAACTTTGCTCATGGTTGCTAAACAAGTAGTTAGACAAGTTTGTTTACATACACAATGACTAATAAGATACAGGCATGCCAATATACAAGCAGATAACAAGCAAAGAGAGAATCTAAACCTTTTCTAAGAATTGGAAAGAAAGCATTTAAGTTTAGCATATATAGTCGCAATAGGGGACATAGTTGCCTGCTATCAGATGTAGTAGGGTTTTTTTTTTCTCTTTATGCCACAAAAGTTTAAGACTCTTGAATGGCCACTTACGGGACAATGAAGTTATCATAGCATCAGATGCTATATAAACAACTGTTTAATGAACCTTCTGTTTCTTCCTATAACTCTACTCTGTTCTTCTCATCTTGTAAAATAATGTTTTATGTTTCTTTTCAAACCTACCCTTATATCTCATATGATGACTGCACTCTTTCAATCCTCAAACCAACAGATGAAGATCTAAATCCAATGGTTATTTGCAATGAATCAGTGGGACTGAGCTAAGTGCTGGTTTAACAAGTTTTCATTGATTCAACAGCTCTAATCTCTTTGGAATTAACAATTTAATTTAGGCTCAGGCTACGGCTCGTTCCACAGGAAGGCATCCTCCTGGAATGGGGATGCAAGAGGAGTGGGACCATGATGCAGTGGCGGAGCTTGGAGTGTGTGGAAGGGGGGCAGGATGGGGCGGGGCTACAGCACAAGGGGCGTGACCACTGTAAGCAAGGGTGTGGCCTCAGTGTGCAAGGGCATGGCCAGGACACACGAGGGCATGACTATGGGCTGGGACGCCCCAGAAACATTGCTGCCCGGGGTGAATCACCCATCCCCACCCCCACCTCCACATCCCTATGCAACTGCCATGACGACACGTCCACACAATATTGTCATGGTCCTGCCTTTCTTACATCGCAAGCCAGTGTGATCATGGGGTGTATGTTTGGTGGAAAAAACTCCATCAATGGCCCCTGATCACATGAGTCTTCCATCGCAGCTGGCCATGTAGAAGGGCTGGAAGCATGATCACGTACTTCCTTCCCCACTGCAGCATGGGAAGAAGGCTGGCTGCAGTGTGGAACGAAGGAGTATGTCTCTCACGCTCCCTTCCACAGGTAGCTGATCAGGTGCAGAGAGGAGCACTGAGGACATGGTCCCATCCCAGCAGAGGCACTGCCAGGATTGCAATGGGACAATGCAGGAGAGTGTCATCATGTGGAAAAGGCCTTTGGCAAAATGTAGATAGAAATGGCAAGCAAGTTCCAACTTTCCTTGGAAAACATACCTTTCAAATGCCCCAGTTTGGCAGGGACAGTCCTGATTAATCCTCTGTCAGCTCCCTTTCTGAACTGTTTTCAAAATAGCCCAGTTACTCTCTCCTCTTCCCATTTGCTCCCTTTGTCCTCAGCTTACTTCAATGACTAAAAATTGAGTTCAGTGTGCAAAAGCACTTTGCACTCAATTAACTAAGAGTGGAGGTAGGAATACAGTCTTGCCCTTCCCAGTAGACTCAGGCAAAAGCCAACTGCTGCAGCCTCTCCTGGTTCATATGTTCTTTTTCATTAAATATTTTTCCCACCTTCATCACACTCTGAAGTTGCTTTGCCACAGCTATGAAATGTTGGAAGGTAGGGAAAGGTAACTGTGGATGTAGTTTGCTGAAAAGAAGAGATTTCAATGGTATATACCCTGCTTTCTTCAACCTGGCACTCTTCAGGTAGGTTGGGCTTCTGTCATTCCCAACCAGCATAACCAATATCCAAACTAGCTGGACACAATGGGGCTTTATTTATTGATTGATAGCATTTATATTCCACACTGCAACTGGAAAGTGTCAGAGCAGCTTATATGCCACTTTGGGGGAAAAACACACAGAACAAGTCAAGTCCAGCTTATGGCCTAAAAAGACATGAGACAAAAAGAGATGGAAAGGGGAAAGGAAAACAATCCAATTCATCCACAAGTTCTTAATGTAGTGAGGTTTGTAGAATGTGATACTGTAATGCAGCTAGATGATGTTAATTTTCACATTGTGACCACATAGACCAAAAAACAACTTTAAAACAGGAGGGGTCCAAAACAGCTGATCTACCAGTATAAGTGATAAGGCCATCTCTTCTTTTACAGCTGAGTGAAATGCCTGCTGGAACTTCAGAGTAGAGGCAAAGGCCTGGTAGTGGCCCTATTTTCCTTCTGTTCCTCTTACACAGAGGATTTATGGTACCCAAGGCAGATATGACAGGGGGGCCTTGTCATTGCCCCCTCCAAAGACCATGGAGGGGGGGAATCTCATGGACAATACTGCAGAGTCCATTGATATAAGTGTAGTCTTATGAAGGAGGCTCTGACATGGGCCATAGAAGAAATTGTCAGAATTACAGCCCCCTCTGGACAGTGCTGCCCTCTACTACAAGCTGTAGTCCAACATATTAGAGCACCAGGCTGGGGAAGATGTTACCACACCCCCACTCTGCAAGATGTGCTATTTCCATAATTGAACATATTTATGGCTGGAAAATATGTTTGAAACTGTGCTGGCTGCAAGCATGTTGCCAAGTCAGGATGACTTCAGACATGGTCAGGTCATAAGTTCAGAGAGGATTAGGTGGGAAAACCTGATGCTAATGAGTTTGTGATAATCAGTTCAGGATCTTGGGCTATGTGCACACCTAAATACAATGGAAGGTGAAACTGCCCAGGTGAAGCAATCAGAGATCATCCTGTGATGTCACTCTATGGAAATCTTTCCTAGACCACTCTGCCTGACCAGACATTAAGAGATTGTCATGATTTCCATCAATGTTTTGTCCCCTAGAGTTAAGACAATTAGCCCATTCCAGACTTCTTTGTCATAAGAAAGCAATTACCACTTTGTCCCCACACCCTCCTTCAGGGTAGAATATATAAACCCCAGCCTCCGCAAATTGTAGTACATTGGTCATATTTCACTGCATGTGGCACCCCAGTCTCCCATTCCTCTGTGCTACCCTCAGATGCTGTCTAAGCCACTCCACTTCAACCTTCTGCTTCAGGAGTGGTAACTATCACCCTATTCACCCAATCTCTCTCTATCCAACCTTTCTTGCCCCATTTTCCAATAGCCTCATATGGTTCTTAAGAGTGTCTGATTTATTGTGTGTTTGTTATTTCCAAATAAAATACTCTGTTTAACTTTTAACTGGAGTCCTCTCTACAGTTAGTACTGGTATACACAGGTGAAAAGATCCTACTATTACTCTCCTCTTCCAGGCCTCCTTTGAGTTTTAATTCCCCAAATTCTAAAGAGAAGCTGGCATTGCAGGTAGACCTCAAAGTCCCTCATCTCTTAAGATAACAAAGATTGTTGCAAATTAATAAGCTAGAAATTCGTAGGTACCAACATAGGATATACCGTATAGTACAGAAAACACATTTTGATACCTCTGGTGAGAGCCAAGCAAATAATCCTTCTCTCAACAGGATTTTTAACTTGCATTTGCAGCTTTGGCATCTTTATTTTTCCTTCTTAGCTGTTCTAATTGCCTTGTTTTATTTTAATTCTTCTCCTGGAAATACAGGAATGGAAGTGTGGGATATAAAGTAAATAAACACATTAACCCAAAATCACCACTTCCAGGCTGATGCATTAAGAGAAGGAATGAGTCAATGTGGAATTTAGTTTGAGGATGACCGGAGTCATCTGTTCTTGCTCTCTAAATGTTTTTTTTTTTTTTTTATGAATGGGTTTTGCCCATGAGTAAGCACACCATAATAGTTTTTTTCCAGAGATCCTGGGCAAGTTATTTTTAGAGACCTTGTTTTAGTTTAAAGTAATGCTTTGCTTTTGTTGCTGTGCCCTCACAGCTACCTTCAACCGAGACTGCACAGATAAGACCTATGTATAACCATTCACACACAGCTCAGTTACTGGAAGGAAAGCTTGGCAAATCTACTTTTTAAAACTACAGTCCCCAGAATCCCCTAGCCAGCATAAACAATTTCCTTACTAGCTGGATGATTCTGGGAGTTGCTGCAAGAATTTATTATCTGACATTATTTCCTTTCTATTCAGCCATGTAGCTAAACGATTGCTCCGTGTTTCTAATGTCTTTCTCCATCCCCGATAGATGTCTACTTCTACCCTTTGCCGCTTCTACCCTATCTGAAAGCTGCTATTGTATTCTGTATCAAAGAGTGAAGCCTGTTAATGGCTCTTCTGTGTCTATTTGATGAAAACCTGCAATTTAGAGGCACTGAAAATAGTGATACAGTGAAAGAGCTGATGAAGAAGTATACAAAAAGGCCCCCAGAGGAAAAATAAAGTGTCTTAGGGTCGTCATAAGTATGAAAACCTTGCCCACAAATCATTAGCAAACAGGGAAGAACAACCTTGCTGAATTAGATCTAGAACATCAGAAATGGTAGGAACATGAATGCATCACTGTTTTCTTCACTGATACAGGCCTTTTCCACACCGGGCTATTAAAACGGTGAAAAGCGACCTCCAACGGAGGTCTTCTGCACCGTAGAGTGGACTGGGGTGGACTACTTTTTGTAGTTCCATACCTCAGTCCACTCCAGAGCGACCGGAACTGGTCGCGCGGCATGTTTTTTAAAAACCTCTTTTAAGAGGTTTTTAAAAAGCACGAACCATGCAACCCCGTGCCGCTCCGTCACCCAGCCCCGGAGCAGATTTGAGAGCGCGCGCATGTGCATGCCTGCAGATCTGCTGGGGGCGGGCTTCCAGCTGGCGAGCTTCTGCAGTTGGTGGAGAGCCTCCACCAACCGGAAGCCGCTATTTGGGATGCCAGAGGACTGCGGAGCAGCAAACTCACGCTGCTCCTCTTGGCAACGGACTCGGCCGGTCAGAAAACAAAGCCAGTAAGCTCCGTTTTCGGGAAATCCCCCCCACACACACACACATGCAGAAAGGGCCACAGACAAAAGCATTCTTAGGGCCTTTCTGCACTACACTGTTATAGTGCTATTATTCCACTTTCAACATCCTGTGGAATTCTGGGGTTCGTAGTTTACTGAGGCCAAGGAGCTCTCTGGCTGAGAATTCTAAATGCCTCTCCCTAAACTATATAAACAGTGTAGTGGAAAGGCCCTAAGTTATCCTATATGCTAAATTATCCTTTCAGATATTTCATTCCAGCTAGTTTCTTGTCCTAATCCAGTGGATGTATCATGCATCTTTTACAGAGCTTGGACAGTTCATTATGTAACTCATACAGAGTCTCCTCAAAATTAATTTCTCCATTATTTTCGAAGGGTAACTTCTTTATACCTTTGTTGCAAGAAATGATAATTCATTCATAGTACCCATGTGACTTATTATTTCCCTATTCTACTTTTCTAGTAGAATTCAGTCTAAAGATTACTTGATGTCTTTTGGTGCTTAAGAAATTTAAATGGCATCCACACAGAGATAAAAACATGAGAAATGAAATAATTGGCAACCTCCTTAAAGGTACTGTAGAGGTCTGAGTGTTGGACTATGACCTTGGAGACCAGGGTTTGATTCCCTCCTTGGCCATGGAAACCCACTGGATGATTTTGGGTGCAACACACATGCACTCAGCCCCAGAAAACCCCATGATAGTTTCATCTTAGGGTCACCATAAGTCAGAAAGGACTTGAAGGCACACAACAAGAATCTGCTTCCTCAGGCAGGTTGCCCATGATGATAACCTATACAACCCCTCTCTGTCTGCAGAAATTGGCCTGATGGTTTCCCTATCCCTTTCAACAGTGCAGATGAAACGTTCACTACAATATTGAAGAAAGGTTTGGGAATATAAAATGCTAAAGCAGGGGTGGGGAATATGTGCCCCTAAGATCTCATATATCCCTTAAGGCTGTCTCTGCAGGTCAGAGGCAGATCTAGGGTGGGGCAACTGGGGCACCTGCCCCAGGCATCAATGTCAGGGGGATGCAAAAAAAAAAAAAAGGAATCCCCCCATCCGTCCCCCACCACTGTTCACTCCACTCCACCAATCGCCCACCCCCTTGCCCTGGGCTCCCTCAACCCTCTGTCCAGCACTGCTGCAAGTCCCAAAAGACCTTGGACAGCCCTTTCTAGGGCCTCAACTGGGATGAATTGCCTCTCTTGGAAGCCTCCAGGAGCATCTGTATTCACATTTTAAATAGGTTACAACTCCTCACACCACAGTGCTTAATAACGACAACTAGAAAACTAGAACTGAAAATGCCTGGACATTCCTCCCCAACCCCAAACCGCTGTTATTCAGTCCATGTGACTCCTACTGGGCCCAAAGGGCAAAGAAGTGCCCCACACATGCCAAAATTGACTAATGGTCAAGCTATCCATAATGGTATTCATTTGTACAGCCCAGAATAGGAGAGATATGACCACTAGTTGTGATGGCTGCAGTACTGGAGCTAATGCACTGAGGCATGTGCCGAGGAGAATGAGTTGGAGGTTACCGTTCCCTTCATGTCCTGCTTGTGGGTTTCCCACAGGCATCTGGTTGGCCACTGTGGTAACAGAAAGCTGCACTCAATATTTTTGTCAGCCAGAGACAAAGGAAGTCTCTTTTACAAAGTAAATGATTTCTAAGTGATCTGGGCAACCCGCAGAAGACAACATTCAGACTGACAAATCAACAGCCAAGTGATACCTTGAAGTGCCTGCTTAACATAAAGCTGTGTTTTTGGGGAAGCAAAAGAGGTAAATATATCCCAGTGTGGGATACAATAAAATCAATCTAATTTAAAACATATAAAATAAAAATAAGAATGATTTTAAACATTTAAAAATGAAAGTAATTTAACAAGTTAAATTAAAATGGGTTAGAGTCATAGAATCACAGAATTGCCATTGATTCTCAGCATCCTTGACTGGTAGCTGTCCAGACTCTTTTTGAAGATGTGCAGAGAAGGAGACCTCTCTGACCAACTGGTTCCATCGCTGAACTGTTCTAGCTGTCAAGAAGCTCTCCCAACTGTTCAGTCAAAATCTACTCTCCTGTAACTTAAAATGATTAGGCATTGTCCTACCCTCTGAGGCAGCAGAGACCAGGCCTGTCCCCTTGTCTCCATGAGAGCTGTTGAAGTATTAAGAATGTAATCATGTCACCCCTCAGTCTTCTCTTCACCAAGCTGAACATGCCCAGCTCCTTCAAACTTTCTTCATATGTATTGTTCTCCGTACCTCTTTTCATCCTTGTTGCACTTCTCTAAACATGCTCCAACTTGTTTATATCCTTCTTAAAATGAGGTGCTCAGAAATTAATACAATAATCAAGATGAGAGCTGACCAGCACAGAATACAGTGGGACCATTACTTCCCTCAGCTTGGAAACTATGCTTCTATAAATGCAGGCTAAAATAGCATTTGCCTTTTTTGCTGCAGCATGACATGGTTGGTTCATGTTCAGTTTATGATATACAAAAATCCTAAGGTCATTTTTGCATGTAGAACTGCTAAGCCATGTATCCTCCATTCTATACTTGTGTGTTTGGGCTTTGTGGCCTAAATGTAGGACTTTGCGTTTGTCTCTATTGATTTTATAGTCCTCCCTCCAAATTTGTGGGTTTGACCACAAATTTGATTATTTGCAGGCACAGATATGCCTTCTCCCTTTTCTCTCTATCCCATTTGCTTGCCTTTTGCCCAGGCACGTGGATAGAAAGCACCTATGCTCAGGCAAAAAGCCAAGGAATGCAGGGAGGAGGCACACGGATACCTTCTCTGTGTGCAGGGTTCCTCTCTCCCATTTGCTTGCCTTTCGCCGAGGTGCATAGAAGGAAAGCACACACATGGAAGGAAGACACACACAAGCAATATGCAAGGGAACTAGAGGGGGGAAATGGAGAGGGAAGGCAAGTGCACCCCTTTTGTCTGGGTGCAGACAATGAAGGCACCCAGGCAAGGGAAAAGGAGATGGGACTCCCAGAAGAGAATGAGAGGGAGAGTGTGGAGAGGGAAGGCACGCACATGGGTTTCCTCACTTGCTTATTTAGGTGGAGGTGAGCTATTTGTGGTTTTTCTATTTGGCAAGGCTTGTGCATCCCAAACCCTTGCAAAAGGAGAAGGGCCCCTATATTACTTTCTGCCCAATTTTCTAGTTTCTCTAGGTTCTTTTGAATTCTGTTCCTGTATTCCAGTGTGTTAGCCACTATTCCCAGTTTGATGTCATCTACAAACCTGATAAGTGTTATGCCTGCTATGATATCCCAAATGGGGGCTCCTAGATATCGCTTTGATATCATTTAATTCAGCCCTGGCTAGACTCCGCTCGGCAGCCCCGCTGCACGTGCTTGGGTTGTTTTCCGAAACAGGCACGTACTGGCTGCGGCTGATTAGTAGTTCACATTCCATTCCCCATTTAAGCCAGCAACTCTTAAGCCTCACGTAGCTTCAGGGGACACCCATACCCACACTTCACAATAGCGGCGTGGTTTCCTGCCAAACCACTTTTCAGAGGGCCATCAACTCTCCAGCCGCTCTTTTGACTTTCAATGCAAATCCCATCACTTTAACACTGACCTCACCAGATCCTTTTTGTCTAGCATCGAAATTCCTTTTATTCCTATTTGGTTTGCCATAGCCGACAGGCATGATCCACCCTATATAAGGTTCCCAATTTTGGAACTTCTTTGGTTCCCCTTGAACATCCATCTCGTCCTGCTGTTGGTTTGTTCAGGAGTTCCCCTCAGCATCCAGCTGAGCCTATCTTCCTCCGCTCCCGTTTCTTCAGGACAACGTGACTAGGTGTCGTATCACCCGCTTTTTCCTCAAACTTCCTTTCTTTTCCTTTAAGTTAGTTAGTGTGTGTGTGTGTTGCTCATTTTACTGTGTATGTTTAATAAAGTTGTTATCTGTTTATTTAAAATCCTGTTGACTGTCTCTCTGACCTGAAGCCGTAGACACAGGGTAAAAGATCTTGCTACGTTATCCTGCCTCTCGCTAGCAAAACCAGTGCTCTGAGTTTAATTTCCCCACCTTCAGTATTTTAATTGGAAAGGCTGGGCGCCCCTCACGGGACCCCCAATTTTCAGGGTAACATAAGGATTCTGTCTACCTAGTCATAAGTCATTGATAAAAATGTTAAGGAGTAATGGCCGTAGGATTAAATCCTGAGGCACTCATCTCAAAACCTCCTTCAAGTCTGAAGTGCAGCCATTGCTGATGATTCTCAACCATGGTTTTCCAACCAATGATGGATCCATCTGACAATATTCCCATCTATTCACATTTAATCAGTTTGCTAATCAAAATATTGCGGGAGACCTTATCAAACACTTTGCTGAAATCCAGATAAATGACATCCACAGCATTCCCACCATCTACTAAACTAGTGACCAGACCAAAAAATGATATAAGATTAGTCTGGCAAGATTTTATCTTGACCAGCCTATGCTAGCTCCTAGTGATTGCTGCATTGTCATCAAGCTACTCACAAACAGACTCCTGTATAATCTGCTGGTCCATAATTTTCTATTACATTATTATATTACAGAAATATAGGATGGGGGACACGTGACTGGATAGCAGTACGTGTGAAAGGGATCCAGGAGTCTTCATAGATCACAAGCTGAACATGAGTCAGCAGTGTGGTGCGGCAGCCAAGAAAGCCAATGCAATTCTTGGATGCATCAATAGGAGTATGGTGTCTAGATCGAGGGAGGTACTGGTATCGCTCTACTCTGCTTTGGTTAGACCCCATCTTGAATACTGTCTCCAGTTCTGGGCACCCCAATTCAAGAAGGATATTGACAAGCTGGAGCAAGTCCAGAGAAGGGTGACCAAAATGGTGAGAGGCCTGGAAGCCATGCCCTATGAGGATAAACTTAGAGAGCTGGGTATGTTTAGTCTGCAGAAGAGAAGGTTAAGAGGGGACATGATAGCCATGTTTAAATATTTGAAGGGATGCCACGTAGAGGAAGGAGAGGGCTTGTTTTCTGCTGCTCCAGAGACTAGGACAAGGACCAATGGATTCAAGCTGCAGGAAAGGAGATTCCACCTGAACCTCAGGAAGAAATTCCTGACAGTCAGGGATGTCCAGCAGTGGAACATGCTGCCTCAGAGTGTAGTGGAGTCTCCTTCGTTGGAGGTTTTTAAGCGGAGGCTGGATGGCCATCTGTTGCGAGTGCTTTGAGGGTGTTCCTGCATGGTAGGGGGTTGGACTGGATGACCCCTGGGGTCTCTTCCAACTCTACATTTCTATGATTCTATGATTCTGCATCTTCTTTTTTGTCTTCTTTGAAGACAGCGACAATGTTTGCCCTTCTCCAGTCCTTTGGCACAACACCTGTTCTCCAAGATTTCTCAAAAATAGTGACGAGTCAAATGATGTAAAGCCATGCATATGTAAGAGGTTGTGTAAAACCAATTAGGGCCCAAAAGCTTCGTGAACAGCCATGTTTTCATGTTGAAATGATGGCATCATTGGCACCAATTCAATCTCCAAAAAAAGGATGTTCCATAACTGAGGTGCCATAGCCAAGAAGGCCCTCTCCTGTGCCCTCCCACAGCATATCACACAGACTGATGGCACATGGAGGAGGCTTCCTCTTACAGATCTGTTCTTGGGAGGGTATATTTTTGGAAAGGTATTCCTTCAAGTTTTGAGGTTCCAGCCATCTAAATGTAATTACCTTGAATTCAGATGCAAATGTCTGGTGTCCATAGCTTCCTGGAAATGGTCTTTGTTCAAAGATGTTTCAATACATCCAATACATTTGGAGGTAACCAGACTTGGAGGGGGGAGCTGCATGTAGGTAGGAAGAAAACTGTTGAAGCTCAGCCCCACCCCCCTGACACCACTCTGATATTTGGGCTACACTTCCAGTGCTTCTGATAACTGGAGCTGACGAGATTTGAAGTCCAAAAATGTCTGGAGGAAGCCAAGTTGGGGAACACTGCAAAAAGATAAACTTTCATAATTTTTGCCGGTATGGACAGTCCTAGTTTCAGGAAGAAGACATTACCAGGAAATAAAGGGATGTGTCTCTTTCTCTCCTCCCACACAAAATGATGCAGTAATACAACATGTCCTCCTACTCACAGGCATACTTAAGATGAGGCAGAGGCTTAAGAGGTGTGTTTTGTCTGACTGCTACTTTCCTACATGTGTTTATGTGGACAAACACCAGCTTTGTGTTAATGGTTTTAGAATGAGTCACTAATGTTTATGAAGCTCCTTTAATAAAGTCTGAGACTGGGACTACTAATTAGAAGATGGTTAGAAGTACAGAACTAGTGCAACACACTTCATGAAACTTTACTTTGCAGTGTTATATTCCCAAAGTTATCAAAAGAGTCTGCATATTTACATGTGGATATGGCTACAGAATGCTTTATTATTAAAATTGTGCTGAGTTAGATATTCCACTTTCCTCTTTTTCTAAAATTCAGAACAGCTGACAATAATATGCCAATAGTGAAAAAATCATTAAAGGTTAATAAAAACAAAACTAAGCAATCATGATGCTAGTCTGTGTGTGTGTGTGTGTGTGTAGAAATCAGTGGAAAAAGGAAGTCGCCCCTCAAATTAGTGGTACCTGGAACTCAAATTTTCATCTTAACTAGGCTGATGAATTTATGGAATTGTCAGGAGTGTTTTGCTAGGAAAGACATTCCATCGTCTTGGCACTATGACAATTGGGAACCTCAGCATCAGACTATACAATATATTTGTTATTATTTATGCATATATGTTCTCATGACTAGTGAAAAATTTCTGTTTGTCATAGCATCATCTATATAATTTGCCTTTATCGTGCTTTGTTTTGTGATTGGTCAAGGTAATCTGGACTTAACTTGCAATTCTGATAATTTAGGCATGTATTTCCGAGGAAATTCCATTGTGGGATGAAAAATGGTTTAATTGTACAATTCACATTCCTCTTAGTATCTAGGTTGGCCCATAGTGCAGGAAAACTGGGGTCAAGGCTTCTGGTGCTGATATTTTGGAATTTGCACACATAAGTTCTCTGGATGTATCCAATGTATCTACATAGATTCCTGTTTACTAGCATGGGCATTACAGAATGCTTTATCAGTCGAACCTTCAAAAAATGATTTCCATACCACTATGGAACAAACCATTTAAATGTACTATGGTGGGCAGGGGCTGGAGAAGGATAATTCAAACCATTCCATACTCTATGAACTCAATTCTAGTACAGCATTTCCATTTACAACACATGAATTGTACAGATAATGTAGTTGGGGTTTATTTCCTTCTTTCTCAACATGTATTACATATACTATACTATATGTATGCAAACACACACATATGTGAATGCACACGAATGCACACACATTTTGCTCCCTCAAATTTTCCTATTTCTATTGCTTTTGCTTGGGGTTGACAGATTCATTCACAAGGAAAAGGGCACAGGAGTACTGGAAGGAGTGTAGCTCTGGAGGAGCAAAATGAGGCCATTGCCCCCCAATATGAATTCTACCCTACCCCCAAATTTTCCTTCAGTCTCCAAATTCCTTACACTGCAATAACTTAAAAGATCAGTCAAGCATTTATAAATAAAGTTTAGGCATTGAAAGAAAAGGGGAAGGCAGAGTTCTCAAGGAACTGTGAATATAGCAAATCCAGGAATTCTAGGTATGAACAGTTTTCAGTGTGTCACTCCCTACAGTGCTAGAAACTTTGGAAGTGAAGGGAATTTTAATATGTGCAGAATTACTATTGGGAGAGTAACACCCTCATCTCACCCCCCCGCCCACAGTTACACCCCTGAGTACTGGTAAGGGACAGCAGTCACCTTTTTCTACCCATGAGACCATGTATTTGTTTATTACCCAGAAGAATGCTTACAGACTCACACCCGTATATGGAAATTAAAAGGTATAAAAATAGTAACCAAAACAACTGTTCTTAAAATATGTTGTTTGCTGTTGTTTCTGCAATTTGGCTATACTGTAATCATCCTTGTGCTTCCCTAAGAATGAGACATACTTCATAAAGGATCTGCAGTTAAGGGTGAGCAGTGAGGTGGCGAGACCTGCAGTGGATACCAAATCTTTCAGGGTGGTTGAAACCCTATGAGACAAGAGAGAGCTCCAAAAGGCTCTTTCCAAGAACAGGCACTGAAATGTCAAATGCAGCTTGATGAAGGAAAGTGCAAAGTAGTGTACCAGGATTATGGGAGATCTTAATTTCACCTATATATTGGAGAGATCCCAACTGGCTGACTCAGGGTTAGAGATTTGGGACATGTTGGACAGCGTGATTGAATGTTGGAGAGGGATAGTCTTACCGCTAGCAGCAATAAGAGAGAGCACCAATTTTTCTGTATTTGTGTACTCATAAATCCATATTCCTTTATTCTTTAAAAAAAATGTACATGTTGAGATTGTGTTGCCTTTTTGTGACCTCTGTGGTTTTCACAAATAATATGTATAGGCTTTACTTACAACATGCCTATTATACTGGATGCCCAGATTATGGAGTAATTTGATGACATCAGTCCATCTCCAGGGTTCATTTTGGAGCAGCATGTTGACATCCATTATAGCCTCTGATTTCAAGTAGGCGTAGCATATATATTTCTAGTATCTCTCTCTGTATGTGCGTATGTATATATACACAGAGTGGCACATGCTTAATCATATAATACTGTAATGAAAAAAAATACTTTGCAAGAAGATCCAGTATTAATAATTGTAGAGAACATGTGCTCAAATTCATCATACACACTCCACCTTCTCCTCCCCTGTGCCCTAGAGATACTGAATTCTCTCCATCTCCACTTCACCTTACCTTGACTGCAAAGTGAACAAGTGATCCCGTAGATGTGGAGCATGGCCTGTGATTTTGCATTCACTTCTGAATACAGAGACTTTCCAGAGCTTGGAAAGTTACTTTTTAAGATAGTTGCAGCTGTAGCTCCATCATAATTGGCCATGCCTCTTCCTTCTGCAGCACAGCTGGGTACTTTCTCAGGCTGCACTGGGGCAGGAAGTGCAGCCATTGCACTTCTGGGACTTCTGCAGGACAGGTAAGTCCAGGATGGTGATATGATCATGTGTCATTGATGAGGAAAACCTGTCAATGATTTAACCTGCAATCACGTCACCTGGGGATGAGACTGCAATGATGTCATGCAGAAGCTTTGTCACAATCCCGTCCTTCTCCTGTCCCCATGACGGGATGGGAGGGTACTGCAGAAAGGGCCTATACCTCAGTTATTAGCAAAAGAAAAACAGATAGTTACCAGTAACAAAAACATAACCAAGTTTATGTTGGTTACTATATACACCTACCTGTGATCAGTTGTTTACAAGCCTATGTGTTTCCACTCATCTGTGTTAACAGATAAGTGTGGGGACTAAAGCAGAAATTTCCTTTCATTTTTGCAGGTTCTTTATAGGAGTATCCCTTATATTATACAATCAAGTTATTGCCTCTGGGCTCCAATGGTTTTCAGTTTTCCACTGGTCTGCCTTTTGATTTGCTTGAGACTGAGAAAAAAAAAGAGTGATGTGGTTAGCTGAAAAAGAATGCTATCATTTTTAACCTCAGTTTCCCAACACTCATTGTGAGGGAATTTTGACAGCTGATGGCAGAAGCCTGGCAAAAATGATATTGAAGAAAAGAGAAAGAGCTGCTTTGCTTTCATTGACAGCAAGATGGGTATGTCTCCATTAGCTTAAAGTCACTAGATTATTTATTGGTTCATAGTACCTGGCTATGCATCTAATGTTTCTTATTAGTGTCCATTAAGTGGATTCACAGCTAGTAGGCAACATGTCAGAATAGATTTGTCCTGTTAGCCAAGAAGAGGGTCGTCTGTATGAACATAGACCATTCTGGGACCCATTAAAGTAGGAACAGGGAAATGGTAGCCCTTCAGATGTTATTTACTATAGCTCCTATCATCTCTGGCTATTTTCCATGATGACTGAGGTTGATGGAAGCTGAAGTCCAGTAACATTTGGAGGGCCACAGGTTTTCTACCACTGCATTACAAGTGCCCATCTAAATCTAATATATAAAAGTCAATGTTTGTGAGTTTGTCTGTGTTAAGTGAAGACCTGGCCTCATATAATTGGCTGTGTTAGGCAAAGACCTCATATGATTGGCTGTCTAAGAAGATTCTATGGAATCCTGGGGCTTGCAATTTAGAGAGGAGCCTTTAGAATTCTCAGCCACAGAGCTCTTGGAACTGGCCGGTTGCTATGGGGATGAGGCCTAGCAGCAAGTAGGAGGGCAGTGTATTCCCTCGGGAACCCAACCTCTGAATACAGATTGGATTGGGGAATATGGAGGAAAGTTACAGGTACAATTTGGGGAAGTAGGGACACAGTATTTCAAATCTTTCTAACAATTATTACCTATAAGAAAATAAGTACCCAGGCAACGCCAGGTATATACGCTAGTAGGTGATAATAAAGAAAAAGAAACTTGTGGAATTTGGGAATTCAACACCTAGGACTCCTACCTCAGCCTATGTGCTTGGGGAATGGGATTTGGAGTCCAATGAACTCTGCATTTATATTATTCTATTAATTAATTTGTATCCCAGTTTTCTTCTAGTATAGAACTCAAAGTGGCTGTAAGTTACACCCTACTGAGATGTAGGAGAAGGCATGGAACCAAATTTCTACTTGCATTTTAAGAACTGAATATCATAATCTGAAAGATTATACTTATTTTGCAATACAGTGTTGAGACAATTTTTTTAAGATGTGAAAAAGAATATATATTTGAATACAAATATACTGTTTTCTCCCTTTCAAAATTCCATTTGAAGACAGATAAAATTGACTTATACATCTGAAAATCAACACTGGGATTGAAATATATTTTATAGAAAGTAAGCACTGGTTTCACTGAAAGCCTGTCAGTTCAAAATATTTTTACGGTCACAGAAGGGTAAAGTTATTGCAAGTTTAATATGTAACATGTAAATGTGAGGTTAAACAATAACGTGCCTGTTGCAAAATGCACTGAGTTACTAAGAAAAGTAAGATATCCATGACATTATTTGGAAGCAGTTCCCGTTCTCCTTTAGTGGAGTTACGTCAGTGCTTTGGTCTAGCAGCTCTGCATTTGCTAATAGAGTGGAATGCTATAGTTCTGAGCAGGCTTGCCCTACTTCTCAGCTAACATAACTTTATGCAACACACACATACCAAGAAACCCAAAACTGGAACAAAACCTGAGGAAATAATGTAGCTTTCACAGAGAGCACATCCAGCTCTCTGAATGAACTTATCTGAACTTCTGAGATAATCCTAGAGAGTCATGAATCTGTCAGCCAGGATGAGCTTGGGTTCTTGATGTTCTCACTTTACCATATGTTGATATTCTGTGTTGTGGGTCACAGAGATTAGTCTGGATCTAATGCTACTAACCATCAGAATTATCTGGGTTGGATGAAATAAAAACAATGAATGGTAACCATAACATTTATTTATTTTTACTCTCTTTTTTAAAAAGAGAGATCCTTTTCCTAAGGATCTCAAGATAATATACATCTTGTTGGTTAGTCCCAAGTAGAATAGATCTCTTCAAGACCCATTCAAGCAATTCTTGAATGATGAGGCAACACCATTTAAATTTAAGTATTCAAATATTTATTTACATTCATTCATTCATTCATTTATGAAAGGCTTCTGGAGACTAGAATTCTAATCCCCGTCCAGACACTGGACGACCTTGGGCAGGCCACATTCTCTCAGCTTCAGGGGAAGGTAAAGGCAAACCTTTTCTGAACAGATCTTTTTAAAAAACTGTGATAGATTCACCTTAGGATTGCCATAAATCAGAAGTGACTTGAAGGCTCACAACAACAAAGATTCACTGAGAGGGGGAGGTTCTTTCCAGCCATCATACCTCTCTCCTTGGAAAACTGACTTATGATGACCCTAAGGTAAACCAATCATGGGAAGAGGGGTTCTTGGCAAGATTTTTTGCCTTTGCATTTTGCTGAAGCTGAGAGAATGTGACTTGCCTGAGGTCACCAGTGGGTTTCCGTGGTTGAGTGGGAATTCAAATCCTGGTCTCCAGAATCCTAGTTTGGGTGTGCATACATGCCTGCTGCCATTTCCTTTTTGTCAGAGACGCAAAGCTGTGGGGCGCAGGTGCTGAAACGCTCCTGTGTTGAAATTCCTCACTCGGAATCTGCACCACTCCCTGTTGTTGCATCCCTGTTGCTGCCACTGCTGTTGATCTCCAGCATCAGGGCTTTGCAGGGCCCCTGTGAGGGCTCCATGGACTTCCAGGCTTCCGCAGACCCCAGGTTAAGCACCACTGCTCTAGTTAGTACTAAAAATAGGATTTTGGTCTTAGATAGATATGGAAACTCTCTCTCTCTCTCTCTCTTTATTTATTTATTGTATTTATACCCTGCCCTTCAGTCAAAGGCCATTTCTGCACTAGACTGTTATAGCGCTATTATTACACTTTCAACATCCTATGGACTCCTGGGTTTGCAGTTTAGGGAGGGACCTCAAAGGCGCTATAGAGCTATAACAGTCTAGTGTGGAAATGTCCAAAAAGGCTACCAGGGCAGCTTAGAAATCATAAATTTGACAGTTCCCTGCCCTCACGCTTATGGTCCAAATAAGACAGGAAACATCAAGAAAAGGGGATGGCAGTGGAGGAGAGGATTAAGTCTGGCAGCTATTGGCAGCTCTTCTCTCCCTCTGAAGTCACAGGAGTGGCAACTGGAATGGAGGGGATGGGCTTACATCTGCTGCTGTGGCCAAGGCATATTGTTCTCATAATAGGTTAGGCTGAGAGAAAGTATCTGTTTCAAATCCACCAATAATAGTGGAAGTTTTCTTGTGCCTTACCTCACACCCTCCAACTCTTCACAGACAAAACAGAACACATTGGCCAAGCAACAGCAGAATAGCGTGTCAACGTGGCAAAAGTTATTAATAAGGAAGGACACACAAGCTAGGAGAGGCTGCAGCAATTTGCTTTTGTCTGAACCTACTTGGAAGAGTAAGATTCTACACCCTCTTTTGTCCTTCCGACTGCTGAGTTAGTTGAGGGCGAACAGCTTTTATGCCTGGACCTTGGTTTGCAGTCATTGAAGTAAGCTGAGAACAAAGGGGGAAAGTGGGACATTTTAAAAGCAGCTGAAAATGGGATGCCAGATGATTAATCAAGACTGTCGCCCTCCGCCACCAAATCAGGACAGCTGGGGGATATGTTTATATATGTATATATACCTTCTGAACCTCCCATTATCTCTCCATCTGAAAAGGAATATACCAGTCTGTTACTGCAGTTTAGGCCTCTTTGGAGATAGCATAAAGATATCATTTGATATCATAATTTGGCTCTCTTCCACCACCCCTCTCCACGTGTTTGTGAGGCCCCCGGACAAGCACAGAACTAGGCTCAGCCACTAATTGCTGAACATTCCATTCTCCACCCAGGCAGACCAGAAATAGCCAGATCCTCACGTTAGGAGACCTCTCTGCAAACACCTTCATTATGTATGCACGCTGTTTACAAAGGACTCCCTGCCCCGAGCAGGCAACCTGGCAAGCTGAATACTCAACTGCCAAGCACTGAGTATTTGCATACTGGCTAACTCTTTGTCAATTTGGACTTAACTTAATCATGCTAAATTCTGACCTTTCCAAAGCTTTGTCCCATTTCCAAAACACATTGTTTTCCCCAAGTATGGCATAGCCTGCAGTCACATTTCTCCCTATAAAAACCTCTGATTCCGAGACCATCCTCGGATCGCTCCTGAGTTCCAGACCACCTTGCTGCTGCTTTGCTTGGTGAACTTCCCCTCAGCTCCATGTGCTGAGATACATCGAACCCCAGCATTGCTCTCTATCTTCTTTCCGGGCTTCAGGAACAGGTTTCGTATCACCCGAATCAACTATCCCTCTGCAAATCCCACTGTCATACTCAAACCTTTATTTTCCTCAGTTATCTGTGTGTGTGTGTTGCTTACACTGTATGCCTGTATTTAATAAAGATCATTCATTATTTTCAACACAGTTTGCTTCTTGACTTGGCCTAACATTGGGTTACAAGATCCTGCTGCGTTACCCTGCCTCTCGTAGTGACAACCAGTGCTCTTGACTAATTTCCCCATATTGCGTAATTGTAAGGTTATTTAGGTGTCCCTCCCGGGACCCCCAGTAAACAGGGTAACAAGTCTTTGAAACTGTTGACTTTCTTACCTTTCTTGAGACACAAGAAAGACACAAATTTAGCTCAAGTCTTAAGCCTGCTGCCTCTTAGAAGGTTATCTGAAATAAACAGCAATAAACATACACAGAGATGGTTGTTCCTCCTACGTACATAGATACTATGACTCTGAACAGATGTGATGAGTGGGAGGGTGTGTCATTACACAAGGCTCTGCATGTCAGAACAGAAAAATAGTCTATTTAAAAACCCAGCAGGAACTTGGCACTTAAGTGAGGATTCCAACAGAAAATACTACTAATGGGAGGAAACAAATTCATTCGAAACTTGGTTTTTTGCCATCTCACTTGGTTTTATTCTCCAGCACACTTTAAATAACAAATAGGGTAACCTTATGCACCATATGTGTGTGTAAATAAAAAACACCTTTCCCCAAATTGGCACCTTCCAGATATTTTGGACACCAGTTCCAGCCATCCTAGCTATGCTGGCTAGAGGTGATGGGAACTGTAGTCCAACATATTGGCAGATGATGTGTTGGAGAAAGTTGCTATGATTTTCTTCTCACACACGCATATATTGCTGTTAAGCATCCATCAAAACTTTTTAAGCATATGCACTGATGATCAGAGCCCCCCCCCAAGTTTTCAAATAAAATAATTACGATAGTGGTAAAAGAAGAAAAAATACTTCATCCATAGCCTATCACAGTGTATCATGGGGGAAAGAAGGGGGGGGGACATGAGAGTGATTGGCTCGGAAATGTAGGATTGTCTCAGCTTCCTGCCTTCTGTATTTCCAATGTCTGAATACACAGTAGTTGGATGATTCACCTATTAGGCAGCTTGTTTTGTTAGTAATATAAAGCAAAAGTAGAAGCAGAGGGAAGAAACCAAAATGTACAAAGCGAGTTGGATGTATTGCCAAAAAGAGTAGGTGAGAGTGCTCTGTGTTTACATGGGATTAATTAGTAACAGAGTAGGGACTGGGAGTGAAAGATTAGAAATAAATTCAGGAAAGGAACTCTTTGTGAGGCAAAAAAATATTCCTGTCTACTTGTGTATGTGTGTGTGTACAAGTGGGGGGGACCCTTTCTCACTCAGGCCCTTTCCGCACAACGTCGCTGTTTCGTTTCTGCCACAGGATGGCAGCGGTCAGCAGGTTGTGCTTCCGCATGACATTATCACCGTCCTGCTGCCATCCTGTCACAGAACGTCGCACTTGCACAGTTTTCGCAAAACGGAAAACATCCGTTTCGCATCTGTGATCACACGGTGCTCCCGTCTCTTCTGGCCACGTGGAAGTGCATTGGCAGCACTTCCTTACGTAGTACAGCAATGGAAAAAGCCTGGCTGTGCTGTGGAAGGAAGATGTGACACCATTGTGTTCTCTTCTGCATGGACTGAGCAGGTGCAAAGGGAAGCATTGCTGATGCGCTCCCTTCTGGACCTGGAACTGCAGCGAGATGATGCGGAAGAGTGTTGTCATGCAAAAATGACTTCAGAGTGAAAAGTAGATAAATCACCATCAAGATCTCAGATGGTGAAGATTATCATGAATATCTTCAAACGCAGTCAACCCAGAATTCCAAATTCACAATGATGACAAAAGTAGGAACTTCAAGGATCAGATCAAGGAATGCCTAAGCAGGGGTGTTCACTAGTCATACAATTCAGTCAACCCCAACTTTGAAAAATTTGAAAAAGAGCCCAGTTTGACTTATACTGAGTCTGCTTGAGGACAGTGCCATCTTAGGCAAAATTATTCAAAAGGCTAAAAAGCCAGCCCTGGATTTTCTCCTGTCATTTAGGTTGTGAGTCATGATTACCACCTGCATTAATGAAATTTCATTTGGGAAAAAAGTAAACAGAATGATATTCATGCATTTAAATTTAAATAAAACAACTGCAGATGTTCTGGAGGTTTTCTGGGTCTTCACAGATAATTTATAATGGCCAGTTCATGGACATCTCTACATCTTTTTTTAGAAAAGAAATTGGCCACTTCAGCTACATGTAGATGTTGTAATACAGATAAGGTGTCCTTGAGGCATATGACGTGGACATATCCACTGTAATGCAGCATATGCGTACTGGAAAAAATCTTATGCATGTATGTGTATTTTTAAACCATATCTTTATGTAGGAACTCAGAGTCAATGTGGTTGGATGCTGCATGCTCTTTCTGTAGCTAAAAGATTTATATTCCAAAACAGAAAAGATAATAACCACCATCTACCATTCAAGAAACCAAAGAACCTCCTGCCTTAGCCATACATGAATATGTGTTCTACAGATGCCAAATTGAAAGAATTTTTTCTTCAATGTAAGGTCAGCGCATATTAATTTACATGAGTAAAACACAATCATACCCTATCCATTTCTCTTTCTCTCTTTTTTCTTTCCTCCCTTTTTTCATTTATATTTTAAGTATCCAATAAAAACTGGGTAATCATGGTCAGTGCATGTAACCACAGAACACACAGGACTTGTTTAAAGCATTTTTTTGTTCCACGAGCATTCTTATTTGGAACACCTACAACACTCACAAAAGACTTACGCTGATTTTGCCAAAGAACCACTGTGACTTCCTGTGGACTTTATCTGATCTCAGTAATCTGATTTTAGTAATCTGTAACCTCCTTGTCTGACACCCATGTTTTGAGTCTGGTATCAATGTGAGTTGAGAGATTCTTTGTCATTTGCCTCAGTGGAGCCTTCCCCAAGGAACAAAGGGAAGTTTATCAGTAAGAAGCAAAAGCAGGAAAAGACTATTACAAAGAAACAGCTGCACAGAACACCTTCTCAATAGGCAATTCCCCTCTCTGCTCCAGCAGCAACAAAGTGTTCAGTGTACTGCTTGCAACAATAATTTTTAGCTGTCTGTCTTGGGAGATAATGGTTTGCAATCAGCTCTGGAATCATGAGACAGTAGCTCACAGGATCAGATGCCAGATCATAGGACTGAGTAGTATAGACCCAGTGTCAGGTCAAAGGTATACCAGCATCCTACAGGACTTTTCACCTTACAGAAATCACTGAGAATAGCATAGCTCAGTTATAATCCATAGTCAACTTCAACTGCTGGAATGTTTACCTCTTTCTTATCAAACAAGCAAAGCCAGCCCTACCAACAGACAAAGTGAAGCGCCTGCCTCTGGCAACCAGCAGCCAAAAAAAGCCAATGCAATTCACATTTAAATAAATAACAAGAGCATAGTGTCCAGATCAAGAGAAGAAGTAGAATCATTCTATTCTGCTTTGGTTAGACATCACCTGGAATACCATGTCCAGTTCTGGGCACCACAGTTCAAGAACAGTATTGACAAGCTGTGATCATAGAATCATAGAGTTGGAAGAGACCACAATGACCACTGAGTCTCTGCCATGCAGGAACAAACACTCAAAGCACCCCAGCAGATAGCCATCCAGCTTCTGTTTAAAAACCTCCAAAGAACTCTCCAAGGCAGCATATTCCACTGTCAAACAGCTCTTACTGTCAGGAAATTCTTCCTGATATATAAGTGAAATCTCTTTTCCTGTAGTTTGAATTCACTGCTCCGTGTCCTAGTTTCCAGAGCAGCAGAAAACAAACATACTCCAACCTCAACATGGCATCCCTTCAAATATTTAAACATGGCTATCATGTCACCTCTTAACCTTCTTTTCATCAGGCTAAACATATCTAGCCCCCTAAGCTGTTCCTCATAGGGCATGGTTTCCAAACCCTTTACCATTTTGGTCACCTTCCTCTGGACATGTTCCAGCTTGTCAATATCTTTCTTGAACTGTGGTGCCCAGAACTGGACACAATATTCCAGGTGAGGTCTAACCAATGCAGAATAGAGTGGTATTATTACTTTCCTTGATCTTGCCACTATGCTCCTATTGATGCAGCCCAGGATTGCATTGTCTTTTTTAACTGCTGCATCATACCTGTTCAGTGAAGGGCAACCTAGAGAATCCAAGGTTTGAAAACCAAGCTTTATGAAGAATAACTTCATGAGTTGGATATGTTTAGCTTGGAAAAAATAATGAAAGGTGATATGATAGTTATTTTCAAATATCTGAGAGGATGTCACATAGAAGATGAAGTGAGCTTGTTTTCTGCTGCGTTGGAGACTTGAATATGGATCAATGGATCCAAATTACAAGAAAGAGAATCCACCTAAACTTTAGAAAGAACTTCTTTATTCAAATAGCTGTTGAAGAGAGGAATAGACTGACTTAGATGTTAGTAGATTTTCCTTCTCTGGATATCTTTAAACAGAAGTTGGATAGACAGCTTTCAAGAGCGCTTTAGCTGAATATTCCTGCATGACAGATAGTTGGAATCCAGCTCTAAGATTCTATAATTCTATGCAACAGATCATGGATGGGGGTAGGATAGTCTCCTGCTGGTACTCCTGAACTTCATGGCTGTTCTTCTGTTGGAGGTCAAAGATGTGCATGTTGCACAACCTGTCCCTGGTTCCCCTAAATTCATTTACTGCCTCAAAAGTGACTGAGGACTTAACTCAGCAAATACCCACAATAGAGCAATGGTGGGGAACATTAATTGAAAATAGAAATGCTGATATAGTCTCTCAGAGACTAAAAGGGAAATCAGATGATGAGATTCAAAAAGAATGGCAAATTGTAATGGGTAATTGCTGGGTACTGTCAGATGGAAATGAGTAATTCATGGTTAAGATAACCAATGAGGGGGCAACTGGATATATACCATGGAACTGGAATGTGGAGATGGAAATGCAAGAACTAACATGTAATATTATCATTAGAATGTGGTACATTAATATAAACATATTAAAAGATATAGAAAATGAAATCTAGATCAGTGTGGAAGACTAGAAATAATCACATACATTTACAGTTACAATTGTTTGTTTTATATGTGAATTTGAATAAAATGAGTAAAAAAAAAGTGACTGAGGACTCTACCCCATCACCAGTACTGAAATAAACTTTAACCTCCATCATAGGGGGAGTGTACAACTTGACAGAAACCTATTCTAAATGGAGGTTTTTCCAGCCCAGTATTTGCAATGGTTTCTCAAAAGAAAATTATAACTAAATGACAGGTGGGAAGTATGATTACCTGACTAGTAAAAAGTAAAATGAGCTAGTCAAATAATATTAAAATAATATAAATTCAAGCCAAATGACTGTCAGAAAAACAAGGCACTCAGCACAAAAGGAAAAAGAAATGGTTTAAAAATGAATAGTGCCTTCAGGCACTGATGGGATCAGCTGCAGAAATTTCACAGCCTCTAGCAATCCTTGGTGGTGAAATCTTGAAAGACAGCTGAGATTCTTTTTGACTGAAACAAAACAAGACGAAAAAAGGACACATGTAGTGGCTTTACTTTCGCTGTAACACGTGCCACGTAAGTTTCTCTTACATAAGTATCAGGAATATGCACTTAAATGCAGAACCAGAAACTATAGATAAAACTACTCTACTGAAAGGTGACAGATCAGTG
This sequence comes from Ctenosaura bakeri, assembly GCA_948474755.1. Lineage (NCBI taxonomy): Eukaryota > Metazoa > Chordata > Lepidosauria > Squamata > Iguanidae > Ctenosaura > Ctenosaura bakeri. The sequence goes on from CAOLHI010001489.1 coordinate 189,169, forward strand.
TCAGAAGTGGAATGATATAACAAAGTCCCACTTTGAATGTGACTGCTAAACATATTAATTAACTATTGAAAAAAAGTGAGCTGTAATCTCTGGCTCATTTTGAAAAAAAAGTTGTGAATAGAAAATTTTATAAATGTAACAGTAGGCCTGCATGATGAAAGGGGGAAACTTTGTCACTGATATTAGTGAATTAAGTTAACAGGACTGTGGATAATATTTTTTTGTGTGTGTGTAGGTGGCTGGGTGCACATCTGCACATGTGTGTGTGTATACGTGTGTGTGTGTGTATGCCTTCAAGTTGCTGTCAATTTATGGTGATCTCATTATTTTCATAGGGTTTTTTTAGGCAAGGAATGCTTAGGGGTGATTTTTCCAGTTCCTTCGTTTCCAAGATCAGACAGGTTCTGGTATCTTTAGGGTATTTAGGCCCTTATGAATAAGATATTATGAACAGAGGTGCTAGATTCACTTTGCCGACAGTCAGTGCTGTCGGCTTTTGCTGAACCATAAACCTGCCCAACTGACATTGTTAAGACAAAAAGCAAACAGCTTCTTACAGGAAAAAGAAAATGGGAAGAGAACCACTGTTTGCTCTTCAGAGTATGAGGAGAATTGCCTATGTATGCTTGAAGGCGGGGTGGAGAACCTGTCAGGCAGGGACTGCGTGCCAGTGGTGGTCAGGTTTGGAGCCAAAACTGGGTGCAGCTGGAGCCACCTGACCTTTTTTGTTTTACACAGCCCAGAACCTTTCTCTTTTGTGCACAAACACACTCATCCGTTCGTCTCTCTTCCCTTCCTTCTTCATCTCCTTCCCTTCTCTAGTAGGCCCCAACACCACAAATGGAAATTAGGGGCTGGCACAGCACTTCCATTGGAAAAAGTGGAAGCTTAAAATAAAACAAAACCAAACAGAAAAAACACTGAATTGCCATGTGGCCACACATATTTTCACAGGGTTAGGCTAAATACCCTAAGGATACCCAATTCTGTCTGATCTTGCACACTAGGCAGGGTCAGTCCTGGTTAGTATTTGGATGGGAGACCTCCAATGAATACCAGGTGGTGAAGGCTATGGCCCTTTCCTCAGCCCTCTCCCATCCCGCCATGGGGACAGGAGAAGGATGGGATCATGATAACGCTTCTGCGTGATGTCATTGTGGTCCTGCTCCTCTCACATCCCCAGATGGTATGATCATGGGTTAAATCATTGATGGGTGGTGTGATTGCAATGACCTGCAATCACATCACCACCCTGCAAAAGGGCAGGAAACACGATGGCAGAGCTTCCTGCCCCAGCGCAGCCTGGGAAAGTACCCGGCTATGCTGTGGAAGGAAGCTGTGTGTCCATCGCACTCCCTTCCCCAGGGAGCTGGTCCTGAGTGGAAGGAAGCACTGCCGTTGCACTTCCTTCCCAGCAGAGCCACTGCCAGGATCTCCACTGGACACCACTGCAAGAAGATAAGCTGTGAAAAGGGCCTATATTTCAGAGGAAAGAACAGCAAAACCACCTATCAGTATTCCTTGCCTAAGAAAATCCTATGAAATTCAGGGGTTCACCAGAATTCAACAGGCAACTTGAAGGCACTTACACATGCACACACATATAATCTTTCCTTCTTCAACTATTACCGCCCCCCCCAATACATATTCAGGCAGTAATTAGTCTTTTAAGAAAACTTCCCTCTTCGGTAATGGCAGACTTTTAAAAAGCCTTTGTTCTATAGAGGATGGTACAGCAAAGGGGACACTATTGCCCTTTTGGAAGTCCATGAGGGCTAAAAGGTGTCTGTGTCTGGGACAGACTTTCACAACACATGGAACAAATTCTGAGTAACAAAATATTTAAGCTACATATTCAGCACTTCTTTCAGAAGTGACATCTTTCAGAAATCACTTGTGTTTCCTAGGTGATCCACTGTTCCAGGACATTTTTTTACATTTGTGAGCCACTGTCTTGAAATCATGTCAATCATGGCTATAATGAAGTTGCATCTAAAGCCATTTGCACTACACTGTTATAATGCTATTATTCCACTTTCAACATCCTGTGGAATTCTGGAGTTTGTGGTTTACTGAGGTCAAAGAACTCTCTGGCTGAGAATTCTAAATGCCCCTTCCTAAATTGTAAATCCCAGGATTCCATGAGATGTTGGAAGTGGAATAATAGCACTATAACAGTGTACCGTGGAAATGGCCTATGGGCCATTTCTGCACTACACTGTTACAGTGTTATTATTTCACTTTGAACATCCTATGTATCTCATATCTTGAGATTTGCAGTTTAGGAAGGGGCATTTAGAAATCTCAGCCAGAGAGTTCTTTGACCTCACTAAACTACAATCCTCAGAATTCCACAGGATGTTGAAAGTGGAATAATAGCACTATAACAGTATAGCACGGAAGTGGCCACAGTGCTCTAACTATGTAGTGTAAAAAGGCCCTTGAGGTATCCTACTGGGGCATGAGATATTTTCTCTTTATTAAGTCTGCGGTTCCAAACATAATGCTTCTTGCTCCCATTTAATTGTTCCTTCAGGTGTTTCCTTAATAGGTTATTGTCTCTTCCTTTCTATTTTCAGACTATTATAACAGCGATGAGGATAAATTTGTTTGAGTATTGTTGTACATTAAACAGACTGAATATAACTGAGATATTTATATAAGAGAGGGACAATAAATAATACAGTGTCATAGCTAATGCCTTTCCTGAAAAGTAGAACTTCCACAAACATTTCTGGTAGTTTTTGGAGTGTTGGTGATACACATTTTTCTCACTTACAATTCCATATGCAATATCATTCAATCCTTATGCTGGAATTGTTGATTTGCATGTTACATATTATCAGAAGTATAAAATTCAGTTATAGAATAGATGCCAACTATAAAAGATTCAGGTATGAAGCTAGCACAAGGATCAGACATCTGCCCATTAAGAGCTTATAGCAAGGTGTAAAACAAGCTGTGTTGGGTCTCATATGAGGTGTGAAATAAAAGCAGAAAAATAAATAAATGTGTGGTTAACTGCCAATCAGATAATAGCAAATTCAATTTAATATGAGGATAAAATGTTTACCATTTGACTCTTATTGTGACCACTGATAAGGCTATGGAAGGTCAGTGTTATTCTAATATAAAACCCAAGTTGGTATCATCTGAGTGGGTAGTTAACCAAATATTCTGGTATTTTAAAGGATTTTAAAGAAGAGTGGAATGTTTGTTTACTAATAATTCTTTAAAACCATCGCTGGTTTGTTTTCCCTGTTTCACGGTTTGCTTATGACAGAAATAGGAAATATATGGCCTCTAGTGGTTGTTGGATTGCAGCTACTGTCATTCTTCACCATTGGCTATGCTCAGATGAAGGGGTATACATATTCTTCCCTGTCTTAACATCTCTGAAGATGTTTGAGGATTTTGAAAGTTTTCGCTGTTGTAAAATTTTGGTTAGTCTTGATGGATTGTCCTAATGTGGACTTTGAAATGGATTGGCACAACTTGAGTAGTTCTGCAAGCATAATATATTTAACTATAAGATACTAATGCTGCAACTAGCAGAACCTTCTAATGTATTTGAATAAAATAACTTTGTACCAGCAAGTCAGTGCAGTATGGGAGATGTAGGCAAAGTTCATATTTGTGATATCTATTTTTTATTTTTAGTGCAGAAACTACTAACCATATACAAAAGAAAGTTTACTTAGAATTAAAGAATTAACCCAGGAATGTAAAAAGAATTATCAGAATACCTGAATGGAACAGAAATCATAATTTGACTCTTTCCAAACAAATATCTATTTGTAGTTACCTTTGTAGTCTGCATTTCAGCACAGGGATGGATTACCACTGGTTCAGTTGGGACAATTGCTGCAGATGCCTCAGCAGGTAGGAGCCCAATTGTGAAGGAGAAATGTACAGTTTTATTCTTCTTCTCCTCTATTCATTTTTTAAATCTCTAGAATTTTTTCATTACTGGTCAAGGGAATACTGAACATGCAGGATGTATGGACATATTACCATACCCTACATCCCCATTCTGCGAGATGAGCTATTTTCATAATTGAACATATTTTTGGCTGGAAAACATAGTCAAAGGCATACTGGCAGAAGAGAGTCAGGTCAGGCTGATCTTAGACATGGTCAGGTCGTAAGTTCAAAGAAGATGATGTGGGAAAACCTGATGCCAGTGGGTTTGTGATTATCATTTCAAGACCTCAGGCTATGTGGACACCCAAATACAATAGAAGGGTAAACTGCCCAGGTGAAGCATTCAGGGACCATACTGTGATCCTGCCCTACAGAATCCTACCTAGTCTCCCTGCCCAACCAGACATTAAGAGATTTTTATTACTGCCATCAATGTTTTGTCACCTGGAGTTGAAATAATTCACCCATTCTGGACTCTTTTGCCAACTCCATAAGAAAGCAATTACTGCTTTGTTCATGCACCCCTCCTTCAGGGTAGGAAATATGATATAATAAATCCCAGCTTTGGCCCCAACCATTTGTAGTACTTGGATATAACACATGGTGCCCAGATCTCTGTTCATTCTTGCTATTCTCAGACACTATCTGAGTCACTCCCTTGAACTTTCTCCTTCAGTACTGATAATTATTACCCTTTTCACCCAATCTCTTTCCCCCTCCTCCCCCTCTCTCCCCAACCTTTCATGCCTCACTTTCCAATAGCCTTGTATGGTTCTTCAGATTGTCTGTTTTCTTGTGTTTAACTGTTTAACTTTTTAACTGGAGTTTTCTCTACAGTTATTACTAGTATACACAGGTGAAAAATCCTGCTGTTACACTCTTCTCTGTAGGCCTCCTTTGAGTTATAATTCCCCAAATTCTAAGGAGAAGCTGGCATTGTGGTTGAATCTCAAAGTCCCCCACCTCTTAGGGTAAAAGGCATGCTCAGGACATTCTTGGCTGGGTGACTCCTCAACATGTCCAGTCAGAGGGCATGCTTAACATGTTCCCTCAGCCCAGCAGCTGAATCTAGAAAGTAGAAGAGAGATCAAGTAAGGCAAGGCATCAAGAAGAGTGGTTCTTCCTACCTTGCATAAATGTATATAGTGGGAACTTCTGCAGCTATACAGGACCCAGAATCTCCTTCTGTATGTTCTGTGTATGTTTGGGGGAGTTCCACAGGGGCAGCTACTAGCTTTCATGCCAGTGGGGTGGTGAATTTGTTCTGTAATTTATTCTGAACTTTAAAGGAGTTATCCAAGGTATTTAAGGTATTTCAAGGATAGAGTTTAGAATGTCAAATGGGTGCTTTAACTGACATTGAAGCTGTGTGTATCTTGATGTGTAGGTGTGGGTGTGCGTGCATGTGTGTGTGAGTGGGGATGAGGATGGGGTAGGGGGAGGGAGGGAAGGAAGGAGAGGGAGGGGGAGAGAGAGAGAGAGAAAGAGAAAGAGAGAGAGAGAGGTGCATATTGCTAGTAGGGTGGATTTCTTTCTCCAGTGAGTAGATTTCTGACCTTTATCTACCATGGGGGTGGGGTCATAACAAGGAGTTTATTGGTTTTCAGTTGGAAATAACAGTGGTGGTACTTTTAGGACATAGACATTATTTTATATCAGCAACAAAAGTTTCTCTTAACATGAACATTTTGGTTTCAAATTAAGTGTTTGGATACTGTGGAATACCCTTTGTTCTAAACTACAAACACTCCTGTGGACACAGAACATCTTTCCATCTTGAAATATTTTGGAATTCTCATAGACTCAGAAAACTACTTCAGAAGTCATATAGTGCGAACTTGTTTATCTGTGTAGGTGAAGATTAAAAGCTCACTGCCTTTCTTCAGCAGCCTTTGTGGCTCTTCAGTCATGCAAATGCAATACTGACAAATTAGTCAAGCATGAGAATAAGCTTATCCATCCTTCATTCTTCAGGCTAGAACAACTGCATCTTGGATGTGGATCTGATCTTCTAGCCTGCTTAGCTGATGGCTTTTCCCTCATATATAGTTACTATTAGGCAAAGGCAGTTATCATGGATGGGGGAGCCAAAGCTATCATGTTCAAACCAGGCACACCTAAGTCATGTGAAGAGCATTGTATTTGCAAGCAACAGCAGTGAGAGAATTTATGTTGTGTGGGATTTCTACAATGAAAGAGTGTTTAAAAGCGACAGTAAAGATCAAAAGAGGCAAAGTGGATTGCAGCAGAGTTATCACATCTGCATGTGTGTTACAGTACAAATCAGAACAGACTGATTCTGCTTCTTTTTAAATTGGTGAGCAGCTTATGGAAGTTAAGCAGATATGAACAGCCACATACACACACAGCCCCAAGGTAGAGCATACTCTTTAAGAATGGCTTGGTCTTAAATGTGCAGTTAGGAACCCTTAGTTTCACAAAGGATCTGCTCCTAGTAGATATGAAGACTGTTGGAACTGGCTTGTTGATATGGATCAACACAGTTGGCTGCAGTTTTGGATTTTCTGTGAGGGTACAGCAATGGGGACTGTCATGATGAACACTTATACTTCAGAATTTACCACTAATAATACTTATCTGACAACTACGTGGAACAATGACCATGCAATTGGCTTGGCTCCTAAGCTGCAATTGCTTCTAACATTTTGGGGTATGCTTCACCAGGTTTCATGTCTGATCCAAAACAAGAGAAATCTAGTTCTAAATTGGCACTTACAGCCTCCACCAGAGTATGCCACATTTTTGGCTTTCACTTTGCACTTCTAGGAGTACGGAAGCCACCCAAGAAAGATTTCACATTCTTTCTAGTACACTGCAGTCTCAAAGCCAAAGTAGATGTCAGACTGTACACATAGTTGGCAATTACACGCTTGGGACCATGATGAGGAAGGAAAGGGTTAAATCTCCCAAATGGTATGCTACCCTCCTAGAAAAAATTCCCTTCTTCTATGTCTATTTATTTGGTTTTTTTTTTTTAAAAAAAGCATTCCTTATGTTTTTGAAAACATTTTAATGTATTACTCATGAGGCCTTCAGCAGCACATCTAGTTTGATTTTCATGTCTCCTTCCTTGAGTTGGCACTGGAAGGAAAGTAGGTATAAGAAGAGGAAGCTGACACAAGGCACGAACACCCAACTTCCTGCTTCATATCTGAAGCCTAAGGGGAAACCCAGACCAAAATACATGAATGGGAAGAGGAACCTCACTCTTGTTTATGCATCTGCCTTCTCCCTAGCATTCTGGATGCTAATATTTGACTATGTTGTCCCAGCATGTTTGTGATTGGTTGTTCCAAGGTAAGCTGACTTAATTCGCAGGCCTAATTGTTGAGGAAGTTATATCTTAGGAACATACACTCCTGAATGTCTGGTTTGATGCTCAGAGAACTAAAATTGCCAGAGTTCCTTGGAAGTGTGGACTGACAGGTTTAACATTACCAAAAACAAGTTCAGTTATAGCCAAAGTAGGTTACTTTTATCATACTGTACATAGGGTTGCATTCTAAGACTGCGAACTTTTACAAAGTTACCCGCAGTTTAGCATAACAGAACACCATGGAAGTCACTTCTGAACTGGCAAGAATAAGGTAGCACTGTAATTCTGAACTTCAGATACTCCTTGTGATTTAGGGCTAATTGAAAACCTGATACATTATAAACAAAGTTCTGATTCTGAAATGCAATATGTAGCCATTTTCCACATTCTGATTTTCACATTTTGCTTATGAATTTAATTGTACATACTCTACAATACCATATTTAAAATGTTCTGCTACTTTAAAAAAATTAAGAGAAAGGTTGTCTTAAGGAATTTATGAAACAAAGTAATTATGTGCTTCTGCTGAGATCAGTAGTTTATAAAAGAGATGGAAAATTATGAGGCCCTTCAGATGCTGTTGGATTATAGTTCCCATTAGCACTAGCCAGGATAGCTAGTTTGGAGGAGAGCTTGGAACTCCAATCCAGTAGTATCTGCAGAGCTGCACAATTCTCATTTCCATTTTAAAACATCACCACATAAAAATTACTTAAGTGGAAGCTGGAAATTGGCAGTGTTCCCTCATTTGACTGATGGTGATTTGATTTTAAAAAAATTTTTTTAAAGCATTTGTGTGGAAGTTGACAAGTATCTCTACAAAGTGGATTTTTAAAAGAACAATTCACTGAAGATTCAGAATTTACTGAAGAACTAATAGGCTCTTCTGAGAGGCTTTTCAATGACCAATTCCTATTTAAGCTGCTATGTCAGGAACACCCTCTAGCAATACAACTACAATAGAAAGCTTATTTATTCTGAGAAGGTTTCAGTATAAAAATCTTCATTGCAGATAAGGGACATGGGAAACGTTTATAATATACCAGGAAAGCTAACTGGTACTGTCTGGGTTAGTGCTGATGATAGCATCTAAAATTCTTAAAATTTGTTTCACATCAAGCTCCTTGAAAAATGAACATCATCAGTTTTCAACGGGGGGGGGGGGACCAAATTTGCCAGTCAGTTCCACACTTGCATAGAAATGTTTGAGATGTCAGCCCAGGGCTAATATATCAAGTTTAGTCAAAATCAGTTCACAGATGTGTATTCTAGTGGGGGGGGGAAATACAGAAATCTAAAGTGTTTGGGTGGTACCAAAAATAGTTGTCAGAGTGGATCCAAAATCTTGCTCTAGTCTTTCTCTGGGTCAAATTAGACATCACACCAAGCTTGGTTACTTTGTGATTTATGTAATCCAGGAGACAGATTAAATTATAGTATAGAAGATTTATAAAAAGTGAAATTAACTCCTGTTTTTCAAGTGAAGTCCTCAAAAAAACTTGCAGCTTCAAATGTTTGCAAAGCCTACATTTACAATAACACCACCTCATCAGAGTAGTTGCTGGCTGTTATCTTCCTTTCTCCTCATTCATCTCACAAAGAAACTGGTGGTAAATGCCCACTTGTTACGGAACAGCCATCTATTACCTTATTCCCCTTCTTATTTACAAGATACAAGATTGCCTTATTCCCCTTATTATTTACAAGACCTCTCAAAATGAGGGTGGGGAGAGGAGTTTCCAAAATAGAAGAAGAAAGGGGGAATTGTAAAAGGACAACACATGTTTGTGCTGTCTTTTTATGATTCTGTACAGTTCCTTTTTGCAATTCTATATACCTATGAAGGAACAAGACAAAATCCTGAGATGTAAAGATATAGCATTTAATACTAGAGTTAAGATTGTCCATGCCATGTAAAAGCTGGAAAGTGAAGAAAACTGATAAGAAGACAATAAATTCCTTTGAAATATTTTGCTGGGAGAAGAGTTCTGTGGATACTGTGGACTGTTAAAAAAAGTATATTAATGGGTCCTAGAGTTAATCAAACCTAGAAGCCAAGAAGACTAAAGTGAGACTGTTGTACTTTGGACAAATGGGAATATATGACTCACTAGAAAAGACAATAACGCTTGGTAAGGTAGAAGGCAGTAGGAAAAGTGGAAGATTACATTACAGGTGAATAGACTCAAATAAGAAAGCCTTGGTCCTGAGTCTGTGGCACGTGAAGCAGAGCTGTTGATAACAGAGTAACTTGTTATCAACAAGTCATTCATAGGGTTGCCATAAATTGAAGTTGACTTGATGGTAGTTAACAACAACAGTCCCTCAAAGGAGATCCTAAGAGCACACATAGGCTGAAACATGCCAGGCTTTTCTACTGATTAAGCAGACTATGAGCATCTTGAGATGCCTGTCTCTTCTGTGAAACTCATTGGACACACCCCAGTTTTTCTTTCTTATATGCACTCAAACTAGGGCAACCCACCCACCCAGTGGCAATAACCTCCCTTCATTAGGCTGTCCCCAGCAGAAGGAGATGGAAGTCGTCACTACTGGGATTTTGCCAGACTGTCAAATAGGATCTGACAGATCAAGATGCCAAAACATCCTTGGGCAGACTATGTTATTGTTGCATCTGTCCTACTGCTCTGTCTGGAGATGCAGCCTGGGTTATGTAACACACTGAGTGTCAATACTAGTGTCAACCACTCCTCACAAGGCATAGTTTCCTTATAAAGTCATCTCTAGTTTCTCTGTATTCTCCTAGCTTTATCCTAGGATGCTAAATAGCATCGAGATGAAGGTGATGGAAACCTCCCCAGTAGATATCAATTCTGCATCTATTCTACTGCATGTTCTTGTTGTGTGCCTCCACATCATTTCCAATTTATGGTGGCCTTATCATGGGGTTTTCCTGACTAGATTTGTTCATAGGGGGTTGTCACTACCGTATATTCTTCTGAGGCTTGGAAAGTTTGACTTGCCCAGGGCCACAGTGAGTTTTCATGGCTGAGCAAGAATTCAGACACTTGTCTCTCAGAGTCCATCAAACCACTATGCCACACTGGCTCTTATCTTACTGCTCTATACTTGTTATGGTTCTCTTAGATCCATAATAGATGGATTCTCTACATTTAGAATTCAAGCTTTGGATTTCAAATTCCTTATGCATTTGACCAAGATACTTTTGTAGAAGATAAATCTGAACATTAGTAACATGTTTTAGATTATTTCTTAAAGAAAATTTCACATTTTTTCTCTACGAGATGGTAGAATTTTTATTTTAAAATCAATATGAAGTTCCAGTTAGGTTACTGCCTGATAAAGGCATTAAATCTCTTTTTCTAATTTCAGTCTGGCATCTAGCCCAGCTTTCCCAGGAAAACTCTCTAAGAGGCATACCAAAAATCGCTTAATTTTTTTCCATTATATAGTAAAAGGAAATGGGAACAATAGGGAAAAAAAGGCCGAAGAAATAACAACTAACTCTGATCGGGGCTTCCAATTTCAAACAACTTTATACGGCATCAACAATCTTTACCTGATTAAAGGCTAGAGGTCTGTTAAATTACTTGTTACATGATTTTAAAACTTTTGACTGAATAAAACTGCTCTGAATAACTCAGAAGATTTTTTTTAAAAAAATTACAAACAGCTATAAAAAACCCCCTTGCATATAGCATCTGAAAAGGCATCCCCCAGTCTTTTACATATAGAAGAGAATGTCTTTTTTTCTGAAATTACAACTGTTGAAATACATGTGAGTTTTACATAAAACATGTTTAAAAAAAGTTCAGAACTATTTGATCTTTTAATTGTTTGTATTTTACCCTTGTTAGCCATTTGTTGTTGAATGCCATTCTTTGAAAGAAGTAGCATAGGGAACATACATATAACAAGTAAAGTTTTTGTCCTATCTAAATCTGACAGATTGATTGTTCAAAGTTTGATGAAGATATGATATGCTTTATTTCTGTGGAATCTCCAATGAAAATAAAAGGATTTAGTTTGCTCCCTGTCCCCTAATTAAATGAGATCATTTGAATTGCATGCAAAGTGCTTTTCTGTCCCTCAGCATTGAATAACTGTTGTAGTAATGCACAGGTTAGAGCTACTGTCCTGTCGCAGTTTGAGTGTTGGACTAGGATTCTGGGAGAAGTCATGGAGCTTGGGTAAGTCATACTCTCTCAGCCTCAGAGGAAGGTCATGGCAAACCCCCTCTGAACAAATCTTGCCAAGAAAAGTGATAAATTCTCCTTATAGCTGCCTTACATTGGAAACTACTTGAAGCTACACAACAACAATAACACAGGTTATTCTTGAAAGAACTTTTAGGTCATATCCTGTCCGCCTAAGACAGTTATGAGCTCCATAACCTTCATTTTACCTAAGGATGAGCAACTTGTGGCCTTTCAGTTGGTGCTGGACTACATCAGCCTCAGCCAGTATAGCCAATGACGGCTGCTGGGAATTATGGCCCAGCAATATCTGCCAGCATGGCGTAGCACTTTGAACATTGGACTATGACCCTGGAAACCAGGATTCAGTTCCCTGCTTGGCCATGAAAACCCACTGGGTGACTCTGGGTGCATCACATACTCTCAGCCCCAGAAAATTTCAGTATAGTTCACCTTAGGGTCACCCTAAGTCAGAAATGACTTCAAGGAACACAACAACAAACAACAGTATCTGAATGGTCACATGTTCCCAATGCCTAGTTTTTTTAAAAAAATAAATACTGTAATTTCAATAATCTTATGCACGTCCACTCAGAGATAATTCCAATCGATTTCAGTAAGACATAGGATAAAAATAGGCATACAACTGGAGTCACAAATATTAAACAAATTGGGATAAATTCCTATTGAATACAGTGGAGTTCCAGGGAAATATGTATAGGATTGGCTTGAAAGTTTCTTTTCAAAGTAGCTGTTTAGTTGACACTGATGCCTCCAACTTAAGCAGGGTAAACACCACCCCCAGTTCCATTCTCACAACCTAAATCTAACCAGACTATCATTTTGGCTGCATTGATCAAAAAGGTGTGTCAAGGGAAGGGAAATTCCTAGAGATTGAGGATATCTAATCTAAAATGTATTAATGTCATTAAAACTAGCTGATGAGGGGATTAAACAGTAGTTTAGTTGTTAACTGTTTAACAGTTAAAAACTTCCCATCTCTGTAGTTGCCTGTCAACAATGATTTGGATTTATCAGTTGAGTTGGACTCAAGATATAACTAGCTACAAACCCATGTACTGTAACATGAATTTGAAAAAGGATGTGTAACACTGTTAGGCCATTTCCGCACTAGACTGTTATAGCGCTATTATTCCACTTGCACAAGCTGGCCTCTCCCGAAACTGCAAATCCCAGGATTCCATAGGATGTTGCAAGTGGAATAAAAGCGTTATAACAGTCTAGTGCGGAAATGATCTTACTTTTGTTTTGAAGAGGATGAGAAGCAATCAGAAGAGCATTGGGGAGAGAAGCCTGATCATTCACACCCTCTTAGAAGAATGGGCTAATTGGGTCTGATCCCTGCTACACATCACTCTGAGGGAATCACAGAACTGGAAAGAGATCACAGCAGCCATGGAGTCCAGCTCCCTACCATGCAGGAACACACACTCAAAGCACCCTGCAGGCAAGTGGGGCAATAAGATGGTTGCCTCCTTATGCCCAATAAAACAGGTCATTCGTTTAGGTGTCACAAGCCTCCTGTTTTCTAACATCATGTTTAATAACTGAAGGCTGCAGTACAACTTTTGAAGGCTGTCCCTGCTAAACACACAGGAGGCCCTACTCAGAGTAAAGGTGAATGGGACCAGACTTTGCAAAGGCTTAAATCTATTGATGCTGTTGTGTGCCTTCAAGTTGATTCCGACATACAGCAGGAGGGTTTTCTTGGCAACATTTATTCAGAGGAGATTCGCCACTGTCTTTCTCTCAGACCAAAAGAGTGTGACTTGCCCAAGGTCACCAGTGGTTTTCCATGGCTGAGTGGGAATTTGAACCCTTGCCACCCCTCCTTGAGAGCCAGTGCAATGTAGTCCTTTAAGTGTCGGATTACGACCCCTGGAGACCAGAGTTCGATTCCCCACAGACACTCACCGGGTGACACTCTCTCAGCCTCAGAGGAAGGCAAAGGCAAACCTCTTTTGAATAAATATTGCCAAGAAAATCCGCGGAGGGGGTCGCCATAAGTTGATTGGAAGGCACAACTGACTCAAGAGGTTTAGGGCACCAACAGATCGATAGGTTCACTCTGACCGAGACGTGCAATCGGATGCAGCCAAAGCATCAAGCCGCCTACGAGCGGCCCCCCTCCCCTTCCCCACTCCACGGTAACAGAGGCCATTTCCGCACTAGCCGGTTATAGCGCGATGGTTCCACTGTCAACCTCCTCTGGAATCCTGGGGTTTGCAGTTTCGGGAGGGGCCGTCCGGCCCCTCCCGAAACTGCAAACCCCAGGATTCCAGAGGAGGTTGACAGTGGAACCATCGCGCTATAACCGGCTAGTGCGGAAATGGCCAGAGAGCCCACCCGCTAAACGACGCCCTCCCTGCGCGGTGGGGAGGGGACCGGCTACTTCCCCCCCCGCCACTCGGCGCTGCCGCAGCGGCGACCCTTCGCCTTGCGCATTGCAACGGAGCCCCCTCCTGATCTGCAGCCGCTTCCCCCACCCCTCCGGCCTCCCCGTCGCCCGAGTCCCGAGACGGCCACCGAGGCAAGAAAACGAAAGTATTGTCGCGGGGAGCTTTTTCTTCTTCTTTTTTTCTTTTTTCATAACAGGTCCTGCTGTCACGCGCTCCCGCGGGATTGGCTGACAGAACCAGAGGGCGGGAGAGAGCCCGGAGGAAAAGGGGGAGGGAAGCTGTTGCCTGGAAACCACCTCCTCTGCTTGCCCCCCCCACCCCCTCAGCGCGCTTTGGGAAGGGAAAGCCCTGGTCCGTAGCCGGCCGGACCCACTCGCAGCCTAGAAGCGGCTGCGGGAGCCACCTGGCCCGGGGCGGCCGCGGCGGAGGGAGGCTGCAGGTCTGAGGGTAAGGAGAGGAGCCGCCGGCTGGGTTGGCTGCAGCGAGGAGGAGGAGGAGACTGTGGCGGCTGAGGGACCGCAGGAGCCGCTGCCTCCCGGACAGGTGAGTGCGCGAAACCCGGATGCGTCGTGCCTGGAAGAGACGCCCTCCCCGCCCTTTCAGGCCTGAGGGAGAGGGAGGCGAACTGGCTCAGCGTCTCGTCTCCCGCCGCCCCGGTTTCTCCTGATGGGCGCGGAGGCTCCGCCGGCGTGGGAAACGGGGTGCCTGACCCGCCGCGGCTCGGCGCGCGCGCGGGCGCGCTCTCCGCGGCGCGCGCCCTTTCCCCTCTCGTCTCGCGCCCCCCGCGCGTCCTTCCCTGGCGGCGCCTGCGCGGACCGGGCGTGTGTGGGTCTGGCTCCGCCAGAGCCTTCCTCTTTCAGACTTTTTGCAACCACCCACCGGGAGCGTGTTTACTCGGCAGGCGGGCTCGCGCCGAGTTCGCAGCGCCCGGCGGAGCGGATTTCGGCTCGGAGCCTTGCATTGATCCTGGGGGCGGCCCAGATAATAGATCTGTTTTCCTTCTGCTGCTGCGTCGCCGGCTCTCCTCCCCGCCCTCCTCCCGGAGAGGATATTTCGCCGTCGTGGTGGACCATGGCATGCGCTCCAGCAGTGAGTTCCCCCCCCCGTTATTTTCCTTTGATCGCCGAGGAGGTAGTTAGAGAAAGGCCATTTCCGCACTAGCCTGTTCTAGCGCGATGATTCCGCTTTCCACCTCCTCTGGAATCCTGGGGTTTGCAGTTTCGGGAGGGGCCGGACGGCCCCTCCCGAAACTGCAAACCCCAGGATTCCAGAGGAGGTGGAAAGCGGAATTATCGCGCTAGAACAGGCTAGTGCGGAAGTGGCCAAAGACATTTATCTGCGTTCCCTTTCTTTCCTTTTTTGTTTTTCCCCCCTAACGCTCGCGCATTGCAACACGGGCTTACTCAACAGGCGTCCGAGTCAGACGTCTGCTGCCTTCCTTCCAGTGGTCATGTGAAGTTTAGTCACCTCTCTGCGCTTTATCGGGGGAGATGCCTGAGGAGGCTGCAAAGAGCGGGGCCGGAGGAGGCTCATCCCAAAGGAGCGATAGGACGGGCTTGTGGTGTCGATGTGGACGGAGGAGGCATCCGCTCACTCCCACGGATCGTTTTATGCACGCAGATCGTGGCGATCTTGTGTGACTTCACCGCAGTCCGGGGAGTTAGTCCGCCCTCCTCCTTTATTTTATTATCCTGAGCGGCCCTGAGAATGGGATGTTAGAGGGTGTCATATAAACTCCGTTATGAAAATGATTAACTAGATGTGCCCATTTAACAGTTTTCAGATAAGCGATCTTGAGGAATCTTGGGTCACTCTTCTGTGTGTGTGTGTCTAGATATATATAGTTTTTTATTTTGCCCTGTATAAACTTCTAGAATATCTTGAACAATCTTGCTACAGTTCTTCCCAGTTTTTTCTTCTTCTTCATTTGACACAGGAAAAGGTAACAGCAGCTCTTTGTCTTTTAACCATTCTGAAAATCTTTCTTGGACATTGTGTGACAATTGCCAGAAATGTCATTAGTCTTGAGAATGGGCATGCACAAGTTATAGGTTAAGAGCTACCAAACCATCACTGTGGCCATTTCCGCACTAGCCAGTTATAGCACGATGATTCCACTTTCAACATCCTCTGGAATCCTGGGGTTTGCAGTTTCGGGAGGGGCCGCGGCCCCTCCGAAACTGCAAACCCCAGGATTCCAGAGGATGTTGAAAGTGGAATCATCGCGCTATAACTGGCTAGTGCAGAAATGGCCTGTGCTGAGTATCTGACTTTACTGTGGACTGATACTTAAGAATGTTCTTCACCTTGAAACTGTTTTTCTCAGTAAAGAGAGTCTGAGTCAGACTCTTGCATGAGGAAGGGGAATTGCTTGGGGCAATTGCATTCTGTGTTTCAAGGAGCTTCCCGGAGCTCACTAGGATTGCTCTCAAGATCACAGGTTCAAATAAATGAATGCCTTTTCTAAAAAGTTTTGTTTGCTGTCACTGACTTTGCTGTCGTACTGGCAATGTGTCTGTAGAGCGTGCTCTGGAGAGGAAAATAGACAGATCGTTTGAGCAGATTGGTTTTGAAATTTTGCCAAGAGCTACAGATTGTCCATTTCTGGGTTAACAGAAAGAAAGCGGTAAACATGAGTAGGCTTTAGCACCTTCCTGAATGTTAATAAAGAGTATATTATTGAGATCATGATAAGTTACTTAAATAGAGGTTCTATCAAGAGGTGAGGGGAAGTTATAAGAGAAATGGATAGATTGTATGATAACATGGTAAATAAGCTTGTTGTTGTTTTTTTAATTTGAAAATATGACAATACAAGTATGTAATGTGAATAACAGTTGTTTTAATAAAAATATTATAAAGAAAAAAAAATAAAGAGCATTCTGCAGGGAACCTCTTGGATAGATCTTTTGAATGTTACTGGTTTATCATGTGTTTCATTTAATGGAGAAACGATTGCTATGAATTGGTAAGGAGCAGCTCTATAGTAGAGAGCTTCTGTCCACTGGTCTGGAAAATGGTGAGAACTGAAAAAAATGTGAGAAAGAATGCATGGCAGTTAATTCTTCCTAAATGTGACATTTTTGTACGTGCTCTTCCTTGGAAATTCAAGGAGACTGTTCTTATTGGGATAAAGTTATGGTTACAAATTAAAACATCACAAAATTTTCTGTAAATCCAGCAAGCATCATAGTTGACAATTCCAGAAGAGTAGCCATGTTATTCTGTTGCAATAGCAGTGAAACTGGTGGTGTGCATCTCCTTTGTTAGTCTGTAGATGACTTCTTTAAGCTTTTATGGGGTAGAACCCGCTTTGTTAAGATCAATGGTTATGCTTAAGCTTATATCCACACAAGTTGAATATGACAAAGGGGCAGAAACAGGGAAAGAGGGAGACGATGGATACCATGAGGCATAATGTGTGACTCTCTGGAAATCTGATGAATGCAGAGAGAAGAACATGTGTACAGGGGGTGAGGCATAGCAGTACAAGAAAGAGGTGTGTCCCATTAATATGCAGAGACAGTTGAAGATGAAACTCATGATAGGAATAATAAAGGATAAGAATTACAGCAAGGTATTAATGTAATCACTATTTCTTGATCATGTTTCTTTGCTGTGGGAAAGCTAGAGGTATCAATTTAATCTGGGCTCTTGTAATTCTAGAGGTGAACTCAGTATGAGGTTTTGACACACATGTGGCTGTTTTGACTTGGGATCAACTCAGTTTGAAAACTGTACAGGTAGTTGCTACAGATTTCAAAGGAACTGTGTGAACTGGGCCTTAAAAGAAGTAGAGCTGTTTTTTCTCAATATATTGTATGACTGCTGTTGGTGACCTACAACTATGAACTTTCCTCAAAGCAACATATGATTATCATGGCTATCTGACAAAATGGAAATATTTCATAGTGGCCCAGGATGATTAGTGGATACCCAGTTTATGGGAAATGAGTGTTAGGAGACATATAACTGTGATTTATGGACAAGTGGAAAAAAGCCTATGAGGCTAACCAGGCTTACCAAAGAAAGAATCCAAAATAAACTTGTGCCAATTGCCAAACAGGCCAGATAAACAGTCCTTATTTTTTAGCTGGCTTGATGGGGTATACAGTGAACCTCCCATGTTCGTGAGTGTTCAGGGTGCAGAACACTTGTGAAAGAACCATGAAGAACTCCACCCTGTGATCCGCCTCCCATTCCCCCCCATAGCTCTCCCCTCCCATTCCCTTGCCTTTGGCCCCCACACTCTGGGGGGTGGGGAGACAAGATAAAGGGCTTACTGGTACTTTCCCCTCAAACACAGAAGAGTGGAAGGTTGAGTTCTGGCATTCTCCTACATCCGGTCGCCATCTTGAGAAAGGAGATCCCTCCCAGAGGCGAGGGGTACCATCAAAGAGGGCACCTGACCAATCTGCAGCCAGTGAGTGACGTTAGATATGGACAGATCAGCAGTAAGTTAGAATACTTTAATGCTGTCTAAATCCAGAATAGACCATTGAAATCAAACTGTAAGCTCTGAGTCTATAGGCTCCATACTTTTCTGCAGTTGGGTCACTTTGTAACGGAAGGGTTTTTAACAGAAACCACTGAAGATCCAAACATCAATGGCATCAAACAATCTTAAGGAAAGGAGATTCAATTGAAATTAATTGGACTGAAATTACTATAAACTTTATTTGTGTTTATTTGAATTGCTGCATTTTAAAAGTTAAAATAAAGGCATAATAAATTTGTCAAGATATAGTATAAACCAGAAGAAATTAGCTAAGTGTTAAAATGCTCTCATTTCAGTACTGTATCATCCATTCATACTTGCTTGTTCTTATGCATTCTGAGAGCCCCTTCTGTGGTCCCGATCCATATAAACATATCCTTCCCTCCACTTTGTATCAAAGTTGTGCAGTAGGTCAGTATCAGAGGACATGCTTTACATGTCAAAGATGCAAGTTTGGTCCCAGGCATTTTTAGATACAGTGGAGGAGATGTTGGACTGAAACCCTTGAGAACTCCTACTGGTCAGTACAAACTATATGAACCAATGGGCTGATGTAATATAACTTCCTATATTTTGAACTATTCAGTTCAAATCAGTTAGGATTGGTATGTTGGTACAAATTCAGACTGCAGATTCCTGTACTGGTAGAAACAAACCTAAAGAGACTATGGCTGGATTTCTTTGTGTATTACCTTTCTTTTTGCATGCTTGGACTGGTATACCTAACTGTTGCATACAAAATATTAAGAGCTATTAGTATTTGAGGGATGGTGGTTATTTAAAATATATGTGATTCTTCTTCATATGATCTTCATGCAGAGAGGGTAGTTGTATTTTGTTTGGTATGTGATTGTTCTCCATATTTCAATAATTTAACTTCAGGGTGTGTAATCTGTATTACAGTATGGCTTCTATATTGCTGAGCAGGGGCAGGAATCATATGACTCTCCAGATGATTTTTGACAGCAACTCCATTCTTCATCATTGTTTATGTTGTCTAGGTCTGCTTGGAGCAGTAGCATAGAGATGGTGGAGCGAGACATGTTGTGTGCCCTGGACAGCATTTTTTGGAGGCACCGAAGCTCCTTGCCTGCCCCCCCCACGTGCTGTTGCCCCTCTCCATGCACTGTAGTCCTGCCCCCATGTGCTGTAGCCCTACTTCTACCTTGCTCGCACCAAGCTGTGCCACTGGCTTGGAGTTGCCGTCCAACAGCATGTGGAGGGCCGTGTGATTCCCACCCGTGCTATAGAGACTAAGATTGTTTGGTTAGGTTGCTGTTTGCAGCTTTTGAAATGTGAAATAATCAAAATTCATAGTATGCTTAAAGTGACCTGAATTGCTTTATAATTTAACCATCCCTACCTCAGGTGCTGAAGGTTGTATTTCAGAGGAAGGCACTGGCCAAACCACCTCTGAGTATTCCTTGCCAGAGAAAACACTATGAAATTCAGGGGGGTCACATAAGATGACAGGTGTTTTGAAGGTACACACATGCACCGTTCTCAGAGTCTGTCTTTATTCCACTGTACTAACTGAAGTCTGAAGCAAGGGATTCTCAGACAGCATGGACTATGTTGCTTACTCTTCAGAAGGATTCTTCAAAGGTCAGGGTTGCCCTCCGGGAAGAAACAGTCTCATTGCTCTCTCTGAATTATACTGGGCTATATAAGTATTTAGTAGCAGTTCAGGTTCAGCTGGAGGTGTGATAAAGTACAGTAGGTCTCCCATAACTGCATGACTGGTATACACAATTTCAGTTATCTGCAATGAGGTACAGTCTGAAAATATGTGCTTTGAATTTAATAGAAATAAAGCAGAAATCAAAGTAATAAAGCAAAATAAAACGACATGCAGTACAGAACTTGGAAAATGGCAGGGAATGTAAAATTGAAAATTCAAAAATTGAAAATTCAATGTAAAATTGAAGCAAATGGTTCCCTGTTTGCTTGCAGTATTGCACAGTATCATGCTGTCCATGCTGTCCTGTGTTTCCTTGCTGTATACAGAACTACATGTGCTCTAACACTACCCTGTCTCTTAGTAGGGCTCTCAGTTACTTTTTGTGATCTGATCATGGTACAGTCTCCTTCTGCAAAATTAGCCACAAATACCTGGCTAAACTAAATGAATTCAAGTCTCCAGGGCCAAATGAATTACACCCAAGGATATTAAAAGAACTGGTAGAAATCATTTCAGAACCACTCGCTATAATCTTTGAGAACTCTTGGAGAACAGGAAATGTTCCAGCACACTGGAGGAGAGCTAATGTCATCTCCATCTTCAAGAAGGGAAAAAAGAGGACTCAAATAATTATCACCCGGTCAGCCTGACATCAATACCAGGAAAGATCCCAGAGCAGATAGTTAAACAGTAAGTTTGTAATTACTTAGAAAGCAATGCCGTAATTACTAAAAATCAACATGAATTTCTCAGAAATAAGTCATGCCAGACTAATCTTGTCTGTTTTTATGATAGAGTTACAAGCTTGATAGATGAAGGGAATGCTGTGGACAGAGCATATCTTGATTTCAGTAGGGTCTTTGACAAAGTTCCCCATGATATTCTTGCAAAGAAGCTAGTAAAAATTGTAATTGGTTGACCGACTGAATGCAAAGGGTGCTCACCAATGGCTGCTTTTCATCCTGGAGAGAAGTGACTAATGGGGTGCCACAGGGTTCTGTCCTGGGCCCAGTGCTATTCAACATCTTCATCAATGACTTAGATGAAGAGGTAGAGGGTGTGCTGGTCAAATTTGCAGATGACACCAAATTGGGAGGAGTTGCTAATATGCTAGAGGACAGGATCAAAATTCAAAATGACCTTGACAGATTGGAAAGCTGGGACAAAGCTAACAAAATGACTTTCAACAGAGAGAAATGTAAGGTCCTACACTTAGGCAGAAAAAATGGAATGCACAAATATAGGATGGGGGACATGTGGCTGGATAACAGTATGTGTGAAAGGGATCTAGGAGTCTTGGTAGATCACAAGCTGAACATGAGGCAGCAGTGTGATGAGGCAGCCAAAAAAGCCAACACGATTCTTGATTGCATCAATAGGAGTATGGTGTCTAGATCGAGGGAGGTAATGGCACCACTCTATTCTGCATTGGTTAGGCCTCATCTGGAATACTGTGTCCAGTTCTGGGCACCTCAGTTCAAGAAGGATATCGACAAGCTGGGATGTGTTCAGAGGAGGGCGACCAAAATGGTGAAGAGTCTGGAAGCCATGCCCTGTGAGGGAGCTGAGGATGTTTGGTCTGCAGAAGAGAAGGTTAAGAGGGGACATGATAGGCGTGTTTCAATATTGGAAGGGATGTCGTGTTGAGGAGGGAGCAGGCTTGTTTTCTGCTGCTCCAGAGACTAGGACAAGGAGCAATGGATTCAAGCTGCAGGAAAGGAGATTCCACCTGAACCTCAGGAAGAACTTCCTGATGGTCAGAGCTGTCTGGCAGTGGAATGTGCGGCCTCAGAGTGTGGTAGACTCTTTTTCTTTGGAGTTTTTTAAGCAGAGGCTGGATGGCCATCTGTTGGGAATGCTTTGATGTATGTTCCTGCATGGCAGGGGGTTGGACTGGATGGCCGCTGGGGTCTCTTCCAGCTCTGTGATTCATGTGCTTGCACAGTAAAGTCCTTGTCCATATCCAGTACGTTCTCTCATAAAGCCTTTTTGTGTTATTCAGCTCCAAAGCACAAGAGTAGTGATGCTGGCAATCATTATAAGCCTAAGAGAAGCCAGTGCTCATCTAATTTAAAAAATAGTATTTGGTATTATCCGTGTTTTTTACTATCCATAGTATGTCCTGGAATGTATCCTCTGGCTATGGGGGACCTATATTTCTTAAAAGTAATTAAATGTAACTTAAAAAATGAAGGTAAAAGGCCCAAAGGGGTATTACTCAGTCTTTCTTTCTTTGGAATCTTTTTCCTGTATGACTGAACTTTTGTTGGTGCAGGTGTGCCTATAATTGTTGAATGACCTGTACAGAACAATGCAAGTTTGTAGACAGCAGGATGCATTTATAGCAGCCAACCTGGGAGTTCCTGGTGCTATTCTTCTGCATTGTCATGGAACTAAGCCAAGCAGAAATGGTGGGAGGAACAAAATGTTAGCGTCCTTTCCTTGGCAATGTATTTCAAAGTAAGTGTGAGAATTGTGGACCCTCCAGCTATTCTTTTGGACTGCAGTGCCTAGCAGCCGTAATGAACAGAGTGAAAAGTGATGAATGCTGGGAGTTGCAGTTCAACAATAAATAGATGGGTGCACAATGCTGACTATTTTGGAGTTTCCCACATGAGGCGATTCAGTGTGAAGATGGGAGAGAGTGAGAAAGGGATAACCTGGACTTTGAAAAGAAAAATGACCTAAATGCTTTAGAAGCACTAGATCCAGTCTGATCTTGGAAAATAAGTAGGGTCAGACCTGATTAGAACCTGAATGAAGGACCACCAAGGAATACCAGGTATTGCAGGCTGTATTTCAGAGGAAAGCAATGAGAAACTGCCTTTGAGTATTCCTTACTTAAGAAAACCCTGTTGAATTCATGAGGTAACCATAAGTTGATGGGTGACTTAGAGACTTGCACACACACATACCTACACACGCACATTAAAGAAAAATCTTCGGTGAATATACAAGCCATTCCACAGCCCAGTGTAATCTAGGTCCCTTTTCGTTCAGTATTTTCCTTGCGAAAGAGGGCCTGGAGTGTCATGTGATTGTGAGGAGTGATCTGCACAATGCACTCACAATTGCACGACGTTCCAGGGGCCGGCAGGCGCCAATCGCGCACCTTTCCATTTTCAGCTAGAAGCCAAAAATGAAGCAATCGTGCATTGCTCCCAGGCCCCGCGCACACTTACCTGGCGTGCAGAGTATCCAGAGCCGCGCTGGTCGCACTTCCTGCCCCAGAAACTCCCAGGCTGCGCTGCGGAAGGAAGAGATTGGGCTCTTGCGCGAGCAGGCAGCTCGTGCAGAGCCAAAGGACCCCGGACGCGAGAGCCTCTTGCCGGAGGCTTCTCGCACAATCCCTGCACCCCAGCGCTGGAAGATGGTAAGGTGCAGAAAGGGCCTAGGTATAGAAAGTTCCCGAATACCATTGAAATTATTAGTTACTAGTGGAGATAGGTCTCTGCAGAGACAGCAGGCTTTTTTGTTTGTTTTGTTTTCTCTGTAGATCAGATCTCACACTGCTATTTAAATTGTGAGGAATTTAAGCATGCATTATGTGTGCATAATGGACTTGCTAGATTGTTACTACTGGAGCTAAATGGACTGAAATCTAGATACAGTCTTCTCTCCCCATTTGCAAGTTTGACCTATGTGAATGTGATTATTTCCCAGGCATGCACATCTGCCTCCCCCCTTTCTCCTCCTCCTATTCCCTTTCATTTTGCCCAGGTGCACAGCCCTTCTCCATGTCAGGCAAAAGGCAAGGGAATGGGAGAGGAAGCACCACTCGTGGAGAAGGAAGGTGCACATATACCTTCCCTCCAATTCCTTTGCCTTTTGCCCAGTGACAGAGGACACGCGCTGGGGAAAAGGCAAGAGAATGGCAGGGAAGGCATATATGCCTCCTCCCCATTCCCTTGCCTTTTGCCCAAGCACAGAGAATGCACACAGGGGCAAAAGGTGAGGGAATTATGAAGGGAATGAGAGGGAAAACGTGGGAGAGGAATTATTTATGGTTTTTCCACTTTCATGACGGTTCTTCACCCTGAACCCTTGCGAAAGTGGAGGGGCCACTGTAATACAGTTTAATTGTATTTTGGATTGATCTATAAACTTTTGTCTAGATTTTTACTATACTGAGTTAATCTGGAAATACAGTCAGCCCTCCATATCCTTGGATTCTGTATACACAGATTCAACCATCCATGGCTTGAAAATATTTTTAAAAAATCCAAAAAGCACATCTTGATTTTGCTGTTTTACATAAGGGATGCCATTTTACTATGTCACTGTATATAATGGGTCTTGAGCATCCACAGATTTGAGTATCCACTGAGGGTCCTAGAGCCAAACTCTAGTGAATACCGAGGGCCCACTGTGTTCTAATTTTGAACATGTTTCTAGCACATTCCAAGTGTTTAATTGCAGTAATCCATAAAACATCCCTGAAACACAGGATGATAGTGTTATTCCCATATTGCAGGAAAAGGACTGAGAAGTTGCATCTGCATACATTGTCGCTGAGTGCCTTCATGTTGTTTCTGACCCTAAGGTGAATTTATCATGGGGTTTGTTGGCAAGATTTCTTCATAAAGGGTTTGTCCTTGCCTTCCCCTGAGGCTGAGTGACTTGCCCACGGTCACCCAGTGGGTTTCCATGGCTGAACAGGGATTTGAACCTGGTCTTCAGAATCATAGTGCAACGCTCAAACCGTGACAGCTTGCTGACTCCCTATAAGCTTGAATTCCTGAGAATTCTGGTTTATTACTACATGCTAATGTATGCAGCCCAAATGCTCCCATTGGTATCTTACTGTGAACAAGGGTGTCTTAAATAACCAAGAATTAAAAGCGTAAAGTTATATCTGGATTAAGGATTCTGTTTGTTACTTCTATAATACTGTAGAGTTATAAACCAGAAATAAACCCTAGAAAAAACCAAATGGGAATGATTTGGCTGCGTATATAAACACACAGTCCATTCACAATAAGCTAAAAGTCTGGCTAATTTTGAATGAACATGGCCATGTGCTTGCCTAAGGCTTCCTTTAACCAATCTTATACCTGTTAATTTAAGACAGTATCCCACATTCCTGTTCCAGAGAAAAGACCTACAGTGTGGGCGACAACTATCGTTAAAATCACACGATTTATGAGAAATAAAACTTTGCAAGTCACACTGTTGCCCAGTGGTTGGTGATATGGAACCTTCCAGATGTTTTGGACTACACTTTCCTTAGTTCCTGACCACTGACCATGTTACCTAGGGCTTATGGTTTTATTGTAATCGAATTATCTGGATAACAATAGGTTGCCTACTCTTAGCATAATAATAACAAGCAAACAAACAAAAAAAAAACACTAGTGTATCTACACTGCATAGTTATAACAGTTTGATATTACTTTAATTATCATAACTTCATTCTACAGAATCCTACAGAAATTGTAATTTATAGAATTCTCTAGGCCACTCCCCTGAACTACAGTAGCCCCTTCACTTTCATGATGGTTAGGGGCACAGAACCCTTGTGAAAATAAAAAAAAACACAAATAACTTCACCTGCCTGATGGGCAAGTGAGGGAACACATGCATGTGCCTTCCCTCTTTGCATACCCCTTTGCTTTCCCTTCTGGGGCTTCCTCTGCCTATTACCTTGCCTTTTGCCCAGGCACATGTGCCTTCCATCTTCATGCCTGGGCAAAAGAAAGGTGAATGGAAGTCCCACACACAAAGCTGTGTGTGTGTGTACGCGTGCGCACATGCGCGCACATGCCTTCCCTCCCCATTTTCTCCCTTCCATTCCCTTGCCTTTTATTCAGATGTGTTTGCCTTTCTTCCAGCCACCCAGGCAAAAGGCAAGGGAATAAGAGGGGGAGAATGGGGGAAGGTTTGTGCACACTTCACAAATAATCAAATTTGTGATGGTCAGATCTGCAAATGTGGAGTGAGAATTCTAAAGTATTACAACTCACTGAACAGAAAATTCAAAGTACCTTATGAAACTACAAATCCCAGGATTCCATGGGAATAGAACCTTGGCAGTTAAAGTGGGATAAAAGTGCTATGACTGTATAGTGTAGATACACCTAGAGTACAATAGTACGAGTAAATGCTTACTAGAAAATAAATAAATGTGATACCCAAAGGTATTCAGAGAGATGGCCTGCTGACTTTCTTTGAGTAAGGGACTTTACAATCTGGCTAATGTTACTAAAAGAGTTATGATGTTCATGTCCCTGATTGCTGTTTCTCAGCCAAGAGAGAGTTTGGGAGCAGAACCTGTCCTGCTGAGTAGGCTCATATGGGAAAAGTCAGTCCTTCAGGTTATTAATCCCTGAACTGTTTGCAGCCTTGAAGATTAACTTTATTGTGCATCTAGAAATAGCTTAGAGGGACAATGTAATTTATGAATCTAACCTATATTATCAGGTTGCTGTTAAGAAAAAAAATGACTGGAAAGAGATACATAAAGCTGACTTGAGCTTCTTAAGGGGAAAAAACGACAGGTTATAAATGTGATGAATGCAGATAAGGTTGACATAAGGGCTCAGACTTAAAACAGAGCTTAAAGGCAGTCCAGTGTGAATATTGACAAGGTGCTTTTGGCTGTGGCAGGATCCATTTTCTCTGAGAAAAGGTATGCTATGGAAAAGCCCATTAGACACAACAGCAACCTCATCTCCTAGAAGGACTCTCTGCAGGAAGGCACTGTATTCCAAGATAAAGCTGCTCTTGAGACGCAAGGAGGTGTCACTTCCAGTTCCATTTGTTGGCATTTAGCAGAATTAGTTTCCTAAAAAGTGGCCAAACTATTTTTTTAAAGCAGATGATTCTTATTAGCCACCAACAATTATGCCCAAAACTGTTTGTAAAGTTACAGAAGCACTTTTAGCAAAGAAGCAAATGTTTTATTTTACAAATCATATGCATTGTAAGTGACAGCTAACTGGTATGAGCAACACAGTCTTCACAAGTAGCATAAGACAGCTGAATCAGAACACTGCTACTTTTCTGTCATTATTTCAAAGCACATGTTGTCTTTATCTGTGCAGCCAAGAAATGTTTGATGCATGCTTCCAAAACTGCAAGCCTGTATGCATCAAGGACTACTCAGTCCAAAGTCTATTGGAAGTCTTCTAACTAGTTAACTGACTTTCAAATCCAGAATCCCTTCCTGCTTCTTTTTTATACTTTAGCTTTATACATAGCTTTAGCTATGCAATCCCTTTGCATCCAGAAGGCAACCTGGAGGCTATAACACCATCTTCCGCTTGCCCACTGCTTTGGTGATGGAGCAGATTGGTCATTAGTTGCAACACTTATAGAATGTAGGATAGCTTAGGACAAGAGTGCTAAAGCAAAGAGGAGCAGTCCAGGAGCATTTTTTCTGGGAAGAGGGAGCTACTGATTAATTTATTTCTTATAGAGCAGGCAGTGTGACCTGGAATACCTCTACCTTGCTGTAAATTTCTAGATTCCACTTACACCTTTTAATGAAGAAAACATGTAATAGACAATTTCCAGGCTCTCTCAGGAAGCATTTGCTCTTTGCTCATGCATTTGATAACAGTTACATCCTGTTGCATATTGTACTTTGCACCAGAATTCAGCCATTGTGAAGTGTCTCTGTAGTAGCTGTGGTAGAGTTGATAGTCTTTGAGTTTTGTTTTCTCATCTTTGTATGACTTCTCAGAAATTAAACATTTATTTGTAAACTGTTTCCTCCTATATAGTTAGCAGCAACATTGTGAATATCTCTGATGACTGGTGTAGTTATATTGGTTACACAGTGACAAATGATGCCCCTCACCAAACAAGCACAATCAAATTGTTTTTATAGTTATTGGTGCTGATTTACTTGGAAGTATTATATGTAGGTTCTGATCCTTAAAAACTTCAAGATACTTTGGTTTGTGGCTCTGGATGATTCTGGGAGTTTTGGTTCAACCTCTTACTGTTCACCATTATTGATACTGCTTTGTGCACCACTATAATATGAATTAGTAGGAGGACTGAGCACTCATAGAATCATAGAGTTGGAAAGAGACCCCAGGGACCATCGAGTCCAACCCCCTGCTGTGCAGGAACACCCATCAAAGCATTCTCAGTACTCCCAAGTTAAATGTGGGAATCTCACAACCAGTGAGATATATTTGTCCTGATGCTTCTGTTCTTCATCCTTGAGATGTTTTAATGATAGGTAAAATGAAGGCTGCTGAGAGCATCCCATTGAGAGAAAGTGGTGGGGCATATGGGACTGGAAGGGCAGTGTTAGAATCTGAAGAGAAATAACCCATGACCTAAAGAACAGAAGTGGTCAACTATTGCATTTTGGACAGCTAGGTAGATGTGAAAGGCCTGGTGGACCAAGACCAAGTGTATGGGATAACAACAGTATTAGTGTTTTAGTCAAAGAAACTGAGAAAAAGATCCAGACATTTGTAGGAAGAAGAATTGTGATTTAGTGGCAAATAGGGAGGAAGAGATCAGAAAGAACTGCACAGTTTGTGCCTAAGTCAGCTGTGTGATTGCTGAGTTTTGTCAATGTATTAAGAGTGCATTGAAAAGCATTAGGAATGGGGAGGTTTATAATGAAAGAAGAAAACCTGGATACGTTTGGCCTGAAATGGGAATGGTCCACCCAAGCAGAAATGTGAAGCAGCTGATGTGTGTGGCACTGGATCACGGGGGAAAGATCCTCTGTAGAGGGAGATAGCTAAGGGACAGAGGAAAGTCATAGGATTTGTGAGTTCACCCAGGTGACTATCTGTACATACTGGATTAAAAGTACTAAGAAATGAATTGTGTAAAATTTACAAGGGGACTTAGTATAGATAAGAGCAGGCACGACTAAACCACCCTTTTAACATTTTGCAGTGTTTGCAGTTATAAAAATTTCTAAATTACTAAATTTAACCTAGCAAGTGTTACATTGATTTGCAATTATGTTCATATACAAGATTGCTACCGAACGTTATAACATTAATATACCTGGTATAAAAATCAGTGGATAAATTATCACTTTAACGTTTCACAGTGTTTCCAATTATAGCAGGTGTAAAAATTAGGGGCTGGAGTAGAGATAGTCTAATTATTTCCATTCGTTGTGAAAACAAAAAGAGAAATGAAGAACTCAAAACTTTGCTTGTAAAAATTTTTAAAAACGCATTTCAGGCAACTTCTTCAGGACCAACATAAGAGGGATGATTGGAATTATTCATTATAAATTAACTCCCAAATTCAAATTGTATGCAGCATAATTATGGTTGGATTTTGATTGTTTCTTTTTCTAGTGCACTTATCTAAAATTACCTCCAGCTTTGTTAATATGAACATTACTTAGTTCCTCTCTGCTTTTGGTTTCCACCAAGGAACCTGTGTGTATTGCCTAAGAATGGGGGAAGTTCAGCTGGATTTTATAGAGAGACCTAGTGGCAACCCGAAACCATTATAGTAATTAAAGGAACTAAATTTAAGTGCCTCCTGTCTCTTTCCACATTCACTTTTAAGACTGGTTGCATGCAAATTTCATGGCTTCATCATCAATTATACACACCCACTCCCTTTGCTTTATTCATCGTTTGCCTGATGAAGAGTTCTGGTGAACTTGGGCCTTGTGATTATTCGTTTGGTCTGATAAAGTGTTTTGCTCTAACACGGCCACTGTTCTTTTTAGATTTTGGAAAATAGAAGAGATAAACTCTATTGATGATATGATTCCTCTGAAAAAGGAAACACGGTAGATTTTAAAATTAGAACCTTTGGCCCTTTCAGACTTAAATGAGGAAACTGAGTATCTCGTTTTCTCTTTAGTCAAGATGCATCCATCTGCCCTTGAATGATATCTGTTTGTATATCATCTGCTCAGAAGATATTAAACATTTTTTTTAACACAAGTCTTTATTCACCTGCCTTCATTGTGCTAGTAGAAGGTATTGAGAGTCCTTTATTTAGACATATTTAGTGAGTATGTACAGGCTATAAGCAATGCACAAATGTAGTAATAACGATATGCTTATCATAATACATATATTAATATGAGTTGTCTTCCTTGTTTTTGTACAACTCTGACAAAGACTTCAAAGTATCTGTAAATCATCTTGAGATGATTCTTAATTTTCTCTTGTGGCATTTCTCTGAGAATATTAAATACCTCCTCAGACTAGAGATCCCAGAATTACATCAGATGGTGCCAATAACAGTCAGTGATATAAAGCTACAGTGATTTGGCTTTGCTAGCAAAGATAGCAAGGTTAGTACTAAACTTTCCTGAAAGTTCTAAAAGACATGCCCAGAATAAGAGATTCAGACTGAGAGTTGTTTTGTTGTTGTGTGCCTTCAGGTCATTTCTGACTTATGGCAACCCTAAAGTGAACCTATCAGAGGATTTTCTGTACAGGATTTGTTTAGAATGAGTTTTGCATTGTCTTTCTCTGAGACTTGAAGAAAGTGACTTGCCCAAAGCCACCCACTGGTTTTCATGGCTGAGAGGAGATTTAGACCCTGGTGACCTGGAGTCATAGGCCATTTCCACACTATACTGTAATAGTGCTATTATTCCACTTTCAATTTCCTGTGGAATCCTGGGATTTGCAGTTTAGGGAGGGACATTGAGAATTCTCAGCCAGAGAGCTCTTTGGCCCCTGTGAACTACAAACCCCAGAATTCCACAGGATGTTAAAAATGGAATAATAGCGCTGTAACAGAGTAGTGCAGAAATGGTCCTAGTCTGGCAATCAAACCATGTCAGCTCTATCACAAAATTAGACCAGAATTTTAAGAAATGTAGAATTCAGCAGTATAGAAATGTAGAATTTAGCAAGAGGTCATGGTAGCCAAGCTTAGCAAAAAATAATTCAGGGGTCTGCTACTTGCTGGACAAGTTAGGGACCAGAGCACTATTAAGAACCATAAATGATCAAAATGAAGAATCCAGTCTTTAAAATGGCCGGGGTGGCAGCAAGGCTGTGTGAGAATCTAGTGCACGTGGTTAGAACACATGGTATGGGAGAAGAGGAGGAGTGAGGGACAGATGTGGGGACAGGCAGGATAGGGAAAAGAAGAGTTTCTGAATGAAGTATGCCTGCACAAAGCTCACAACAATCTTCCACCCCTCTTGCATGAAGACATTTCTGATTGGGTGAGATTTTGAGAAAGGCAGGATGGACAGTATGGAGGAGGGAAACAGTTCTGGCTGTTGTCAAAAGAGCAGACTGTGAAAAATGGTGAAAGTCTATAGTTTCATTTTCTAATTTTACAACTAGAAATCTGTCACTTGGGAAAAGAAAATGACGAAAATCCCCAAGAAACAGCTCACAGTACAATATTAGTTGTCATAAGTTCTCTAATATTCACTTTATCAGTTTCCAGAATGGTAAGGTTGCTAGTAGGGCACTCTCAAAGAGGTATACTTCATAAAGATGTGTTTTGCTGCTGTCATGCTTAGTAAGTCTGGTTTCTCTTTCTTGCCCCAAGTGTGATCTAACTGGACTAGTTTGCAATATAGTAGGTCAGTCTTAGGGAGCTAGCATGGTGTAGTGGTTTAAGCATGGGACTACAACCCTGGAGACCAGGCCAATTTCCGCACTAGACTGTTATAGCGCAATTATTCCACTTGCAACATCCTATGGAATCCTGGGGTTTGCAGATTTGGGAGGGGCCAACTGGGTTGGCCCAGGGTTCAATTTCCCACTCAACTGTGTAAAGCATTGGTGACCTCAGGTTGTCAGATACTCCCAACCCCAGAAAACCCTGTGATAGGTTTTCCTGAGGGTCACCATAATTTGGAAACAACTTGAAAGCACACAACAGCAGCAACAACAACAACTACAACAATAAGATCAGCCCTAACCATGATGCTATCTAGATGTTTTGGATTACCATTCCTGTCAGATTCAGTAGCATAGAATTGTCTTTTTTCAGTGCCAGACTTCAGGAACTGACATGTTCATTAAGCTATCAACATGCTACACTCATAAGATCTTTCCTAGTTCATCACTACCAGTTTACTACAAATAGGCCTCAAACTCTACAGTTTTATGCGTTGACTTTGGAGCAATAGGACGGCCATTTTGTAGGTAACTTTAAGAACATGTAAGCATTTTTTCTAATTTGTTGGGAATCGTTTTCCCAGTCCTTCAGAGTAGTAAAATCTGTTTTGGGAAACTGAAAGGTATCTCAGCAGAAACACTCTATTTAGGAAGGTGTAAACTTTTTTCAAGAGTCTTCTCTGAGATCTCTGCAGTGATGCAATGTTGTCTGGCAGCCTAATTCCAAGCTACTACCACCTGCATTCAGTTAATAATGTCAGAGAAGGATTCTTTGTATTGGTTGTCATCTCTTGAAAGTAAAGAATCAACCACACTTTTTTGCAGTCTTGTTGTGTTAATGAGTAACTCTCCCCTCTCTTTTCTTTTCGTTCTGCTTTTCTTCTTCCTAGAGCCATCAAATCACTAACCAGTTATGGCTAGTTGTATGAAGCAAATTAAGAATAGCAAACTAGTGCAGGCATACTTGTAGCTTCTGTATAAGCTCTATGTATGAATTGAGCAAGCTGGCACTGACAATCTATACTAACCATCAAAAATAATAATTGAAATTTCATCTTCTCCTCCCTCTGACTCATGTTTGAGTTACCATTTCCTGAAGCCACTGCATCCACCTCTTTTCAATTTTTGAGATTCCATTTCTCAGTTCAAAGGCAGGAAGACAATAACTGTGGAACTTTCCAGTACAGGACAGAAAGCGTATAACAGTATAAATAGTTTTCTGCACCAGTTATTCTCTGTCTTTACAGCCCTTGTTAATTTATGGTAGCATGATTTCTTCAGTGGCAGATATTGCCCAGAAATCTGGCTCATGCTCACTTCTTTTACCTTAGGTATCATCTGAAGATATTTTTCATTTTTGTTGTGTTTATAGGTAATAAGTGTGGGAGTTAAAACTGATGAGATTTGAATGGCTACATTTTTCACAGGAAAGCAGTAAAAGCCATCTTCTAAGAGTTACAGTTCTGTCTTTTGCCACACCATCTCATGTCATCTCATCCCATCTTTCCTACATGTTCTAAAGAATTTCAGTAAAGAACAGTCTGGTGAATGGTTCTCTTCCTTCTGAAATCCATAGTCCTTCCTGTCTCCTTAGGATGCACTAGAAGTGCTAGAGTTTGTAAGGCCATATGTTGTTGCTAGTTGCAAGAAAAGCTCATTGTGTGCATACAGGCAGTGATGTAGATTTTCTGGGAAAAGTAGAAGATTTTCTGGAAAATTTTATTGTGCTCCCAATAACATTCCCTGATGTAGCACGTTTAGTTTAAATGTTATATTCAAACACATTGAAAGCTTTATGCAGGAATTATTTTATTGGAGTAGTTGTAATAATGTAAATGTGAATAGGATCTGCTTCCCTTATATTTAATAAAAATGACTATACCCCAAAGAATACTATTTTTGAGGTATAGTCAAACACATACCTAAAGAGAGTGGTAACTGATACATCTTATATCAAGAGTTTATCTTTCTTTTTTGAGGTATAATTCTAGTAACCTTCAGCTTCATTCACTCACTGCACTACTTCTCAGTTCCATTTCAAGCTGAGAAAAATCTGAGTAAGTACAGCTAGTAGAACATTCTGTTTCAGTAAAGGATGAATGGGAGCCTGTGGGCATAGACAGCATACCACATTTTGTCTTCAGTACTTATATTTGTGACTGATTGAGAGGTGAGAGATTTTGCAAAATAGAAATAAGCATAGTAGGACATTCGTTTATTAGTCTGTTCCACTGAGCACTAGCATTTGTCAATGGTTATCTATTCAGGGGAACAATTAGAAGTTCATATATTTATTCCATCTGATACGATTGATCACCATACAACAGCCCAAGTAACTGTGGATAACTACACTGATGTCTGTGCTGTGTATGTGTATGTCTGTATATGTATGTGTGTATATGCGTATGTGCATGTGTATATACACATTCATATATATGGAATATGAAACATTTTCTATGGAAAAATACAGCATTGGAAAACTTTTAACCCCACATTTCTGCCAACAGGGCACAGGTTAAAAATTACTCTGTGATCTCTGTGCCAATAGGTAATGGCCCTATTTACTTGGCTGCACAAGTAGAATTATTTATTTGTTTTCAAATGGAGTTGGTTTTATTTCTTACACATATATTCTTGCATACAGTGCCCACACACTGCCCCCTACCTCCTCTCATTCTCATGGTATGCAATATTGTTTTGTAGCTGGAAGTTAAACCACAGTTTCCTGGTTCAGATGCAACCACAGTGAGTAAGTGTGGCTCAACAATTGGCAAGTTTTGTTTTACTATACATACAAAAGGGGATGAGGGAAGAAGCAAGTATATTGCTCATTCCTAGTCTGTTGTCACATAAACTGCTGTGTTACGTCTGAACTGCACCAAAATGAGATCCAAAGCCCTTAAGAACATGTAAACTTGGGATTATTGCCTCACAACATGGGAGTTGTAGAATTTATATTTCCACTCATCTGTGTTGCCACTGTTTTGGTGCAAAAAACGATATGATACTGTTGCAACAGTAAAAAAAAAAACTTGTTTCTATAGTATAAAAATACTGGAAACTTCTAAGATGAACATGCTGCAAGTTCAGTTAAAACACTGCAGGTTCAATAAGGATGCCACTTAATGTTGAAGTACTCTTGGAGATGGCTGAACTGGCCTATTCAGATAGAATTCAACTTCTCTTAAATGTTGGTGGCAGTGACAACACCTCTGGTATGTATTTAATGGCCAGGAATTGAATGCCTCTCCTATCTGAGAAGTCAAGGATTGAATGTCAGGAACTCCTCCAGTACTTCAGGTTCATTTCAGGGTGAATTCCATTATTTGTACAATAGCTTCTGTGCTGAATTGCTTTTGCGGATAGAGTAATTATCTGCTTAGTGTTCACAGATGCCAGTTTGTATGCTCTTGGTTCTTAAAATAGCAAGAGTATATTCAAACATGTTTTTAAAGAAAAACATCACTCACAAATTGTACCATGAGACTCTTACAGAGTGTGGTGAAATCACAGCTTTTCTCTTCTCTTCTCCTTTTTCATGTCCCAGGATGTTGTATCTTGACCACATGAATAGTGTAGTCTGAAATCCTACACATACTTAATGGAAGCTAACCTTGTTGAACTTAGTGGAACCTACCTGAATTATTACTGTTAATTGCCAAGTCAACTTCGACTTACAATGACCCTTTGAATGAGAGGTCTTCATGTCATCCTGTTATCCACAACCTTTCTCAGGTCTTGCAAGTTCAGGGCTGTGGATTCCATGATGGACTCTGTCCACCTGTAATGCAGTCTTCCTACTGCCTTCTATTTTACCAAGCATTATTGTCTCTTCTAGTAAGTCCTGTCTTCTCATGGTACATCTGAAGTACAACAGTCTCAGTTTAATCATCTTGGCTCCTGGGGAGAATTCTGCCTTGATTTGCTTTTTTACCTGTTTATTTGTCTTTTTGGTTGTCCATAGTATCTTTAGAACTCTTCTCCAGCACCACATTTCAAATGAATTGATTCTCTTCCTATCATCCTTCTTCACTGTCCAGCTTTCACAACCATACATAGAAATGGGAAATATGATGGTATGGATGATTCTGACTTTGGGATTCAATGATATACAGTTGGCCCTCCACTTTTACCATGCATGGTTAGGGATGCAAGACCCTTGCAACAGTGGAAAAAATGTGAATATTCTCCCCACCTGCCTGTGTGAGTGAGTGAGGGAATGCATGTGAGCTCCTTCTCCCCTCCCTCCCTCCCTCCCTCCCTCCCTCCCATCCTATCCCCTTGTGTCCCATCCAACCACCTGAGAGAGGGCATATCTGGATGCCTTCCTTCCTCCCATTCCTCCACCCAGCTGTGAGTGTGAGTGTGCAAGGTAAGCAGAGGCAGCAGCAAATAATTGACAAATAATCAGCTTTTCAAAAGTAGGCTCGCAAATGTAGAGGGACAACTGTATCTTTATATTTGAAGGTCTTGTCCTGTTCCTTCATAGCTGCCCTTCCAAGTCCTAGTCTTCTTCTGATTTCTGGATTGCTTAAATAAAAAAGAGATAAAGCAATACTGCATGTCAGTACACCAGGGATTAAGACTCATCCCTGTGAATGCCACAAAGATACACAAATTCTTGATTTTGATATGATATGAACATTTACTTTAAGATTCATTATGATTGTTTAAATAGGGTCATGATTAAAGTATTAAATTTGTAAAGTGTAGCTGTTCTAAGTTTCTGGCAGCAAGAAATCCAACAGCAGGGTAACATCTTTCTGAATGCCAGTCCATTCCTATACTTGTCTATTCAGAAGTTAGTCCCTTTGAGTTGTTAAACTGAAATATGGTTGTCTAAATTCTTGTAGAAAATTATGATCATAATTTCATAGAGCCCTCATTGTTTGTTTTATTGGGTAGGGGAAAGCAAAGCAGTAGTAACTATTGGAGTGGGCAGAGTAGGGTGATAGATTAAGCACTACCTACAAACTCCAGCTAGCTTATATCAACTAGGATGACTTTGCTGGGCTCTCTTGCTTGGTAGATTTTGGGAACAGAGAAAAGGGGATTGAATTTTATGGAAGGCAGCAGGATGTGGAATAATAAATTATGCTGTCCCTAGCCTAAGAAGCCAGATTCAAGCCCACCTTAAGGAAATAGATTGAGGGACTTTGGATCCAGGAGATCCAAACCTTCTGCTACCCACAAAATACTCAATTGGGGGGGGGCACTGCTAGCAGTACAATTTGAAAGGAATGTATCCACCTCCCTGGTTAGAAATGGAGCTGCTTTCTTCTTCTTGTCATGTGCCTTCAAGTCATTTCTGACTTTTGGCAATCCTAAGGTGAACCTTCCTGGGGGCTAAGATTGTGTGATGTGCCCAGAGTCACCCAGTGGGTTTCTATGGCCAAGTGGGGAATCAAACCCTAGTCTCCAGGGTCTTAGTCCAATGCCCAGACCACTACACCATGCTGGCTCTTGCTCTTTTCTTATGGAGAGGCTATCTCTTCATCCTGCTCCCTTCATAAAGGAGTGAGGAGTAATGGTTGAGTTCTAGCTGCTCAGAACAGAGGTTTTTTTTTTTTTTTTTTTAAAGTGGGTCCTACTCCCAACAAAATCGTACAGAATTCTACAGGTGAGGTCTACACTTCCCCTGGTCTGTACTCCTTTAACTTACTCAGGTTTTTCTAGAAATCAGGCCAGATTTGTTTTTATTGCTGGGCTCAGTCCAAGAAACATTATGTAACAGAGTATCTCTCCACAAGGATAAACTCTCCTTTCCTGCTGATACTTCATAGTCTTTTTCAACAAGAATTTTATGGTACTTTTTTTTTTTTTGATCATATCTTCTTTCTACTGCTACCTGTGTTTCTGGATTTTTGAGCTTTTCAAAATATTATCTATGACAGCTATCTGTTGTCTTTAGACAGGTTTTTATTATTATTATTATTATTATTATTATTATTATTATTATTATTGCTAGGATTATTATTTCATTTATTTATATCCTGCCTTTCTCCTGATGAGATCCAGTGTTATATGGCGTTGGACTATATCCTAGAGACCAAAGTTCAATTCCTGGCTTGGCCATGGAAACCCACTGGGTGACCTTGGGAACACCACATGCTCCCACCTCCCAGAAAACCCCGTGATAGTTTCTCCCTAAGGTTGCCATAAGTTGGAAACAACTGGAGGGCATGTAACAGCAACAGCTAACAACATTTAAAATAATACAAATTAAAAATGATATAGAAAGATACATTCAAATGCCTGACATAGGCCATTTCCACACTAGACTGTTATAGCTTTATTATTCCACTTGCAACATCCTATGGAATCCTAGGTTGCAGTTTGGGGAGGGGCCAGACAACCCCTCCTGAAACTGCAAACCCCAGGATTTCATAGGATGTTGCAAGTGGAATAATAGTGCTATAACAATCTAGTGTGGAAATGGCCATAAACAGGCAGCATAATCTCCTTGCAAAAATGTTGTCTACCTTTCTCTAGTGCAGCGGTTCTCAACCTGTGGGTCGCAACCCCTTTGGGGGTTGAACGACCCTTTCACAGGGGTTACCTAAGACCATTGGAAAATATGTATTTCCGATGGTCTTAGACATCATTCCCTCCTCAGTGGTGGTGCGCAAGCACGAGCCACACACTCGCATCCTCCTGTCCCCTTTGGCGGGAGTGCGTGTGGCCACAGCATCACCACAGCAGGAGTGGTGGCATGCAAGTGCGAGCCACACGCTTGCGTCCACCTACCCCCTGTTCAGAAGGGACTGAAATCGCTCCCCTTCTCTGCTACCGGGAGAACCTCCTGTCTGACGGGCCAGCTTGGGGGGTGGAGGCAGCATGGGGGGCAGGCCCCCCTCCTCGCCATGGCCCCTGCCCCACTTGCCACGGAGGGGGGCGCTGTGGAAGGGCTGGGGGGCCGCAAAGTGGCGCTTTTCCGGGGGGGGTGAGCTGCGCCTGGCGGAAAAGACAAAGGCGCTGGGATTCCTCCCCCCCCGACCAGGGTCGACACTCTGGAAACTTTTCCCACACTGCCCCTCCAGCAGAAATGAGAGCGAAGCAGAAGCAGAGCCTGGGGGCGGGGTTCTCAGAGTTTTTTCCTGGGGGAGATGCGTGGCTCCTCTTTCCCTCCCTGCCCGCCCCCCCCGTTCCTGGCTGGCGAGGCAGCCTTTGCCGGGGGGGGGGCATTGTAAATAATAAATAAATAATTTTATGGTTGAGGGTCACCACAACATGAGGAACTGTATTAAAGGGTCGCAGCCTTAGGAAGGTTGAGAACCACTGTTCTAGTGCATCCTCAGTTTCTATAGCAAATCCAAGCAATTC
This sequence comes from Ctenosaura bakeri, assembly GCA_948474755.1. Lineage (NCBI taxonomy): Eukaryota > Metazoa > Chordata > Lepidosauria > Squamata > Iguanidae > Ctenosaura > Ctenosaura bakeri. Next base: position 228,070 of record CAOLHI010001489.1, read on the forward strand.
ATTAGAGTTTACTTCAGCCTTTTCCCTATGATCAGTACTGAGCATAAGGAAAAGATAAATAAGAGAAAAATCTTCAAATGCAGTGTGACAGCCAAGAAGAGATAGGAAGGGGTCTAAGTAATGACAGTTTGAGACAGTAATGAACATAAGGAAGGCTTCATTCCATCATACTAGTCACCTGATCCTTTTGTCCCATGGGGCTTAAGATATAGCAGATTTCCTTCTGTAGGTGGTCTGTTCTTGTGTGCTGCTCTGAAGCAGTGGTGGTCTGTTGCTTCTCTGTTTGAGCCCTAGTGAAGAAAGCTAACGGTAGGGAATGTTGAGGGTAGAGTAGGGAAGACTGGGGATCATGTCTGACATCCCCTTGGAAAAGGGGGAAAACATAAACCTGCTCTGGATGAAATAGGAGGGGAAATGTCATGAAAAAGAAATGAAAGAGGAAGAACGCCTCTTTTTCCTACACCTATTGCCCTAGCAGTGTAAACCTGCTGGGGCATACATGGTGGCAGTGCCTCAATGATAAATTTTCACTCCATTGTGCCCTTTTGTTTGTTCTTCCCACCTGAAAACAAGATAAAACCATGACTCAGTGTAAAAGAATAGTGAGGCAAGAAAGGAATTGATGTATTTAATGCTTGTTTGTTGGATTTAAAGAAATGTTATTTTAAGTTTGAAGCCTCACTCATATCCTTTAGCACTGAAGCTATGCCTTTCCCTTTCACATTTTGCACATAAAGTAGGTTTGAAAAGATTGATTTCTCTGTTTCCAAGAAAGCCAAAATCATGACTTTTTTTTTAAAAGAACAAACAAACCACAGTATCTGTAGGAATCACAATAACATTCAGTTTAGTTCACTGTATTTACTTAAGAGCAGAGGTTGTCACAAAATGCTACACATACTTTTTTGGTTCAGTTGCTTACTCCATACAAGTCAGTAGCATTTCACAATACTGTTTCAGCACCAGGCAAGTAAATAGAGTACATTTCTTCAATATCCATCATTCAGCTTTCTGATAAGGCACAATATGCTAAATCGCTGTTGGCTGCTGCTTGTTGTTATTGTATCTGGAAGGTTCTTCCTGTCCATTCATTTTCTTTCCAAACAAAAAGAATATCAATGAGAAAATTATATATAAAACATCCAGTTAAAAAGTTACATGCATTGCTAATACTATGATCAGTCTAATTAATGCATGCTTGTGTATATATGTTGTGTGTGTAGTGTGTGTGTGTGTTACTGCTGTTTCCTACTGGGTGAGGAGTAACTAATTCAAAATAAAATGCAGACACCCTCCATTCAAGTGCCTGAGAACAGAGTTTAGGGTAGTAATAGCCCATCTAAGCCCCCACCTCAGTTCTGCTCACACTCTGTAGCCTTCCAAATCACTTTGTTCTGTAAATGGGTTGAGATGAGACCTCCATTGGTATGCCTACAGGTCAGTATGAAGGGGGTACTTGTGACAGAGCTGCTACTGGGGAGAAGGAAACTTCACCTACCAAGGGGACCTTGATGTATGATGGGTCCATATAGATGTAGAGCAGGATTTTTTCTCTTTCAGTGGAAAACAGATAACATGGATGTAGAGTCTTCCAGACTCCTGATGGAGCCATAGAGACCATCCACAATTCCATGGGGATCTTTGGAAATTTCTCTTAGTCCATCCAGTTCTAGAGCCTCATCTCAGATGGGTCATAGGTATGGTGAACAGTCAACTCTTAGAGAATGAAATAACTATGAGGAAACCAGCCCAGATCAGATGTTTCTCTCTAGACAGCTCAGACTCCTTATGAGGCTGAAGAGCTCTTCCTCTCTCCCATTCAGCTGAATATCAGATCAAGCTGACTAGCTGTTCGGAAATTAGCTCTTGCTAGCACCAAACCATGATGAAGTAAACCAGAGTCCCAGAGTTGGTGGCAGGAAAGGTCTTTCTGGTGGCATTGGGAAATCATTGCACACTAGTTGATGAGGCAGTATGACTGCTCACCATTTTAATTTCCCCCCAGCAAAACTGCCAGAGAGCTTATCTAGTCAGATACCACCTGCAGGGTCATGTGACTAAAGAAGTCATCAAAGCCAATAAGTAGACAGGTCAAACACTCTCTCATGCCCCTTTTCCTCATGGATGGTTGAAGTCCCTGCCACATTTGCTGTTGTGAAAACAATTTCAAAAATGGTACACAGCTGGGGATGGAGTGGAATTCATTTGTTACCCAGAGATTAAAAGTTAAAAAGAGAGGGGGATGAAAGACCCTACTGCCAACAAGACAAAAGCTGGCTAGTGTGTGTGTGTTGAGGTGGATGGGTGAATGCATGGAGCCCTGGTATATCAGGCAGCACTGTGGTTTGGCCTTTCCTTTTGCCCCTGTAGTTCCACCCCCAGTAAGTTTCAGTAGTTTCCTCAATGAACAGAATAGCTATTCAAAACCTAAACGGCTTTTCTGACAGATTTTGTCATCTTCCAGTCTTGTATGTTGCAAGACTGGTCTGCACCCTGAGTGGATGCCCTTGTTGAAGCCCTCACCTCTAAGGTATTTTTTGTTGGAATGTAGACATGTAGGGATATAGCAAGGGCTTTGCCCCCCTTGAAATTTTCTAATATTGCAGAGAACTCTGTGTTTACTTCTTTTGATAACTTTGTTTGCCCCTTTCTTCAAATGCCCAAACTGTATTTCTAAATGCTCAACTGAAGTTCTAAATTAATGCAATGCTAGAAATTTGGGGACTGAAGAAAGATTGTATTAGATAACAGAATTCTTATGGGAGACAATGCCCTCATTCTGTCCCCCTCCCCATACTTACACTCCTGTACCTTTGTCTTAGTTATGTTTCTGGTAGATTAACATTATAGGACTGTTGTTGACTGTTCTCACCAGGGGAAGGCAAGAGAGACTGATACACTGTTTAGTTATATTGGTTGCATCCCCTTCTTTTTCTTAGATCTTGTGTTGTGTGTTTGTGTGTAAACTGTTTCTGCCTTTGCATTTAGTACAGGCCTTTGAATTTTCAGAAAAAAAGTGATTTATAGATGTCAGTAAAGTAAACACTGGAAGGGATGCAGTTTAGACTGTGTACTGAATTTGGGAGACAGCAGGTGGGAAAAGGAATAAACGTACAGGGCTTGTTCCACATTTGAACATGCCCTGTGGTAGATCCCACATGTCAGCAGGTTGCCTGTCCACTCCTTCTCTTTATTTTTTCCAGGTGGGGAGGCAACTGGTAGGACAAAAAAAAAAAGAGGTTCCAGGGCATTTCTGAGGCTGAAAGTATGTGATGCACCCAAGGTCACCCAGCCAGTTTCCGCGCTGAGTGGGGAATCAAATCCTGGTCTCCAAAATTGTAGTCCAACACTCAAACCACTGCCCACACTGGTTCTCAGAAAGATATATACTTCCTGTAATATTGTCATAATTTCCTTCTTTTACCACCAGGTCTGTTTGAAAGGAAGATCTTGCTTGAAATCTAGTGAAGGGAATGAAGTTGTTTTTCTGGCTGTGTAGACTGATTGTTGCATTCCCACACTAGTATGTGTACATCTAAGTCAAGGCTAGTTTTGCAGCCTCCAGTCGTTCCAGTCTTTGCAGGCAACCTTTTTTTGGCAGGAGGAGGGAGGTAAGATGAATTGTCTTTCCTGGAAACCTCCAGGTATGGCAATTCACCTTTGAAATAGACTGATGCATCTCCCTGTGCTATTTAAGGCACTGAAGCACCATTTTTTGGAACCTAAAATGGATGCCTAGCTATTTCTGGGTTTGTTCTTTTTTTAATCTTTTTTTTTAGGCAGTTTGTGGACTCCCTGTATGATCCTGGGGCAGAATACTAATTCCTGGACCCTGTGCAGTTGCCTGCTCTAAGTGAACACAAGGCAACCATGAACCAGGGCCCTTTCACATTACACAATTATAGCATTATGATTCCACTTTAATTGCCATGGCTGCCTCCTGTGGAAGCCTGCAGTTTGTAGTTTGGTGATACAAGAGAGTTGTCTGGCTGAGAATTCTAAGTATCTCTCCCTGAACTGCAAATTCTAGGATACCATGGGATGTTGCCCTACCAGGTAAAGTGCAATCATAAGGCTGCGTAGTGTGAAAGAGTTTTAACTGGTCAGGGGTCTGGGGAGGCAAAAGAAAAAGAGTTTCATTCAATCAAAAATTCAAAAACAGAATAACAATAATTTTCCTAAACCTTGTGTTTTAGGGTGCCCACATTTTTAGCCAGCGTTTTAAGTTGTAAATGTATAAAGGGTATTTTAATTTTGGGCCATGCTGTGTGACCTGATAGTACTATAATATGTGTCCACATAAATGGAAATGCAGGAGTGAATTATGGTCTTCCAAGTCTGTTTCTTATTTAGATGCAAACTAAAGTAGTGCAGGAGAAAAATAGGGAACTAGAGAAATTATGTTGCCCACAAATGATTTCAAAACTTTAACAGAAATGTAGCAGCAGGGAGTTATGACTGTATGAAAGATCTTGCAGAGAACAGAAAGTTAGATGTTCCCTCTGAAAACATTGTTGGAATTAATATCTTTTTTAGCACCGCAGATGAAAACAGTACATTAACTCCAGTTGTGAGATGAGGGGGCTTCAGATCATTCTTGGTTAGCTTGCAATATTACATTGTCTTTTTTATTTGTAGTGACACTTTTTTTTTTTTAGTTAAATATTACATATGCTGTGTTCTGTACCTCTGTCATTCCTAAATAGTATGGGTAGTGATGTTGAGAACCATAGAAGTTTTAGTCTAAGACATTTGGAGGTAATCCCTTCTGCATGTTGAATGTACAGTCCACAAAGCAATCTTAAAAACTTCTTAGCTGAGCTGTAATGGAGTAAAATATGCATCTGTCTATTGATTAATGTAGGATTTTTTAAATATAGTTAGAATGTGTTCTAAAATCAGACAGAGAACTAGGTATTCCTTTGCTAACTTGACATTTTTTTAAAAAAAGAATTCTTTAAAACATTCTAGACATATATGAAATAATTTCTAAATGCTTTCATTTATGTAATTTCTAATTTTCTTGCAAAACACTACAGAGGTAAGCCGCCCCTTCATGTTCTAATGAAGTGAGCTCATTGGCTGGTAAGGAAATACATTTCCTGGATTTTTTTTTTCCAAACTGTTACTGTTAAATAGCTTGGGACCCTTATCTTCACTAGACTTTGAATTATTATGTAAGCTGCAGTAAAATTGATGGGGCTTATGCTGAGAGTTAGAATTGCAGTCCTTGGTGCTTAGCTCTTCATCCCCTGCTGGCCCTTCTAGATTTATTTTCATTTTAACTTCAGGATGGTTTCATAAGGCAGAAAAGAGACTGCAGTGCTTGCTCCCTTTTGGCAAGGATGCTGGCTGGGAATTCATTTGCTCTGTTGGATTGCAGCAGAACCTATTTTCAAAAGCAAGAGTACACTAGTCTCAAAGAGGTTTTATGGACTGGTTTGTTGGAGGCCTCTTGAAAGGTAATGAAGAATAATGCTGATTTTTGCTAGATATCAGCAGTGTTTGCTTTATAATTATAGTGAAGCACAAGTGAGAAATTAACTGAATGATAGAGAAGGGGGTTGTGTGTGCATGTGTTGTTCTCTCTTGTGTTTTCTTTCTTTTGGAAAGGCATTTATTAAATCAAAGTGATTATATAGTAGGTGTGCATTCTTTCATATTTGGGGAAAACTCAGCTTAGTACTTTCATGTTTTAACTGATTTGCAGAGATGAAAACATAAGTATGAACAAAAGTGTGTGTGTGTGTATGTGCACGCGCGCACACATATGTATGTGTGTAAATGTCATGGTGGAGAATAGAACCAACAATGTGCATTTCTGAACAAGCTGTGAAAAAGAGGATTTGTTAAGACATGTATTTTCAGTTGCAGGCCCTATGTTTTAAACCTTGTGACTTACAGGTGCTAAATATTGGGCTTCTTTTAACAATGGCAGTCAGAGGTAGCGGGGCTGAGAATTTCACACCATTTTTGTAGCTTGTAATTAATTGGTTGCCTGTTCATTTTCTGCTAGGACAAATCCATGAATTTTCACATTGCATGTATGTAAATGTACAGCCAGCCTGTGTGATATGCATAGGTGTGCAGGTCAGTGCAAAATTGATCCAGGCAATACATGTTGCAGATGAAAATGACCACTAGTATACTGTCAGTGTCTGTCTGCATTGTATTAGGAGTGCTGTCATTGTTGCTTTGTAATCATCAGATGAGTTATCCTGTGGATGGCTTGTGTAGATTTCTGAATACAGGTTTGTTTTGTTTTCAGGTAGGTTTCTTTACCACTGTGGAGACAATCAGCATCAAATGCAGATACAGGCTTCGTTGCTATTCTACAATGCTTAGTGGCTGGACAGGAGTCTCAGAAGAAAAAAAATAGACTGGAATCCTATATACAATTGCCTTCCTTCCTGGGAGTAAACCCCAGGGCAGCTGGTGGCTACCATGTCAATGTGTTAGTGAATACCCTGTGAATTTTAGTCTGCACTTTTAAGGAGTTATCCATGGTGCTGAATCTATTTTCTGGATAGGGTTTACTACCTTGGATAGCTCCTTTAAAACTGAGAGCAAAGCTCCACTGGCAAGCCCCACTGAACTTAGCACAGGATTGCATTGCTAATTTTGTATTTCCTGAGCCACTATTTCATGCATTCATTGACTGACTGTATGTTTGTCATTAAATATTTGACAAAAACTATTGTCATTTTTAAAACACTCCGGTGGCATCAGAGTGTATCCAGACCCAAAGCAAATAGAATGAAGAAGGACTAGTAGCCAGACAATGGTTCTTGTGAACTTGGTTGCTGCTTCCTTAATCTTCAGACCATTTTTTTTTTTAGCCATTCTGTCTAAAAATAGTGTAGAAGTGACTTTCCTTTCTTATTATTGATCCTAAACAATGGCATTCCTTGATTTACCAAACAGCACCATTTGAAGCCTGTAGCATCAGGGAGAGATTGGTGGCAGGCACCATGTTTTGCAATGACTCCAACTGCTCCCCAGAAACCCTATGTAATTTTTGCAGTCTTTGAGAAGGAACAGGAGAACCAGACAATGAGACGCAGTTGACTGGTTGATCTGGGGCTCGAGAGTTGAACAGAGGCTTCACCCTGCTTTGCTCCCTTAGCATATAAAGAGGTGGCTTCTATACTGACAATCAGTTGGCTCTTGGATATCATCCAATCTCCGTCATTTTCTCAAGCATTTTATGGGCTGTTGTTGGGTTCAGAAATTATATCTTGCTGACACTGTTTTTCATCATAACTTTAGGCAGCTTTGGCATGAGACTATTGGGGTATAGGCAACCAGAGTCATGCACATTTTGGAAACCTCACTCCCAGGTGGCAAGGGAGCCACACAGTGGCTCTTGCACAAGTGGAATCCTATATTTGTCATTCCTGAAGTACCCAGAAGACAGTCTGGGGAAGCTAGTTTCCGTTGGCCAGCAGGAAAATAGAGTGATGGCTGGATCCAGGCACATCGTGGGCCAAGTCTCTTCAGCTGTAACCAACACAGTTGTGGCCTCTTGTCTTTTCAGAAAAGGTATCTGTGCTATTTGTTGTAAAGCAGAGTCCCACACCTGTGTTGGGTCTATAATACTAGTTCGTTCTGTAGATAGATCACCATTATCTGATATTTTTCTTGTACTGTGTATTGGTTTAAATCAATAAGCCATCAGTCATTTGTGTACACAAATTATTTGAAACTGTTTTTCGATAACTATGTCAGCCTGGCAGTTGGCCACTAACCTAAGGCTAAAGTACAGTTTCTTCCTGGCATTGTAACTGCCTTTCTCAGGTGCCAGGCAGGTACTTCCAAATGTTCCGAGTGTGCGGAGGGGGGAGGAGTGGAAATGGCTGCATTTCCTGCCCTGTTACACCACTGATCCCCTTATCCACTCCACTGCATGTTGGTGAGGCACAAAAATAGAAGCTTCCTGGCCAGAGCAGGTCAGTGAAAGGGACAATGGCATCATAAGGCAGGAAGTACAGTAGCTGAATCCTACCTTGAGGTTACAGAGGTCTTAGAGGGGTAGGCATAGACTCTAGCCAAAATCAAAGCAATGTTTTCCTATCAGATAATTATATGACATCTGTAAATAGTTTCAGTTGCATCTTGAAGTTTAAGTAAATAGGTACCTTCATTTGAAAGAAATGGGAACTGAAAAAGTAGGTTTTGCTCAACATCAGGTACCAGGGATTTTTGCTTCCTCTTAGTATAGAGATCTATAGGGCTATTTTTCATTTGTTTGTTTGTTTAATTTAACCTGCTCTTGCTTTTGTTTGGATGAAAATAATGTCATTCAGTGACAGAACATGCAAAAACTTGGCTTGAGTCTCAGTACTGATATGTGAGTTGTTAAAGAGAGCTCTTGTCCTTCTAAGTGTACAGCTTTATTGAACAATTCACATATGTATAGCCTTACTTTAGCTGTGTTGATGGTGTTAAATTCTATTATATTTTAAGTTTAAATTTCATTATATTTTAAAGTTAATTTAACAATAAGAGTTCTACTAAAAAAAAAATCCTCCAAACACAAATCAGCTAAGTGTGAAACCTCTTGGCATTAAAGTATGTTGTTGTCGTTGTTAATTTCCAGCAACTTAACTTCAACTTACGGCAATCCTATGAATGAGAAACCTCTCAGTCACCCTGTTATCAACGACCAAGCTCAGTTCTTGCCCATGCAGATTAAAGTATGCCTTGTGTTTTTAAGAAAGACAATACCTTCAAAATATTTCACCAAACTTGGAGGATAGGTGGGATATAAATGTCTGAGAGAACCACCACTCTAGATAGGGAGAAGGAAAGAGGAGAAACTACGGAGGAAGGCTTACGGTGTGGTCCATAGAAAAGCCATGCCTCCCATCTAGAGTATTCCGAAACTCAAATCTGGTTTTCAGATTAATAGAAATAACCTATAAGAGACAGGGTGTTTGTGAATACACTAGGAGAGGATGAGTGTTCACTAGGGGTACAGCATCTGATAGATTTACTTGATAGTGGTTGCTGCTTCTGAAAAAAACAAAAAGAAAACACAATGTTTAATCAGGCAGATGTTAAAAATATTTTCACAATAAGTTTTATAAAATTGCGAATATCAAGTAACATCTTCAAAGAATCTTTACTCTTTATCTTTCCTGTGAGAGGGAATGCTTCTTCTCAGATAACACCTGTGTTTCCTCTAAAACCGTCTTCTCAATGTGCTGCCCACCAGAATTGGCAGTTCATACAATGATTGCACATTTAATGAGATTTTGTTACTTTATACTAAACGATTTTCCTTTTATTTTCCTTTTAGGGCAGGTGGATCTAGTAAAGCTTCCCAAGCAAACCAGGAGAAGTCATGGCTTGCACAAATAAGCTTACGCAACCGAAAGGACAATAGAAGAGGTCTTTGCAGAAAGACAAAAATGTAAGTGTGTTTCAATGACAAAATGATATAAATTGTAAACGAGAATTTAAAAGGGTATATAAAAAGAATGAAATCTACCCAATCTGTAGTTCCAATAGAGAAAAAAGTCAACTTCAGTGTAGATATCCGTCTTTCTTCTTTCTTTTTTTTGCCGCTGTTCATGTTATTGTTATGTAGATAATTATTATTTTGTTTTTCTTTATTTGTCCTAATTATTTGTTATATATGGTATTGTGATCTTATTGTTAGTTTGTCATTGTTTTTGGATGTTTGTGTGTCCGTCTTAACAATTCAATGGAAATTAATAAAAATAATTTTTTAAAAATGTAAGCTCTCTCTCTTTCTCTTTTCAAGATGAAGTTCCATATGATTGATTTTATACTACGCTTTTTTGCATAGAAGAAGAATGAAAATAGGTGTTGGCACTTTATAGACCAGAACTTTATGTTTTCTTCTGGTAAGAGTAGTGTCTTTAGTTGTGTACTTTGTGATTCCTCTGAGCATATTTAAAAAAGCCACACAGAATAGATGTCTCTGACTGAAGCTCACCATCTGATCTTGCTTGTACCCTTTTGCATTATGTTATGGAAGTGACAGTGATGCTTCTAGCACATTTATGTCTTGCACACAGAGCCTTCTGTATGATCACAAAACCTGGTAGGGTATATAGAGCTGTGTATGTTCATAGAGTCCCATTCTCACCTTCGTCCCAAAGCGTGGGAGGCAGAGGCACTGGATACACAGACTGTTCAAGGCATAGTCCACCAGCGTTGAGCTTACTGTTCTTCTACACATCTGCTGGATTTCAGTGGAACATACATGAATGCCAGTCTCCTGTTTCTTATCATTTTAAAAGCATGAAGCGTTGGATCTTAGGTCTATTCGTTGGTTATGTTTTGTGTCTGGCCTGTCTTCCAAAAAGAGCAGTGTGGCTTGTTAATTTCACAACATTCAGCAATTGATCTTGTTCCGACAACATATTAATAAAAATTCAGAATACATTGGTCTAAATCCAATGTCATGCTAGGTAGAATGAACATTCTACTGCTAGGCTAGCTGTGCTGCATTACATCATTGCATAAACAGCAGCGCAAGTGGTGTTGCAGATCTGTATTTAGGAATCCTACGTAGTCACAATCGTAGCGCTATTGCCATGATCATAACTGCCACCCCCGACCTATTTTACCAGGTATCAGCCACACTAGGAAAGGAGGTCCATTCTGCCAGCAGTTAAGCTGCAAATAGATGACGTATCCACCTCCCTCTCACCAGTAAAGTGACCCTTGTTACACTTCCAAGTTGCGGCCTCACTTACTGGTGGGAGGGGGATGAAATTGTCATTCATCTGCACCCTGTTCAGCAGCAGAACAGACCACTATCAGTGTGGCTGATGCCCAGTAATGTAGAGTTGAGGAGGCATTACTTAAGTGTAACTAAGTAGCTCATGTAGAATTCCATCTTATGGTTGCATTAATATGGTTAAGCATTCCTGTTGTGCGCTGTAAATAATGAGCCAATGTGGTTCAGTGGTTTCAGTGTTGAACTAGAGCTGTGAGTGACAAGGAATTCAGTCTCTGCTCAGCAATAGAAACCCACAATGTGACTCTGGGCAAGTCATACCATCTCAGCCTCAGAATAAGGCAGTGGCAAGCTCCCCCCGAAAAAAATCTTTCCAAGAAAACCCTATGATTGATAGGACTATAAGTCAGAGTTGACTTGTAAGTGCAGAATAACAACTACATGTAAATGCGGACTCCCCAGCTGTTTAGATTCTTGAATTAGGTTTTGCTCATGTTTTTGCCATTTCCTTTTCCCTGAGCTAGAGTTCAAATCAACAGGTTCAGTCAGTTGTATGTTTGCAATCTTAACCTGGATTTAGGCAGCAAATAAGATTAGTGCTAACCAGAGTTAAGTATTCTACTGTATCACATTGTAATGATTTAACCAGAACCTGCATGTGAGGTCCAAATTAGATATTATGGCAAAAGTGTCCCAGTACTGTAGAAAGAGAAGTACCTGTGGGAGGTCGCGGATTTGATTGAATATTTGCTTTATTCCACCACCACCACCACCACCATTTTTCCCATATCAGAATAACCATGTCCAAGCTCCCCCCCGCCAATTGTGATTCCTCTTTATAAACAAAGGGAAAACTGCAATGTATGTTTGCAGTGTTGTATCTGTTCTTAGGTGCAGAGCTGTATCAGTGTTATGGGCATTAGATCCTAGCTTACCCATATTCAGGTGCAAAATACTCTAGCAACTGCTTAGTGCTGGCTTTCTCACTCTGGGTAGCTTCTTGCCTACAAACCTAAAAAAAATGGCTATGCCATTTCAGTGATTTTGTGAATAATGTGTAAACAGGAAATGTTCTGGAACAGACATGAATGCCACCTCTCCCTTAATCTTATTACTCATTAACCAGGTCTGATGATTCTTTGAGGAAAAGTATTTCAGATACCCATCTGTATATATTGATTTTTCAAGCCCTTGACGTTTGGAGAAAGAGAAAAAAAATCTGTAGATATATTTATTTGCACTCCTCTATTCAGTTTAAGTAACTCCAAAGATCTATGAAATAAGTATAGAGGGAAAGGTAGGTCTATGCTGTGTACACAGTAGCACCTCACTGCTGTTGCTTTTCATTACTTGGGAAATAAGAGAAAATGCTTTTATCTGAATCAACTTATATTGATGCTGTTAGATAAATAGCTTTTGTACAGAGCTGGAAAAGTCTGCCTTTTTTGGAAAGTGGGGAGAACATGACTCCTAAAGTCCTGCTGGTTAGAGGACTCTAGGAATTGTAATCTGAAAAGGCAGCTTTTCCAAGTTCTTCTTTCTCAGGCTATTTGTTAAAGTACAGTGAGATGGTGCTTTTCTGCACCTGAGTATCACCTGCGTCTTGTTTTCTGTTGATTTTCTTCAGTTTTTATGTGCTTTTTAAAAAGTATTTGTCTCGTTCAACATAAACTTATGCTTTCATGGGCTATCGGCTTTTAGCAAATGCTAGTCTGAATGGAATTATACATTTATGCCTCTCGATTATGGAGGACCCTGTGGAGGTACTCATAGTGCTGTGTACCTTTCCAACCTGAAAAACAGAAAATAGCTGAGCAAGGTCAAATGAATCTCACACATTTTTACAGTGTGTCATTTCTTTTATCCTCTCCCATTGTTTCATGGAATTTTGATTGGGTTGGCTGTTTGGTCAAAACAATATTTGGGCAAGTAGAAGAACACTAAGAACACTAAAGATAAGAACACTAAAGATAAAAGAATGAAGGCTATAATCCTCAGACTTGTGACTTATGCCAGTTGTTGTTGTTGCTGTTATTGTTGTCATGGATGTAGTTATGTGCTTTCATTGCAACAGTTCTGTAAAATAGGTAAATACCTCATTTTGCATACAGGAGATGACATCTGTGAAGAAATATTACATAAAACTTGATAGCTAAAATGTGATAGGAAAATCCCAGCTTGGTTGCTGTGTTCCTGCCAAGCAAATCTAATCTTTTTTGGGGAAGCTTCATGACATAGACATAGACTCCACCTTGGTGTAATAAAAAAGACCAGGAAGAATGCATGGCATGTAAGGGCTATGGTGCTGAGTAGTGAAACTTCAGATATAGTATCTGGATGAATTATGTTTTGTTTTTGTTTTTAAAAAAAACACTTTTAGTGGTTGTTCTAACATTGCCAAACACTGTACTTTCCCAGCATAATAAATAATAAATACCTTCTGCCTTAAGAATGATCCCTTCCAAATATTATGAGCCTTGAAAAAATATACTTGTGGTAAAAGTTCTGCTGTGTTTTGCTTCTGAGCCAGGATTCATGCAACACAGAAGCTCCAGCTGAAGGAGGAAAGTCAGAAGGAGCAGCCACAGGCATCCAAACAATGATTTCTTGCCGGTTAGCTTTATGGCTAACCAGAAAAGGGATATTGAGGTAGACAGCTGCTAGTAGTAAGAGACTATTTTGTCCACCCTTCGTCCATCCTGAGAAAACGTGGAGAGTTCAACCCCTACTGCACCTCCATTTTCCTTTCCTTTTATCCTTTTTGTTCTCGTCTGTTTTGTTTTGTTAAAAATGGTCTTCCGTGGCAAATTTACAATGTTTTCTGGGTGGCAGGCCATTTTTGGATCTGGAGAAGCTTTTTTTAAAACAAGAAGTAAATTGGTTTGACCTACCAGTTATGGAGGACCCCTTTTAGGGAAAGAAAGTTTGGAGTACTCAGGGCTCTGGGGGGCTCAGAAAGGGCTTTGGGGGCCACATGCAGCCCATGGGCCCCACTTCTGCTGTAGAAAAATATAAAGGGACTTGCAAAGGTCATATTCCATTGCTCAGAAAAGCAAATATTCTGTCATCTTAATTATGGCAGCTTTGTATCAAACAATTCAGCAATCAGATCAAGGCTGCAGCCTACTGTGTACATTTACTTGAGGGTAAGTTCGAATGAACAATGAAAGAGAGTTTAACTTCTGAGCAAATACACAAAAGATCAAATTGCCCAGCATGATTCAAGCTCCAACTACAAATATTACCCAAAGTCATTGTTCTAGTCAGCTCCGTATAGTTTAAGGAATGAATAAGAATGAAAATAACTCATTAAAAGCACTGAATTTCCATACTGCTGTTACTTCTCTTCTTTATTATTTGTTATATCAACACTGCACATTTTACCATGTTGTCCCTTTTATAATTTTTCTGTGTTAAGAAAGCATTGCAGACATTCTGTGTTAAGAAAGCATTGCAGACATTCACAATAAAGGCAGGGGGAAAGGGGAGAATTTGGACTGAAATTTGGTATTTCGATATGCAGTACCAGTGCTCATATTTAATGTATTTGTTTAATTATAAACCTCTTGGAGTTATTTTATGGTAAGTTAGTTTAGGCATATGTGCAATGGTTGAGATGTTATAATACGGCTTATGTGAAGGAGAGTTAAAGGATTTCCATAATCAGCTGCTATAAACAACTTAGTAATGGTGAGACAATTTATTATGGAATCTAAATTTCATTGCATGGAGAAATAGGACAACAGAACTGCCTAAGGTTATTGAAGTATTGATAGCTAGATGTCCATTAAGAATGTGCATGTAACCTATGAAATGTATGGTGACTTCAACAAGGCTTTTCAGGATGGGAAATCATTAATGACAGCAAAGCCACATAGCACAAAAGAGATCTACTGGAGTTCTGGAAGGGAGGGGAAGGGAAGGGAATGGACCTTCTAGCAGCAGACTTGAATATGTGGAAAACTTCCAATATAGTCTGCAGGATGCTATGAATTAAACTATGGGTAAATTCAAGGAGGCACAGACAAAGCAGTGATATGACCAGTATACCAAAAGTAGCAAATTTTATGGGGAAAGTCATGGTCCTAAGATCCTAGTATTATCTAGTTTGACTGACAGTGGGTTCTCTAGAGTTCTGAGCAGAGAGTTCACCTACAAGCTGACACTGTTAACTGAAGGTGCCAGAGCTTGAACCAGGAAAGTTCAAATCTGCCCATTTCACTTTCTCCCACGTTCAGTTATTCATTATTGGTAAACTCTGATTAATAACAAAGGCGGTGGGGGAGCTCCCATCTATTCCTAGGAAATGTAAAAATCTGTCAACCTAGCATTCTCTCATATTCAGATTTTGAGAATTTTGGTAGATTATGTTCAGAATAAAACTGAAATGGAGTCTGTACTCATCTCTTTTGGAACTTGGAGTGTTCTCCATGTAATACTCTGCTTATATAGCTTGATCACCAACACCTCAGTACAGTGCTTCTCTCATGTAAAGGAGAATAGGGAAGAAAGGAGACTCACCTCCCTTATCTACCTAACATTGTTCTAGTCTGTTGCCTTAAGGAGTTTTGTACCAGCCCATTTCCAGTACTGGAACCAAGCCTGACATGCGGAGAATGATCGTATTGTGCATGGTTCTGTTGTTGGCAACTATGGATAGTTCAGTTTGTGGATGAGAAAAATGGGCCAAACACACTTCCATAAATAAATAAAAGTGGTGGAATATGATGTTTTGCTCCTGTTTGCATATTCCTTTCTTTGTGAACAAAGTGTTAAGCAGCTTATTTTTGCGCATTCACGTCACACTAACTTATTGTTTTGTGTGACATGACAACAACACCATTGTGAGAATTCCTGATTGAAATCAGGTAGCTGTGTTGTAACAATTGCCAGAAGAACAGGAATAATAAGATTGGTTTTATAATGCAGCACATGATCTTTTGAGTTAACATAAGTTTTGTGTACTTAAGATTTTGAATGATCAAGTTTTCATTCAGTCTACACTTTGAAATTGACTGAGCTGATCTAGAGTTCCTAAGCAAATGCGCAAATCAGAATGCAGTTATCCTTCAGATTTTATCCATTTCCTAATTCTGTGATGCTTTGAAATTTGTATTTTTTATGAAAATCTATCCAAAACACATTTTTTCAAAAAGTGTTTAAATCAAAATTTCCGTACAGTTTGAAAAAAATGCAGTGTAATGGAGAAACAGTACATAATGGATTTTGAATGTTCACAGGAAAACTGAAAGAGAGTAGAAACTGATCCAGTCTTCCCTATTTAGGATCCAAAGCTTGGAAATGTTACTTTTAAGAGTGTGGCCTTCAACTCCCCGAATCTCACAGCTGGCACAGCCAATGGCTTTGGATGTTGCATTCGCCTAATATACGTATTACAGCAACATTAGACTTTAGCTGATACGAGCTATCAAAGTTGTTGTCTGTCTGAAAAGGGACTACAGCATCCTCATTGCTGTCATTCATGCCAAGTGTATAGCATTGTTAAAGGAAATGAGAAGTTGTACTTTGTACAGAGTGTGCCACATATTACATACCCTTAATAGGATAATTAGGAAGCAAACTGAGGACTACTTAAGCAGGGAACAGCAAAGCAGGATCTTCCATTCAGCCTCAAGCCATTTTGTTCTCAATTATTTATACACTTCTTCAGAGCAAGACAGGGTATGTTTGTTCCCGTTTCAAACACCTAATACCTTCCGGTAAATTCAAGCATTGATGGGCCATGCTGGACTTGGCATCTCACAACACTATCACATCTCTGTTTGGAAATAGCAGGACCTAACTTTTGATTAGATATATATGCAACATAGTCCTCTGTGTACATGTGTGTGTGTGTGCGTGCGCGCGCATGTGTATTTGTGCATGTGCACATGTGTGTATGCATGCGCACGTGTGTGTGTGCGTGCACGTGTGCTTAGTCAGATGTAAGTCTCACTGTGTTTGGGAGGGTTTTCTTCTATGTGAGAGTACATATATTTTACCTTTAGAACTAGAAGAGTATAAAGATGATCAAGGCCAATTCCCTTTTCCTTAAAGAGCATGATTCTGTTAGCCACTGTTTAGAATAACCTGTCTCTAAGGTTAACTATGAATGCCTTGATTCATAATTATTAAATCTTTACAAAATTGTGCTTGCTGGATGTTATTGCTACTATAACTTTTTAATTGTTTCAGAAAAAAGTAATTCAGAAAAAAATGTTCTAGATATTTATGAATTAATGATGCTAATGGTCAATCCAAGTGGGAGAGGGCAGCTTCAAACTTCTGTTTCGGAATGAGCCCATTTCCTGCTTGGACCATAAGCTACCTCTAGTTACTAGGAATATTTGGCAGTTTATCTGGAGTGTGTGGTTTTTTTTTAATGTAAAACACTGGTGCACTTGCTGTATATACTTGTATGAAAATGTGAGGTAGATTTTATTGGCTTATTTCTATAATCAAATAAGGCAACATGGCCAAACTATTTGCATTTTTAACTTTATTTGGTAGTATTCCTACTCCATAGGTAAATTTATGGTCAAGTTTGATGTAACAGTACACCATAGTTTGGTGCAGCTTTCCCCAGCCTGGTGCCTTCTGTATATTTTGGACTACAGCTTCCAGACCTTCTTACTATTGGCCATGCTAGCTGAGGCTGGTCACACACCAGTTGAAGGAAGCTGTTTTGCTGATAAGTGAATGGGTCTTGGGCTCATATGCTTCCCTCTCCCTTTCAACTTCTTTAGCACAGCCATGAAGAGGAGACCAGAGGAATTTGCTTCAGTTTTTGGTTGATCACTGTTTATCACATCATCCACACCAGGATGGGTGGGCACTTTTAGTTATGGTTTATCTGAAGAAGCAACATCATACTGTTGTTTAGGATGCTGACATCTTCGGAGAAACCATAGTTAAAACTAAGTGCAGCACCCAGTTTGAATGGCGTGACAAACTGTGTTTAGTCAAAAATGGTAATTCATAAGAGTTACAGAAGCAGATGTTTACTGGTCTCTGTGGCTGCGCTAAGAGAAAGGAGGCAAGCAGGCTAATGCAAGAAATATTAAAAATTGGCATTAAGAATGGAAAGCTATCTCTTAGCTATACAGTTTACTGATCATCCAGAGTCACATACAGTGCCTGCTCTATTTATCTTAGTATGAGTGAAAATTTTCATAAGATAAAATGAACACAGCCCTGGATTATAAATTGATTTACTCACCTTAAAAATAAGAAAAATTGTCTTTCAGTTATTAATGTCCATATATTTGCACCTTCTTCCCTCCCAAATAATATTATGCCTTACACAGTAATCAGGTGTTAGTATAAAAATACTAATTAAAAATGTGCTCATGGTTTGTGTTCATGACATCCAAACCAACTCATTAGCTATAAAATACTGGCAAGCAAGCAGGCATGCACGCACACACACATACACACACACCACATTTTCTGCATGCTGCTTAAAATTCCTGTCTTGTAACTATTTGCCATAGATGGCTTCTTGGCACCATTTCAGTTGCTGGGTGTGAGGGTGCTGGGTTAGTCACTCACCAACACTGCCTTGCATTATACAGTTTGGCCTGTGATTCATTCTCTCAGCAGTCTCATGGCTGTGACAAGTTCCATTTTCTATATAAATATGTGCACCTCTCTAACCTTTATATTATTAGCTAGTGGGAGGAACTAGAGTAGTGACTGGATACCATTTCTGAAAGAATCTAAACAATTTCATTGATGAATAAAATGCTAAATCAGCTGCTGCTGTGCAGTTGTATTTGCATCTTCCCTACTTGAAATGCTCCACAAATGCTGGCTGGTTTAAGCATTTGCAAATTGATCTTCATTTGGGGCACATCCTCCTCCTGGCAGCTTTCTCTGTTGCTGGTTTCATGATTTAGTAATGAAGTCGAAGTGTAGAAATCTGTGCCCATGAAAAACAGACATCATTTTTATGTCATTTTCTATTTGGTGAAACCGTGCCACTCACTCACGATGAACCCAGTGATCTTGGAATTTGTCATTTGGGGCTCAGTCTTTCTAACTGAAAAATGTTTAAGCTTCAGAAAGCGTTCCCAAAATATAAAACTGAGAAGTCGAATCAGGTGTCATCAAATGTCATCTGGTAAAAACTGGATTGTTTATAGGCTTATGTGGAATTCACACATATTACTATGACATTATAGCCACTAGAAAAATCTCATTGCATGAGAGAGGATGCATGTGGCCTGATGTTTATGGTAATAGCTCCCTGTGAGGAGTCAGTGATTTTCAGCATGTCATTGGCCATTTCTGCACTAGACTGTTAATAGTGCTATGATTCCACTTTCAACATCCTATGGAATCCTGGGGTTTGCAGTTTCGGGAGGGGCCAGCTGGCCATTGTGATATGCAGTCATATGACAAAAACTGTGGAGCTGCATCATCAGCTGTTCACATGAAGACCTTGCTATGTAGGGCCAACTTATCGTCTGTGGAACATAGAAGCCACTTTTCTGGCTTGGGTTCTGTTACTATGTGTGAATTGGGCTTCGGACTGCTGGTGGAACACATTGCCAAACAGTTTGTGCTGTGTCCATGAAGGAGGGGGGAAGGGATAAAAAAAAATGGAATATGGCAGCACCTTAAGATGAGCTGATTTTCATTTGTGTGAGCTTTTGTGGATATAAAACCTTTTCTTTGGATGCAGTACCAAGTGGTATTAAGGCGTCAGACATAAAGCATATTTATACAGTTGTGGGAGTGGGATAGAATGTAAAAGAATGCAGAAAGATGCAAATCATGACTCTTTCTCTAAATTTTCAAAGGGCTGCATAAAATGATACAGGTCTTTTGCTGGTATGCCTGGAATTGCTCTTCTGCTACTTCCCAATAACCTTTTATTTAGAAGAAAGTTAAAAAAACATCTGTTTAGTTATTTGACATCATCTAAACTAAATATAAACATCTTGCTAGCTTTTCCTTATTTTTCCTACATTCCAGTTGGGATCCTCATGGTCTACAACCATTTTGTACCTTAGTTTCTTAAACAGTAGTGCTACTAAAAATGGGAGAAATTTTCAAAAGAAGTTTCTGATGTGACTGGGACTTGTTGTTCAAAGAGGCTCAGAGAATAAAAAAAACCAAGGAGACCTGTCCACTCTCTTGTCTGTGGTTTCAAATGAGTTTTTTGAGATGATAGTCTCTCTGGTCATTGTCATTTGCTGTCTTCTGAATAACTTTCCATTTGTGAATGTAAACTAGTACTGTGAGAGAACTGGTCATAATAACTCCAATTTGCTCAGTCTGTTTTTAGCCAAGAAACAAATGCATTACATTACCTCCTTTGTTAATCAAAATAGGTACATGAATGCTGAAATATAGGAGAGGAGACAAATATGTCAGGAAACCCCAGAACAAAGCAGTGAGGCATTCAGGGTTTTTATTTTCTAAATGCTTGAAAATTGGTGCTTGCATCTCTTTAACACTTTATTGAATGAGAGTAATATAGTGGCCTGTCCTTATCTGTGACCTCAGATCTGCAATTTTGAGCAACCACTCAGCATCATGTCCTGTACATAAAAAGGGGATGACACGCATGCAGACACACTGAAGCCTGAGCATAGAAATAGCCACCATGAATATAATGGGATGGAAGCATTCATGGTTTCTAGTATTTGCAGGGGTTCCCTATGGTACCTTATAGTATCATACGATCATACAGTCCAAAATGAAACACATAATGCCAGAAGATGAAACTCAGAAACAAAAGGAAAGTCCACAGCTGTACAACACATATTATATTGTAACATGTTACATACTGCATCTCTCCTCACTATTAATGCCACCATATTTTATCTTAATTTTCATTTCTTGAGTAATATATCATATAAATTATCTGACTCAAAATGGCCCATTCCTGTTAACTTGCTCATTACTTGCTCAGTCCAAGTACTGCAGTGTTTACATGTTCCATTTCTTGTTTTAATATGTTTAGCTTCCCCAATTCATGCTTTGATCATGAATGGCTGCTTTTCATCCTGGAGAGAAGTGACTAGTGGGGTGCCACAGGGTTCTGTCCTGGGCCCAGTGCTGTTCAATATTTTTATCAATGACTTGGATGAAGGAATAGAGGGCATGCTCATCAAATTTGCAGATGATACCAAATTGGGAGGGGTTGCTAATACACCAGAGGACAGGATCAAAATTCAAAATGACCTGGATAGATTGGAGAGCTGGGCCAAGGCGAACAAAATGAAATTCAACAGAGAGAAGTGTAAGGTCCTACACTTAGGTAGAAAAAATGGAATACAGAAATATAGGATGGGGGACACGTGGCTGGGTAGCAGTACGTGTGAAAGGGATCTAGGAGTCTTCATAGATCACAAGCTGAACATGAGTCAGCAGTGTGATGCGGCAGCCAAGAAAGCCAATGCAATTCTCGGCTGCATCAATAGGAGTATGGTGTCTAGATCGAGAGAGGTACTGGTACCACTCTACTCTGCTTTGGTTAGATCCCATCTTGAATACTGTGTCCAGTTCTGGGCACCCCAATTCAAGAAGGATATTGACAAGCTGAAGCAAGTCCAGAGGAGGGCGACCAAAATGGTGAGAGGCCTGGAAGCCATGCCCTATGAGGATAGACTTAGAGAGCTGGGAATGTTTAGTCTACAGAAGAGAAGGTTGAGAGGGGACATGATAGCCATGTTTAAATATTTGAAGGGATGCCACGTAGAGGAGGGAGATGGCTTGTTTTCTGCTGCTCCAGAGACCAGGACAAGGAGCAATGGATTCAGGAAAGGAGATTCCACCTGAACCTCAGGAAGAACTTCCTGACACTCAGGGCTGTCCGGCAGTGGAATATGCTGCCTCAGAGTGTAGTGGAGTCTCCTTCCTTGGAGGTTTTTAAGCAGAGGCTGGATGGCCATCTGTCGGGAGTGCTTTGAGGGTGTTCCTGCATGGCAGGGGGTTGGACTGGATGGCCCCTGTGGTCTCTTCCAACTCTACATTTCTATGATTCTATGATTCTATGCTTTTCATATTCCATGTTCCTGTAATATGTGTTGTGCAGCTTCAGACTTTCCTTTCATCTCTGAGCACATCAACAGCTGAATGTCCTTTTCGCTTAAGTCCAGTTGCATCACAGTGCTGCTCCTAGTTGTCTTCTGGTGTACCTGGAAGCTCGTTGACTGACATTTGACCTGGAAGTTTAGTCTCCTAGCACTATGTCTTGTTTCGTTTTGGATTCTCTCATCATATTGTTTTCATGATAAAAAGATATTAAAAAGAGATTTACCTTACCTCCTTCTCTGCAGTACTAACAAGTGTTAGCTCCATGGTGCCACTGCTATTGTCTTTGAAAGATCTTCCACCAGTGTCACCCCCCACTGCTACTCCTGCCCATGTATATGTATATGGTTTTAAATTATTGTAGTTTTTAAAGTTGTTTTAACAGTTGCTTTTAAAATGCTTTTAACCGTTAGTATGATTAATATGATTTTATCTTATTAAATTGTTTATGTTATTAATCTGGAAATATTTTAATTTGTTTGTATTGTGTACTGTCTTGGGATCCTGTGATAAAGGGTGGGATAGGAGTGTTTTAATAAATAGAAACAAACGAACTATGCCATTATCACACTTCTTTGCTTTTTTTCAGTTTAATAGGTTTATTTGGTTTCTATGGTTTTCTTTTAATGACCCCATGAGTACAATATCCTTGATTCCCTAACTTGCTTTTGTTATTAATTTTACATCATTCTGTGTGTTATAAGAGTTAATGAGATTTGTTTAAAATCTCTAAACATTTTCAGAGATCACAACTCTAAATTCACACAGCAAAATATTGTGTATTGGCCATCTGGCATTCTCCATTTCAAAACGCCTACTAGCGTGGAAGTTTTCAAAATATGGAAAATGCCCTCCTTCAGTCTTTTGCTCATTTGCAACTGTTTCCTTGTTTATTCCACATTTTCCCCATATCTTGGATAGAGAGAAGTAAAACATTGATCAGAACTTCTGCCTACAAAGATAGTCTCTTTTAATGAAATTTGTTTGTGCGGGAGTTCATTGCCAATAAGGTGACACAGAATGTTTACATTTCTAGCATATCTTGCTTTATGATGAATAAACTGTGTGCTGGTTCACATCATCTGTTCACTACTTTGGTTAGTCCCATTACTGTGGGTGGGTAACAAACCAGAAATATTGTGGAACCTAAGATTCTAGTTTACCACCTTCAAACAAGTTATGTTTTTTAGGATTTGTAAACCAATCTACCCTCCCTGTTTTATTAATATTTTTACTTTTGGGAGAGTAGTGAGTCAGGATCATGGATCAGGATGTCATGCTTAGCCTTTGTGTTTATCCAAATATTTGTATCCTCCTTATAGCATGGAATAACATGGAATATCAAAATAGTGGATAAGTAAAATAAGTTTAAACATTTCAAAATATGTAAAAATTAAAACAATAAAAATAACTTCACCAGATTAAAGTGGGTTAATTTGAAAAAAGATAAAACTGCATAGAAATTTAAAATAGTTTAAAACTATGCTTATGAAATCAATTATGAAACTAGCACCAGGACCAGTCAAGAAGCCCCTCCAGCAGATCTCTGGCCTATGGTAGGCATATATAAGGAGAAGCATTGTTCATGTATGAGGATCCCGAACTATGTACATAACTTTGAATGTCACCAGTACCTTGAATTTGGATAAGAAATATATTGGCAATCAGTACAGTTCCTGTAAGTTTTATATGGTATCATTATGATCCTGGCTGCTGGTTCTTCTGCACTAATGGCAGCTTTAGCATTCTCTTCCAAGGCAGTCTCGTGAAGAACACCTTCTAATAGTCTAATCAGGAAGTTCACGAGCTAATGTAGCTAGGTTATCTCTATCCAGTAAAGGTAGCAGGAAGATCAGTTCAAGGCAAGCCTTGAAGTGCACCTATGGCTCCAGTGACAGAGATGGATGTGGGAGTACTTCCAAGCTATGTACCTTGCTCTCCATTCAGGACCAGTGATTTCACCAGTTCCCAAATTGAGGAACCACCAATCTGCAGAATCTCATGTTTAAGATTACGTTTAAGTTTACCATTTTTCACTTACTTAGCTGCTTCTACAACTAGACAAGCCAATCAGAAGCAAGTGAGCAAGAATCCCTTTTTACCATTTCATGTGAATGCAGCTAATACATGGAACAGTACAAATTTTTGTAGTGTTTGATTCTGATTTGATGAATTACTCCATGGAAGCAAAGCCAGCAAATTCTGAGATGATACAGTCTTGATTTTTTTTTCCCTAGGACAATGTGGTTATGATATGTAAATTCTATGATGCCTCCTGCCATGGCAGATACTCTGGACATCTGGGCAGTAGATTCACAGATAGCAGCTGATGGCTCAATATCTGTGGACTGCCTGCTTCCCACTGGAATTTACATCAGTTTAGATGTCCCTCGTGATGCCACTATTTGTCATATCAAACAGGTAAGGCTAGTTTAACTATAGTTGACTTATAATTGAAATGTTTGCTTATACTTATACTTCAGAGTTTTGCATAGTTTGTACTTGAATTTCATATTAGAAACATTGGGTTTAAGGGAAAGCTCTTATAGAATTTTGGCACCTGTGCTTTTCATGGAAGTGTGCCTACCATTTGTTCTCTTGACTGTTTTGTCCATAGCGGAGGAGCAGTATAATGGATAGTTTATTGGTTTCTATCAGAAAATATTGATGAAATCACTATTAGTGGACCATTGATAGCCACAGAAGAGCACCTGCTGTCAGCTCCTTCTAGTCCTGCAGTTGTGAAGAAATCCTGTACCCCTTTTTATTTGGGATCATAGAAGATGTTTGGTCTGACTATCTTTTGCTGAGAGATCACCTGCTATTAAATCATTGGCAAATGCCCACAGAATTTTTAATGGTCATCTGGTTCTGTACCTGGCCTGGAGATGACTGTCCTTTTCAGTAGGTACATAGCCAGAGCCCTATACCAATCTTACAAAATAGCCATCAAAAAGGGCACAGAACCAAGGAAATGAAGTCTGCCTTAGAAACATTCACTGGAATGTAAATAAAAACACTGACAAGTGTACTTCTAATTCCTAGCAGGTTGAACTAGAACAGCTCTTACCACAACAAGGAACTAGTTTTCCTTCAAATCCACTGTTCTTTGCCACAATTGATATTTAAATTAAATTAGGTACATGACCTGCCACTTTTGTCTGGAAGATTAAATCAGATATAACTCATTTTAGCATGTTTTTTGGTGCTGGAGTAAGATATTGCAAGAAGGACCTACGTGATGCTGTACATTGAGGTGACAGAGATGGATTTTACGAACAAAAGATTGTACTGCTGTTTCAGCCTCTGTGCTTATTTGCAGCTGTTATGGAAGGAAGCACACAACTACCCTCTGTTTCATCTTCTTACGGAGATCGACTCCTATATGTTTTCCTGTGTGAACCAAACAGCTGTACGTGAGGAACTGGAGGATGAGACACGAAGGCTTTGTGATGTTAGACCATTTCTTCCTGTCCTTCAACTAATTACAAGAAACTGTGACCCAGGGGAAAAATTGGATTCTAAAATAGCTGTCCTCATAGGAAAAGGTAAATGTCATCACTTATGGGTTTTGGTGTGGGAAAAATGGCACTAACGGTGCATTAATTTGAGGTGAATTGAAACTTCGAGTGCATTTCAGTGAGTATTTATTCAGTGCAGACACTTTGTGATAAGACACTACCCTGTGGTCATCATCTGAGGCCTTTCTTCATGGTATTGTCACTAAACAAGATGAATGGCATGCACAGGTGGATCAGTTACTGTCTTCACTAGGATGTAATCCTCAACAAGTTGGGGTCAGTTCTCACCAATATGTTGATAAAACCCAACTCTGTTTTTTCTTTCCACTTAACCCTGAGGAAACTCGTCATATCCTGAACTGGTTTTCTGTCAGTGGGAAAAATGAGAGTGATGAAATTCAAGCTTAAACCAGATAAGAAAAAGGTGCTTCTGGTCATTTGAAAGGCAGATATGGGAATAGGGATTCAGTGTGCTGGATGGGATTATTTTCCACTGAAGACACAGGGTAGCAGTTTAGGTGTACTCCTGGGCTTATCTCTGAGTCTAGATGCCCAGGTTTCTGTAGTGTCCAGGGGTGCATTTTCGCTGCTGAAGCCAGTGTGCCAGCTGCACCCATTCCTAGAATGTCTGGTTTCACCACAGTAACACATGCCTTAATTACATCCAGTTTCTATTACTATCATGCCTTCTACATTCATTGCTGTTGTGGTGTGCTTTCTAGTCATTTCTGACTTATTGTGACCCTAAGGTAAACATGTCATAAGATTTTCTTGGCAGTAAGGGGAGGGGTGGTTTGACCTTGCTTTCTTCTGAGGCTGAGAAACTGAAACTGGTCCAGTAGTTTCCATGACCCTTTTCACACAAGGAGGAAGAAACGGGGGGAAACGCACTGAAATGGAACTTACCTGAAACCGGGTAAGTCCATCGCCACATGGAGCAGCGCGAGTTCACTGCTCCACACTCCTCGGCGCCCTGCAGCATCCAAAATGGTGGCTTACGACTGGCGGAGGCTCTCCACCAACCGGGGAAGCTCGCCAGCTGGAAAACCCACCCCCGACAGATCTGCAGGCATGCACTTGCACGCGCCTACAAATCTACACCAGGCGCTGCGATGGGGCTGCATGCGGCTGCATACCCCATGCTTTTTAAAAACCTCCTGAAAAGTGGTTTTTAAAAAGCACACAGTGCCACCACTTCCAGACGCCCTGGCGTGGATTGGGGTGTGGAACTACGCTAAAGTAGTCCGCCCCAATCCACTTTACAGTGTAGATGACCTCCGTCAGAGGTCGCGCTACACCATTTTATTACCCTCGTGTGGAAAGGGCCCATATCTGAAAGGGAATTTGAACCCTGGTCTTCCAGAGTCCTAGCCAGCACTCAAACGACTACATCGCACTCCATCTACATGAGGCTGCCTTTAAAATGTGCTTAGAAATTTCATTTGACCCAAAGAATGACAACCAGAGTATTAATGGTGCAGGTTACAAGAAGCATACAACAGCCTTTGTTAAAACAACTCCACTGGCTACCAGTTCTTTTCTGCACATAATCCAGGCCATAGACTTACCTCACCAGGGAAGCTCAGCAAGTGAGAACTTTCCATCAGCAAGTGAGAACTTTCTGTCCCTCTAGGCTTGTAGGAACTGACCACAAGGGCTTTTAATAGCATGCCTTTTTATTGACTTTTACATGATTTTTTTTAAAAATTGATTTGTTTAAAGGGTTTTAATTTTATGGATAGTTTAACTGCATTTTAATCAGAGCTTAGAATGTTAGGTTTGAACTTGAATCCAATAGTGTTAACTGTTAGAAACTGAAAATTAATCCACTACTATAAATACTAATAACTGAAATCATTAGTTGACTTGTTATTAACTAACTCATTGTTTGAAAACTTAATGCGGGACCAGATCATGGGGTTTACCAAGAATAGAGCAGCAGTTGTTATCATTGACCTTAGGGAAACATAAAGGGCTGTTTTCAAGTTGCCTTCCTCAAAACTAGAATTTTTTCCTATATGGATAAAAAGCCCATAATGTGATTGTCACCTGTGAACGGTGAGAGTTCCAACACATCTGGGAATTCCTGCATGGCAGGGGGTTGAACTGGATGACCCCTGTGGTCTCTTCCAACTCTGCATTTCTATGATTCTATGATTCTAACTGTCAGGTTGGAAAAGTCTGTTCCAGATCATGAGATTTTGTCTTACAGCCTCTTCAGTTCAGTTGTTCACTCATCTGGTCTTTCTTTTCTTTCCATTCCTACCAGCATATACACTCAGTCTTCAAATGCCTTGTTTGTTAAGAGTTAATAAAGAGAATGATGCATTTCACTTAGAGGTCAGTGATCCACCCCAAGTCCAGCATTAAGTGAATAGCTAGACAATCAGCATCAAAACTGGAGAATTCTCACTGTGACTTTTTTGAGAAGCTCTGAGCATATGCAGAAGAATTCTTTGTACAACTGAATCCTTGCATCTTTTCTGCCTCCCTACTCCTAGTCAAGAAGTGAAGCCTGCAAAAATTAATGGCAGTGTACAGATTTTGCAAGTAGGTTCTAGGGATTCGAAATACAATATGTATCATCTGCAGTTTTAATGATCAGGTATCTTAGAAGCCCACTTTTCTCTGTACCCATCTGACATTAACTGTGTAATGAAAGGGATATGTGGAAGCGAAGCATGATGTGAAGAGAGGAGGGGCCAAACAGAATGGTTAAGATGCAGTGAAGCCAAGAGAGAAACAGACAGGTGCTGGGTTTGAGAAGAACTTTTTGCTTAATTATCCACATGCATAGCACTATGTGAGCAAGTTTACAAAGGGATTCATTGTAGCCAATCCCAAATGGTATTATACAAGATTGTTATTAAACAACAATATAAAATGGAAACTAGCTTGTAATATACACAGTAGAGAAGAAATAACTGAAAATAGTCACAATGCATCCCCACTCCAAAGAGGATTCCAAACACTTCCCCTCCATACAGTCCCATGGGAGGACACCTGCCTTTGAAGCCTAAAATGCCAGGGGCCTGCCTCTTTCGGTGACTTGGTCTCCTGGAAAGCAAAGAACTCGCTCTCCCTATGCCATGCACATTTCATTCAAAGACCCCCTTTTTTAATTCTTTTCCTTTCTTCTTTTTCTTTTCTTTTCTATTTTTTTTTTCAAATCAAGCTCTTCTGCCTTGACCTAGGATCTAGATAATTCTTTTTACCCAATTCTCCCTTTCAGCTGTTTTACCAAAGAAATCACAGATTAGCCTAATTACAGATTGCTGTGATGCATATTGTATCTTTATAATATTTATTTTCCTGAAGCAGCTGGCCTACCTTTTATTTCTGAATGTGAGAGAGGGAGAGACACCCACCGTAATGAATTATAACAATGTAGTTCACTGAAGATTTAAATTTTAAATTTCAGCATTAACTGAGGAATCTAGTAAGTTAGGTGAAATGACTAGAAAAAAACTAGTGAATTAAATGACTTGGCAAATTAATTAGTCAGTTAATCGCAAACTCTGACTTTAACAGTAACTTTTTATATGTTTTACTTATGTCTTATATATTTATCCGTATTTATATTAATTTTCATACTGGTCCTTGAGTCCCAGTTTTGGGGAAGAGGCAAGATATAAATGAATTAACAACAACAACAGCAACAACAGCTTTGCATCCTAGGCAAGTTGTGGCAGTTGTTAGGGCTTAAGTTGTAATGTTGGGCTAATAATGATATAGTTTGTGTATGTGTGCAAAGATATAAAGCATATTTATAAGAGGTGTGTGTTTTGATTCCGCTGTCGTACATGTTTTCTCACTGTCATCCACAGGAATTTTTCATATGTAGTTCAGTTTTTTTTTCAGAAAGAAACCAGTAAATCAGCTACTGTCAGAATTTTTTTGTAAAATAGAAGTAAAATACCACTTTCTCCATGCTTAAAAGCAGGATTTGCTTGCAGTTGTAGATTTAAATTAAAAATACTCACTAGGCTGGCCATGCTTCCCATCAAAACAATGAGCAGTTGTTAGTCCTGGCACAAAAGCTACAAGTCCTGTTTAGATTTCAACAGCAGACTGAACGTTAACTTATCTGTAGTGACAATGGCTTCTACTGATAGAAATGTTTCTTTTTTAGAGTTTTGATTATTTCAAGAAGAATGACTGGGCAATTTTCCTCCTTTTAAACAAAGCAAGGTTCTGGCTCATTGTACTTTTCAGAGTATAAAAATTCTACCCCAGAGAATCTGCTTGACTCATATGTTAGATTATGTGTCTCTAGCTGAATATTAAAATATAAAGGTTTTAGACAAGTCTATTGGTTCTGAATAACTTCAATTATGTCTGTCAGAGTGTTATGAGAAATATAAAACACTAAAGTCTTCCACTGTATTTTGCTTCTGAAGGTTTCAGTGCAAAACCTTTTGAATGAATAGCTTATATGAATTCTACTCTTGTGTCTTTTTCCTCTTGCAAATGTTCAAATTTGCATGAAGATATGTGGGCAGAATAAAAATTCATTGTTATGAAGAGGACAAAGTAATTCTATAGTTGTGATTTGCAAAGCTTCATTTCTTAAACTTTCTTGGAAGGATACTTTTGCATGGAAGGTGGAAAATGCCTGTGTGTCAAATGATATTTATTTTAACAGAGTATGTAGCATAGAATTGGTTCATGCAGAAACAAAACTTGGAAGTAGTAACTGTATATGATTTGGTGGGAAATGATGCTTTCTCTGTTTAAAATTCTACTTCTTTAATCAATCTTTTTCAGGCCTCCATGAGTTTGATGCCCTACAGGACCCAGAAGTCAAAGAATTCCGGATTAAAATGCGACGAATCAGCGAAGAAAAGATGCAGTCACTTGTGAGGTTATCTTGGATGGACTGGTTAAAACACACTTATCCACCAGAATTAGAACCAGCAGTTCAGGAAAACCTCCAAGATAAACTTTATGGTGGCAATCTGGTTGTGGCTGTTCATTTTGATAACTGTCAGGTAAGATATTTACCATCTTTAGCAAACATTCCCACATCTACCTCAAATAGTTTTTGCTTGCAAGTTGCAGAATCCACAGCCCTTGCCCTTCTTCTCTTCTCCCCTGGTGGCCAAACTGCTGGTTTAATTTCTTCATTGGATGTGTATATGTAATCTTTTCAAGTGAGGATTCCCTTACTGTGTTTTGGAAGACTGAACTTCAAGGACTCACAGCCTTTTCTCATTACCATTTCCCAGACAGGAATCAAAAGAATTGCCTAAGGAGGCTTTAAACATGTATTTCTCAAACAGTGGTTTCACCAGTGCCACCATCTTGCACAACAAGTTGTTTTCAGTACCACAATAAGTTTCAAGTACAATTTATCTTGCAAAAATGTATGAGTGTGTGTAAAGCTTTGTATGTTCATACAATCCCTTGGATATTCCTAGAGCTGTTTTTTTTTTACCATAACCCTTGATCACTTGCCACATTTTTAAACTGTAAGTTGACACTACTAGCTAATAGCTAATTACGTTAATATTTAAATTTTTTCAGAATATGTTTTAGAAGAAAGTTTCATTTTTTTAAAAAAAATTAGTTACCATTCCTTGCGTTTTACATTTTTTAAAAATTTGCCATAGTGATGATGACTGTCATATAATCTAGGTTGTTCTGAGTTCATTGTATGATGGCTGAAATACCCAAAATGCACCAGATCTCAGAAGCTACCCAGGGCCAGGCCTGGTTAGTACTTGGATGGGAAATCCCAGGAAATAAGCTATGTTCAGAGGAGGGCAATGACAAACCACTTCTGAGTATTCCTTTTCTTTGAGAACGCTACGGAATCCATAGGATTGCCATAAATCAACAGATAACCTGAAGGCACATGCTTTCCTTTATACCTAAATAGACTGAAAGCTCCAGGTCTTTTCTGATCTTGGAAACCAAGCAGGCTCCAGCCTGGTTAGTGTCAGGGTTGGCAGGATTTGGCTCCTCTGAGCATGAGCAGAATGCAATCTGTGAAACAAGGCTTTGCTGCAGCAGAGGGTCCCAGTGAAGCAGAAAGAATTCCAGAGGCTCATTAAGTAAAACTTAGAGGCTTGATTTATAGCCGCACTCTAAGATAAGGCTTAGCAAAAACATGCTAGCATTCCAGCAATTAGACAAACAGCAATAACAGAAGATAACAGAGAAAAATTGGGCAGCATTTCCCCTTACAAACAGTATACTGCCAATAGCATGGGAGGTCCAGCTAGGGCATCTAACTGGCAGCAGATCAAGGCGAACACCAGCGTTTTTATGCTACCTTGTCACCCTGGAACAAATGGAGTGATGCAGTCAGTGCTCTGGCAGTGGCCTTCTCTAATACACAAGACACAGCCATAACAATCCTGCTGGCCTTGCACCTGGCTGCTTGGCCACACCGCCTCTTCTCTCTGCCGTCCACTCATAGGAAAACTTTGCCTGCCCAGCAACAACCTTTACAGTTAGTACTTGGAAGGGAAACTGCATGGAAATACCAGGTGCTGTAGGCTATTTCAGAGGAGGGCAAAGGCAAACCACTTTTGAGTATTCATTGCATAAGAAAAGCCTATGGAGTTCATGAGGTCACCATAAGTTGACAGATGACTTTCTACTGTTGAGGTTGTAGCTGAATGGAAGGGGGAAGCTCAGTTCTGTTCTTCCTCCCCAGCATGGCTTATCACCAGTTTTAGTTTTATTACAAGAAAAACATTACTTCCAGTTCTAGAGTCCCCTGAGAGACAAAGGCAAGGCATACAGGGGAGTATGTGTGCAATTAGGCACAAACTAATTAAGCTTTGGGGCTCCAATTATGAAGGGAGTCCTAAATGCAAAACAAAAACATTCAATAAATTTCAAAGTTTTGGTAATGCCATTGGGACTTCCGATCATATCTTCCCTCCTCCCAGAAAACTTGAACTTTATTAAAAAATAAATTCAGTAAATTACTGAAGATAAAAATAGTGAGCAATAACAAACCACAGTGGTCATTGAGCAGACATGGAATATTTGAATAAATTTTCTCAGAATTTCAATAATTACGGGGAGAACAATACAGAAAATCTATTGTGGAATGAATGCAGGGCAGCAAAGGTGTCAGCTGCATCCTCCCGTCTATGTATGCCACGCTTGAAAGCAGTCTTGGAGCTTTCATATCCTGGACTGGGATTGTTGTTGCAGAGGCTGATTAACCCCTTCTTTTCACAGTGTTTTCTGGGAAAAGACTTCTTTCTTAGATGCTATTTTTGGCAAATACCAGTTGAAGGGAGGAGATTTTCATTTGGAATACATCATGAGAAGCAAGGGTTTTAAAAGATAATGCCATCCTGATAACCTCCACCCCACCCCATCCCCAAGAACCTCAGACTTGGAGTTCAAGGAGACCTTCATTCATAAGTGTTTGAAAGTTATAATAAAAATATTTTTAGGAGTTTATGGAAACAGATGGAATATAATGAACACAAACCACTTTCTTTTTTTTTTAAAAAAAACTAACTCTGTGACTTTAAAGAAATTAAGATTTTGTTTTTTGAATTTTGTCATATGTGGACTTGATGTTTGGCAGTAACTTCAGGGAAAGTAGCATTTTTGAGACAAATAAGTTTTGAAGCTAAGAAAATATTGAATTGATTTTGACTGACTACTTCATTATGGTTACAATTTTCCATTGCAAGGTTTGGCCTTTTACCAGAAGGCTGCTACATCAACAAGCTTCCAGACAAAAAACAAAAACAAAAAGAAAATCATCATCATAAAATGAAATGAAAGCTAAGCCAGGATTTACATTTGTCAGTAACTGCTTTTGAACCATTCTGTTTTCCTGGAATGTTTTAAAAAATGAATGCTCTGTATGTACTCTTGCAAAAAGCATGAAAGGAGAGATACTGTGAGGAAGATTTATGTAAAGAAGCAATAGTTGTCTTTCATAACTATTTTATAAAATAATAATACAGGCTTATACAGTTGGCTCTTGTGAGGTGCGTGGATAATCTGCATATGAAGTCTGAAATAATTTTATTAAAAAAATTTATAACATTTTTCTTACATAGAAGTTGAGTCATCCTATTTTGAAGAAATTTGGAAAATATTTTTGGAAAAAGCTTTGATAAGTGATGGTAAAGCTACCCTATTACAAGAAGAATGGCAATTTTGGAAAGTGGATTAAATAAAAAGTTGGCTCTGGGGGGTGGGTATATATATATTTTTTTTCTTTTGTTTGGTTTGGTTTTGTATTCTTTATTTTTTATTTTTATTTTATATTACGCGTGTGTGTTAAACCTGTGATTTATTGATGAAATTGGATATTTTAAAAGGAAAAAAAAGTTAAAAGTTAACTGGCTTTGAAGTAATAAGATTATAATTAATAATAGAACAAAAATGTATAAGCTGTATGATATGGAATAAGCTGAATAAGGTTATGATTTCAAGTGTAAAAGAGAAAAAAATAATAATGCAAGTTTATGTTGTTTAAAGGAAAAAAAATTTTTCCTTTTTTTTCACTATTATGTATAACACATGGTGTTTAATTTTTTGCTTTTGTTTTCTAGTTATATAATTAATAAAAAAAGAAAAAAAAAAAGAAGTTGAGTCATCCTTGAAGTCTATTGACCCAAACCAATTCTTTCTCTTCATTCATTTGATTGTGATGATGCTTCCTAATACCACCAGTTGTGAGAAGGAGCAAGAGAGAGACACATTTGTTTACTCTTAATTTGATCATTAAGATTTACAGGAAAAGCTGTCTTGAGGTTATCGTTCCCTGCAGAGGTTAATGTGACAGGCACATGGCAAATAATTTTCTTTCTTTCCCATTTCTCCCAAACACTGGAATTTTCTCTCTTTGGAATTATGTGTTCCCTCTTTTGTTGCTTTCTGAGAAGGTATTATAACTCCTTTTTATAAGTATTCGACCTATAACATTATTTAGCAGTTTATTACTAGGATATTGGTTTGGGAGCTTTAAATTATTTTTTGTTGGTTTAAATGTTTTATGATTTTCTGTTTTATGTTCCATTCTTGGGGTTCTGCAGAGAACTGGTATAAAAATATGCATAAGCAAAAAAGTAAGATTTTTTTAAAGAATCCATTGCAATATTTGTACCATGTTAATACTTCTGTTTAACATAGAAACAATAAGACAACCACAGACAATAATTGTTGTTGTCTTTCCTTTTAACAGGACGTATTTAGTTTTCAGGTCTCTCCTAATATTAATCCCATCAAGTTGAATGAGCTAGCAATTCGAAAACGTCTAACTATCCATGGAAGAGAAGATGAAGAAGTTGACCCTTTTAACTATGTACTACAAGTTAGTGGAAGACTGGAGTATGTCTTTGGGGACCATCCATTAATTCAGTTCCAGGTATTCAATCTATTTCTTTCTTTTCTTTTTTCTTTTTTTTAAAAAAGACATATAAATATTTAGAATAGATGTGGGCAACTGTGGGATTCCAGATGTTAAATTGTAACTCCCATAGCTTTTCACAGTTGTATTTATTTATTTTATGTTTTTATTGAATTTATACCCTGTCTTCTTCCCACCATGGGCTCCACATAGTTGATTCAGACTAGGGCTGATGGGTCCTGTGTCAAGAGAAAGGTGGGATTTAAATAGATAAGATGGACAGTTTGACCCAAGAATACCTGGAAGGCCTTACTTACTCATCTCCAACTTGGGTGTTGTAACATGTAAAAAAGAATCATATTTTAAATGGGAGACCAAAAAGGGTAAATATCTTCTCTTATTACTCTTGCCCCAAGGGCATTCATTTGATTTTTTAAAAATTAACTAGCTTCTTTGGTAAGAATAATATATATATGCATACATAATTGGACAGTTCAGATGTGAACCACTTTAAATATACTATATCTTTCCCAAGATCTTAAAAAGAAATAGATATCTAGTTGTTCAAGCACTAAGAAATCTGAAGTCTTATTTCCAATTAATTTTCACTTTTTCATGAGTTGTGTAGGTTTTGCTTGTGTGATTAAGTGTGGTTTTTTTTTAAAAAAACAAGATATAAATTGCTCTAAATTATTTTCCTTTCCATAACCATTCTCTGGTTGTGTAAGCCTAATTAAAGAAGGTTTTTCAGGACTTCATGTTTGGTATTCAGCACTCAGATAACAGAATTCTTGCCTCTTCCATCCTTAGTATCTCCAGCGTTGTGTGATGAACAGAACTCTTCCTCAGCTGACTCTTGTTGAGTGCAGCACCATTAAAAAAATGTGTGAACAGGAAATGATTGCCATAGAAGGTGCCATAAACCGAAAATCTTCTAACCTTCCACTTCCTCTACCACCAAAAAAGTCACGTGTAAGTTTACGTAGTGGGAGTGGTTTGGGATGTTGCCTAGACTTATCTGGGGAGGGTAATTTATTTTAAAAACTGTTGCATCTC
The DNA here is from genome assembly GCA_948474755.1 of Ctenosaura bakeri. Classification (NCBI taxonomy): domain Eukaryota; kingdom Metazoa; phylum Chordata; class Lepidosauria; order Squamata; family Iguanidae; genus Ctenosaura; species Ctenosaura bakeri. The sequence continues at coordinate 263,744 of CAOLHI010001489.1, forward strand.
CTGAAAATTTGTCTTAAACTAATCATATCTTCAGAATAATACTTACAGTCTAGCCTCCATATATGTCATTCACAGCAAGAGAGGATTTGTTCAGGATTGCAAAGCAATCTTAAATATGTGTTTCGGGGGTCAGGGAAAATGGGGATAGTGGATGGGCAAATTTTTCTGAAAATGGCTGTGGTGGGTCTTTATATTATGATGGGCCTATCGCTATCTCCAGTCTGATTTAGTTAAGAGACCTGATCTTGGGACCTCTTTTGGGAGCAAAGGAGTTTTGCATTTAGCATATTCAGAGTTATTTTAGTATACCTGAGTGCCCTTGTTCGCGAGTCAATTACCAGACATAGATGTATACCTGAGGTGTTTCTTTGGACATCCGAGGGATGTGTGCATGGGCTGTGCCTCCTTTGTGCTGGTGGAACTCCTCTCCACTTGAAGGAGGATACTTTCACCCCTTGCAGATGGTCAGTTTGCAAACTCAGATCATGCTGTTAGAGGAGCACTGCTAAATCAGTATGATGCTGGTATGCAAACATTTCTCAGTGAGTCTGAAATCTCATTATGTCATTTTTTTTGTGCAACAGGTGACACGAAGTGTATGGGATATCAGCCAGCCTTTCAAGATTCTCCTGGTAAATGGCAACAAACTGAACACAGAAGAAACTGCCAAGGTAATTAAATCTTCCAAATAGAAGAGATGTTCTGGTGGACATCTTAACTGTTCCTCCATCTGCCTCATGCATGCCCAGGTCACATTTCATTATTTAAACAAGTCCCTAGCAAAATGAGAACGCTACCTTTGATTTTCTTTGAGTTCGCATCGTGATTATACTTGGGAGTTTTCTGGACTCTCTGGCTGCAAAAAAATCAAAAGCACTTCAGCAATGCTGAACAATGTTCTCTCTTCCAGCACACTACAAGATAAAAGCTGATGTACAAATCTTCCACTGATCTGTCCTTAAAAGAGAAAAGAAAACATGAAGATGAAAGTTATACATTATTACTAGTTTGGGGTATTAGCACAAATATTTCTTGTATATTTTAAAAAAATATGCTGATGAATATTAGGGCCTTTCCATGCTACCCTGTTACAGTGCTATTATTCCATTTTCATCTTGTGGTATTCTGGGGTTTGTTGTTTACTGGGGCCAAAGAGCTTTCTGGCAGAGAATACTAAATGCCCCTCCCTTAACTGCAAACCCCAGGATTCCACAGGATGTTGAAAGTGGAATAATAGCAATATAACATTGTAATGTGGAAAGGCCCTTTGTTTATAAAAGACTTGGAGAAGCAAATGAAACATCATTTTCTATAAAACTTCTGAAAGTCTGAATTTTAGACCGTGGTTTTAGCATGGAAGAATTTATTGGACATTTATGTAAGGACCTTACTAGGCACTTTCTTGCTGAAATAGAGCATTTTCCTTATTTTGTTTCCCATACAGTTAAATTAATTAATTTTCATAATGGAAAACACACAAAAAAAATGGAATTGTTTCATAGGGTTTACTGTCATGATGTTAACATTCATTGACCTTTGAACAAATATCTATATAAGTGTATATGTACTGAAAATGATTAAAATGCAGTAATTGCTGAGTAGAAGTGGGTGCATATATTTAGAATGCTGTGAAGCTGTGTTTAAGAAATGTGTTTACAGTGTACCTGTTAATTGCTTAAGTGTGTGTTAAACAAAATATCAGTCTCTGTAATCCTCTGGCGTAACTCCCCTAGTGCAAAGCTTCTAGTGCTTGTAGAAGCTCCATTTTCATCCTTATACAAGCCTCAAGGCCCAAGTGGTTCCAAAACCCATTGTACAAGAGCTTGCATAACTCATTATAATTTAATTAAGATGTTGCATGTGCTAGTTGCTTCACTAGAACTTGTGCAAGTGTTAATGGAACACACAACCAGTACAGGGGTGGGCAAGTGCAGCAGATCAGGGAACCATGTTTATGCCCTGGGACCCTGCAGGGGCCACATGGGATACTGAAAAATAAAAAAAAACCCAAACCCCAAAAATCCATTTCTGGTTCTCCGAAGTGGGTATTTATTGATGTTAAAACATTAGAGGGAGCCCTTGCAACCAATTTGAAGGGTAAATTGTGTCACCTGGAGGTTTCCAAGGAGCATCAATGCATCTCTATTTTGGCCAGAAAAAAAATTAGCATGGGAATGCTAAAGGTGTCAAGGGCAACAAAAAATATTTGGAGGTGCACATGTATCCCTAAGATGTGTTTTGCCCTCCCCTGCTCTTGCACACCTGTTCTTTCCACCAGCATTATATTAGACAAAACCCAGCACATTTTTCCTGACTGCAAAGAAAAAACAGACTGCACTATGATTTCAATAATTGGGGGGGAGGGTTTGAATAAAAATAGAGCCTCCTTCAGAGGAGGATAGATGAGACAGTAATATATGCAGCAATTTTTTGTTTACATTTTCCGAATACTGGTGCTCCGTGATGTATTTCAAGCAACTTCCTTGAGCATAATTCACAATGCTTTGTCTTAACTAAGCCCCATTTAAAACCAGGTAGTGAGTTAATTCTGGTTGAATCCCATGCCATGGGTTTCAAAGACAACTTTTTGCAACTGTTTGTTTCTTTTGTTTGCATTACTGTTTTGGAAGCTGCTGTTCAGAAAATGTCAAACAGATCCACCTGAAAAATCACTCAGCACTGAAACTGAAACAAGAATAGAAATATGAATATATCATTTTGTTTGTTTTTATGATTGAATCTGTCAGAATAACATTCTTTTAGGGCACACCATGGTTTGAACATTGGACTTACAACACTGAAATCCAGGGTTTGATTTACCCCTCAGTCATGGAAACCCACTGGGTGACTTTGGGCACATAGCATATTCTCAGCTCTCAGAACACGCCATGATAGATTAGCCTTAAGGTTGGAAATGACTTGAAAGCACACAACAATACTAGATGCATTCAAAAACAATTGTGTACGTATACTCATTTATAATCCACTTTGAAGCCATTGTCTAGAAAGATTTAAAGGGCATTTTGAACTATCAGCATGTCTGATCAGGAAATATTAAATTGAAAGATTTGTAAAATCAATCAGCATGTCTTATCAGGAAATATCAAATTGAAAGATTTGTAAAATCAATCTGCTTTCTTACAGTGGAATTAGTTAAGAGTCTTCTGAGCATCACCTCTCCTAATGTCCATGCTTCATGCATAATCTGTGTGTGTGTGCGTGCGTGCGTGCGCGCACGCGCGCACATGCGCGTCTTCAAGTTGCTTGTCCACTTGTGGCAACCCTATGAATTTCATAGGGTTTTCTTAGGCAAGGAATACTCAGAGATGGTTTTGCTTGTTTCTTCCTCTGCATAATCCTAAAATGATTACCAATAGTTTTCTTACGAACACACATAGATCTTGAACTGTTCAATGTAGCTAATGTTCCAGCTAATATTCCAGAACATATTTGCATATATGCAATTTGCCTCTACCAATAAAGGCAAATCTATCTGCCTTAACAAGGAACTATTTCTGTGTTAATAATCTTTATTTATTAGTTCTGTGGAATGTGTTTGGATACCTTCCTGTCATGCCTCTCTTGCAGGTTCATGTCAGGGCCGGTCTCTTCCATGGAACTGAGCTCCTTTGTAAGCCTATCGTAAGCTCAGAAATATCTGGGAGAAATGACCATGTTTGGAATGAAGCCTTGGAATTTGATATTAACGTCTGTGATTTGCCAAGAATGGCTAGGCTGTGCTTTGTGGTTTATGCTGTGATGGATAAAATGAAAAATAAAAAGTCAGCCAAGACACTTAATCCGTCCAAATACCAGACCATTAGGAAAGCTGGGAAAGTGGTAATGGATTCATTTAATTTCTTCTTTACATTTCTGTTTGTTGAACTGGGAAGTCACTATGTGTGTTTGCATACTTCTGGTTTCTATACCTTTTTAAAAAATCCAAGCTTTAAACTGAAAGTCTGATTTGTTAGAAATAAGCTTTTCACTGTTGTTGTTGTTGGGTTTTTTTTAAAGTAAATGTTTGGGTGTGTACTATTCATTTTTGACGGTTAATACTTATCTTTGGCTTTTTAATACTACCTAGTATTCAGAGATGGGCAAATTACATGGGGGTGGAGCAGGAGCCAATTAACATTCTCTTCAACACCCTCTCAGACTGAACCAATTGCACTGGAAGTATCTTCACATGTCTTATTCATTCTTCTTCCTCTTTGAGAGAAATCATGTATATGTGTGTGTGAAGAACAGATTATTCGTGCAGAACAACCCCACTGATATTAGAATCCAACAATTTGTGCAAATATCATGTTTTTAGCACCAAAAATACTAATTTTGCTTTTAAAGACACATATGTTTCTGGAAAGTATTTTTCTGTATGTGTGTGGCAGATCTATTCTTTGTATAAGCAGATATTTCTAGACAACCATATGGCTTTTGTGTATGTGTGGGAAGATTGTACTTTCATTCCACAAAATACAGTGAGTTTGCACAAAAAATGCCTAGATGGAAACAGTGATGATTTTTGTACAAAATTCCCACATGTATTTCTGTGCAGAATAGTTTTCTGAAATACTTCAGAATGTGCTAATAAAAGACAAGAACTGTCCAGAAATAATCTTTTTGTGCTCTCCACAATGGAGAAAAAAATGCAGAATTTATTCATTCTCAAAATACTCAAATATTTAGTCCCTAATTTGCCTTATTTGAGAATATGGATGCATTTGGAGCTTAGCATCAAAATTTATGTGTTTTTTTTTTCATTTCAGCACTATCCTGTAGCATGGGTGAATACTATGGTGTTTGATTTTAAAGGCCAATTGAAAACTGGAGATGTTGTGCTGCACAGCTGGTCATCATTTCCTGGTAAGGCTTAACTTGTGGTTCACAAGTTGCTTCTGCTATCTGTCATGCAGTAAGTACCCCACTGCAGTTTCAAACCATTTTAGAAGGGTTGAACATCATAATTTTTTCTGCCATCATTATCACCACCACTCCTGTCATCATCAACATCATCATATTATTTGTATTCTATTTTCCGTGGTAAAAACAAGCAAACAAACAAAAACAAAAAGCTCTACAGCAAAGTCAGAAAATATTACTTAGGTAGCAAGATTTCCAGATATCACAATTACAGCCTACTCAAAGCGTCTAGCCTTAATATATACATAGTAATATGAAACAGTCAGTAACAATTAATATTAAGGCTTAACAAAAGAAAGATACTGAAAAACAATGCAACTAGCAAAAAAAGAAAATGGTACATCTTACCTAAAACTTCAGGGTCTCTCAGCCAGAAAACATAAATAAGATCTCAGCCTCAGGCAAATGAAAATTGAATGAAGATTGTGCAGATCTAGGCTGTAATCCAACCAGTAACTTTTGAGTATTAGGCAAAAGTGGCTTAAAATTCTGATTACGTATGTCTCCCTGAGCTATTATTTTTATTAAAAATAGTTGTATCAGATACTTGATTCATACTAGCTCATGTGCTGTGTCTCACATGGGTTTTGACTGAGCTTCTTAACATTCTCAGTGCAGGGAAAGTTTATTATAACAAATATCAGACCTTATGTTTTTCACTGACTCCTCTGACTTGTTTGGCTTTGGGGAAAACAGTATTTGAACAATGGCTGAATACATGAAATGATTTGGATTGGAAGAGACTTGTAGTAGCTATTAATGTTATCTGTAGAAAATGATTGACAGATTAGGGTCTGTCTTCATTAATTTACTGGACTTAAACCAGTTTATGCTGGACTGATTCTTCCCAACACATACACATGCTTTTGACAAATAAGGTTCTATTTCAGCACCTTATTCTACTCAAAATTTATAAAGTAGCTTAATCCATTTTCTGCTGGTATATCTAGCACCTACCATCATATTTGGAACTGGACTGCTAGTTTGTTTTCTTCAAAAGACAAAAATATCTTAGGCACAGAAAATAAATTACCTTGTCGCAAAGCTTTGTCAAAATTATGCTAACCCATTTTACTGATCTGTGCTTAATACTCAGTTCCAAACAGTTCTTCGTGTGCTTGGCCAATTTATTATTTGAAATCTGCCTGATCTTCTAATCCAGTAAGTGGCATAAGTCCTTCAGAGCTGCCATGAAACCGCAATTATAGAGAGAATTTGGAGACTTATCTGCTGGCCCTTTCTTGTCCATAGCAACCTTCCTGTGTTAACTATAGCAGTGTTATAGTTCTCCATGAAAACAACAACCCTGATTGTGCAGAGTGCCCCATTGCTTGGAAGATTGTAATGATATTCAGTAAAAAACAGTGATAGCCCCACTTCAAACTTGCCTGGTCAATTTGGGAACGGTGGGGAAAACACACATCATTGTGTCTCTTCACACTTCTAGTTTCATAATGCCGGTACAGGACTATATTTTTGTTCTGTCTTGTCTGTATATCCTGTCACACCTTTGACAGTAGCTGCATTGCTGTATTCATTACTATTTTGATCAAAAAACTACATAGACATCCAGCATTTTCCTTTGAGACAGGGCACCAGAACTTGAAATCAAGCATAAAGGGGATATTCTTGGACAGAATTGAAATGACAGAATTGTCATTTCTCTAGCAGAAAATTGGTGACATTAGGGATTAGAGGTTTAAAACAGAAATCACTGGAACTTTTCTTTACTTCTATAGGGATTGTATATGCTAATAAGTTAGAGCAAATGTGTAAAAAAACAATCAACCAACTAGAAATCACATGAAAGCTACGGCTCCATCCACAGTATAATGAAAATATTCCTCTTCTTTGATATCGCTGCATTTTGAGAATGAAATGATGGATGGACTGGTATAAAGTGAGAGGGAGGAAGAGATTACCAAGCAAGTTTAGAATCAATATATGGTACTTTATCTGTGATTGCTCCTATGATAGTAATTCTGAAATTATGCAGTTATTTTTAGTGCAGAACAAATTTTAATAGAAGAACATCCCAAAAAAATTAAAATTGGACACATCTGCTTTCTTATCTTGTTTGTGATTATGATTCCTTCATATAATTGCTTAAGATAGAATTATGTAGAAAATGACGTGGGCTCCATAATACCTGAGGCTTTGGCAGTGATGATTCAGAGATGATTCATCCTATACAGGTATTCCTATTAAAATTGCTTATCTGTGTTTAGAAGACATGTTTACATGGGAAGAATAGCAAAATGGGTCTTTAATTTTATTTACATGAGCTACAAGTTGAATATTCCTAAGTATAATTAGAGAACTTGTGTTCTTATTCCCTAGATGAACTTGAAGAAATGTTGAACCCAATGGGAACAGTACAAACAAATCCGTATACTGAAAATGCAACATCCTTGCAGATAAAATTTCAAGAGTATTCAAAATTTCCTATTTATTACCCTCCCTTTGATAAGGTAAGATGGGTAGGAATACTTGCATTTTCTTTCTTCTGAGATGACCTATTCTAACTATATTGCTAAAGTTTTAGATGGGGAGGGTTGTAAAGTTCTTGACAGTTGGAACATATGAATAGGTAGGCACAGTATGCCCATTATTTATAATGCCCTTTATCTTGAATCCATGGCAGACACTACGTGGGAAAAGAAGCATGTATGGCAGGGGGCGGGCAGGAGGTTGCATAGTTTTTCAAACTGTAAAGATGATAACAATGACAAGAGATCATCATCTTCAATTCTGATAAATTTTCAGATTTTTTTTTTAAAAAAATGTCCATCTCATATTTTTACAGATACTTGAAAAGGCAGCTGAGATTGCGAGAAGCAGTGATAGCTCTGGTATGGCTGTAAGTATCAAAAGTGAATCACTTATCTTTCTCCATTTAAAGTTTAGGACAAGATTTATGTATTGGTTTTACCCACTTACTGCTTCTTGTGCAGTGCTGTGTTCCTGTGTTCAGAAACATTTGTTTTAACCCAGATGGGATTATTCTGTCTTTTAAAATTGCAGCGTCCCCTCTGTATATGTGGGCATTCCATTCCAGAGAGGTATTGACTTTGTGCATCCCTCTCTCCAAATCTTGCTCTATGTGTTAGCCTTAAAAGGAAATACATATTAATTTCCATAAGCCCTGTGGATCTAGGTGAGTGTAGAGTTCAGTGAAGCAAATATAAGCCTGTATCATGTCTGAGTAGAACTATTAGCTGCATTGAATGAACAAATAACCATAGTGCCTCCTAGTGGTGTTGAGTGTGAAGTGTATATTTTTGTTAATTTGTGATGCATAGCATGCTAGTAAAAGTCACAGCCATTTAAAATCTGCAGCAAGGAGTTTTAGCCCCATGGTATTTGGGGCATTCAGTACAAGAATGTGAACGGTTTGTCTGAGTACATCTGTACCATTTCCAAATAGTGATTCTTGACTTTTTATTAACCTGTGTCTCCTTAGGGTCGTGGTGGCAAAAAGTTCTACATTGAGCTAAAGGAGATCATGGAAAGAGATCCCTTGTCTCAACTCTGTGAAAATGAAATGGATCTCATTTGGACTTTACGATATGACTGTCGTGAAAATTTTCCACAGTCCTTGCCAAAGTTGTTGCTCTCTGTGAAATGGAACAAACTTGAGGATGTTGCTCAGGTGAAACAAATAGTATGACCTAGACAGCAGTGGTGTAGTTAATACTAGTTAATACTAGTTGCCTGTAGTAGTTAATACTACAGGCAAATTATAAAGAACTTCATCTGCAGAGAAATGTGTGGAATTGTGGTTTAGCTGGCATTAACTGCATACTAGTGAAACAAGCTGCCATCAAACATTTCCTGTTTTTTCTTAAGTCTTTCCAGGTAATCTAAAGATTTTTTTAATTTTTTTCTGGGAGACTCTGACAGTGGTGCTTTTCTGGATTCTGTCTTTCAGTAGTGTTTGATATGAGGCAGAGCCTGGAATGTTACTTTTGAAAAAGTAATTAATTACAGTATTAGTTCTGAGGGCTGAAAAGTAGTTTGTTGCCACCAGGATTATTCTTTACTTTCTGGTTTTACAGAAGTAACTATAACAGTTTCTTCACAATAATCTGATCACTACATGTCACTGGGAAAACATTCTTCTCTAATCGGGCTCATCATCATCTCTACACCTAGGGCAGCATTTGAGCTCTCTGGTATTCCTCCTTTGACATTCAGTGAAGCCACACATCCAGTAAACAGAAAAGTAATGTAGTTATACCTTTATTATTGGGAAATAACATTAATTAGAAGTGACTCATTATTTGTAACCAGTTGCATCGAGGGAAGGGAAAGAGAGCTACACTTATCTTTATTTGACTTCGTAACATCAAATTCAGACTCCTCAAACTTGCATTTTGCCTGTTTAGCTTGCCAATTCCTATGAAAGATTAGCAGTTCTCCTATTTCCAAACAGATGTGCAGTAGCTTCTGTCTGACATTCCTACTTAATGTTGCCACTTCATGGACAACTCACAGCTACCCATGCACAAATGGTTAATTCCACCTCTGAAATATAAGAGGGAACAGCATGTTTCTATCACTCTGCAATTTTATTTTGCTGTGGTGATTAAAAATTAAAAAAAAACATGCTGGCCTAAATGTAATTGCCAATCACAGCTAGAGTAGTCAAGTACGTCTTGACTTGCAAAGTTTTCATTTATTCATTTGCTCTATTCTACTTGAGACTTAGTTGAATTTAGGCCACAGATCCACACCAGTTTGCAGCATAACTGAATTATGGTTTCTTCATTTTACTTTATTTACTCATGTAATTTACACTAAGAAAGAAAAAGGGGCTCTTGTAAGAACTCACTTTTATAATTCAGTACACCACCTCTCTGTTTTCCATGGATTAAAAATTGCTCACAGTCATTGTCTTGGATTGCTCTGCAGAATTATTCTTATTGTTTTGGTTTTGGCTTAAGAAAGGAAAGCTTTCTGCCCAGATGTGACAAGTCCCCTTGTTGGCCTCTGACCATCAGCCAGTACACACCTGGGATGTTGATCTAGCTGGTCAGCGTTTCCCTCCTAATTCAGGCTCAGAGGAGGAATGTAAACAAAAACTGGCTGTATTTTTGGAATCTTCTTGGCTCCTTCTCAGGTCATTGAGCTCTTGTTTCCTCTAAGGGTCATATCACTTAACATTTTCTAGTTGAATAACCTCTGCCTCTAATTTTAAGATTTTCTAAGTGGGCGTAGTTCTAATGGCAACAGGACAATATTTTATATGTAGCACACATCTGGATGCTTAACTAGAATTTTCATTGTCAGTTGTCTGATGTTTTACAGACAAAAACCATGAATATTCTATCATATTTCCAAGCATTCATCCACAAACAGCATGCAGATGAGTTTTTCTAGCATTCAGCACCTAGGGTGATTGATATATGTTTTATTTCAGCAGTATGCCATCCCTGCAATGGCACCTTACTTGTGATTTGATCTCTGTGCCTGGTTTTGTCACCTGCAGAGATAGATCCAGGTATCAGATGATAATCTCAGCTGTCCCTTTTAGAATTAGGCAGTAAATGGGCTGCGTCCACTCTCTATCTGCTTCTACAGATAAATGAGCACTGCCAAAAACATTTTTTCTTTTTTTTTCTTTTTTCTTTATAATATTTTTATTAAAACAACTGTTATTCACATTACATACTTGTATTGTCATATTTTCAAACATATTTTCACTGTAAAGCAGGAATGGGAAACATGCAGGCATTGTTGCATTAAAGCTCCCAGCATTCTTTACCATTGGCTACGCTGGCAAGGGCTACAAGAAGGTGCAGCACAACAAGCTGTGGAGATCTACATGATTCCCATCCCTGCTTCAAGGCAAGGTATTGGGAAACATTCAGGTCAGACTACTGTTGTTGTAACCATCTAAACTCTTCTTTATGGCCTATGTTTCCAGCAATCTGTGCTGTCTAAGATATATACATTATTTTATTATGCTTCCTATGGTCCTGAGCAAACCTTGTTTCCTGTCCAAATAGCTTGATTGTTTGTTTGGAGAGAATCCAAGCAGGGCAGTTGAAACCAGAAGCTGAATGCAGGTTTGGAGCCAAAATTATAGATTTTGATATGGCCTGTGGAAAAGTCAACGTCATGTATAAGTCAAGGGCAGATTTTGGGGTCAAAATTATGTATTTTGATATGACCTATGGATAAGTCAAGGGTCATTCTATGGAGAGGGAGAAGTGCCAGCACCGCCTCAGGAGGCCAGCCGCCCCTGGCCACCACCATTTTCCCACTCAGGCATTCAAAAAGTCCTTTCAGCACTCTACTCAGAGAAGGGAATAGTTCCTTTTTTGATAAAAGTTAAGGTACAGTATTAACTCTTATCAAAAAAGGATCCATCCTCTTCTCTGAGCTGTCAACCAATCAGGACAATCATTTGCTGATTCAATTGATTTTTCCCCCTTGACCTTAGAGAAGAAATGCTTTGTTAGAATAAAACTTGATGGGTGTACTTCTGTAATAGCCCTGTTGGTGTGACGATGTGTAGGTAGACTTTCAAGAGTCTGGATTTCAGTCCACGAATTTCATCTGAGTGTTAGTTCATTTAGTTCAGGAGTTGTGCAATTCCTGCTTTCCTGTGGCTCTTTTCTACTCTCTAGACATGTGAGAACAGGAAAATCTCATGGGAATGAGTCAATGGAATGCTCATGGCTGATTCAGAACTTGGACAAGTTACATTTTTGAGCTACAAAACTGGTTATGCTGGTTGGGGGATTCTGGGAGTTGTACAAAAAAGTAACTTTTCAAAGCTCCAATCTGATGCCAATTTTGGGAACCCCAATCTCTTTTTCTTTTGCCAGCAGTCAGCATGAGCTTTGGGAAGATAAGGATGTACTTTGTTCTTCTGATCTTTTCATCTGCCAAAAAAAATCTAAGGCGTTAACCTGTGTTTTGATACCACAATCCCAAGATGCATAGGATGCTAGCTTCAGAAATGATGCTGTGATGGCTATCCTAGAGCCATATAAAAGACAGGTTGTTGAGTAGGAATCAGGATGACATGTATGAAAGTTTTCCATGCAAAGCTAGCCAGGCTTTCTGCTGTGTTAATTGCCAGTCATTGACAAGGTTTCAAGAATCTGTAATTCACAGGACTGAACTAAATTGGCTGTATTCAGAAGGTCACACAGACAAGTCCAGCAGCTACATTAAATTTAGAATGCTATCCATCAACTGTCGTCACTTCTTCCTTTAAGAGAGTACCAGGTAAACCTGAGTGCCTGCCCTGACACCAACAAAATTCCCCATGCTCTTTCAACTATTTTTCATCTGGTATCTTCATCATTAGCTGCATTCAAAACTGGTGCTAGAAGAGGGTTTCATTATAGAACTGCCAAAAAATTAAATTGTGACTCATATTAAACACTGTTTCCCTTCTTTTGTCGTGAAAACGTTAAAAAATACATGTGAATATTCTTATATGTTTTGTCATTGAGCTGTGTGTCTGTCTCTGTTTTCTGTACAGCTTCAGGCTCTTCTTCAAATATGGTCCAAATTGCCTCCCAGAGAAGCATTGGAGTTATTGGATTTCAATTATCCAGATCAATATGTAAGAGAATATGCAGTGAGCTGCTTAAGGCAAATGAGGTGAGTCTTGCAGTCTCTTGATTCCAGTTGCTGATCCGAAAATTAAAATGCATAATGAACAAGATACCATGACTTTTAGCCTAAAGAGAAATAAATCCTCCCAGTTAGGAAGTGGGCTGCCTTTCTAACATACAGCTGTGAGCCAGGCTGTGATCCCAATTTCCTGATAGTATCAGGGAGGCAGAAGTGGGTGGTCCTCCTTTGAGGAATTAAGTCCTTTTTTTTTCTATCTGGGACAAATGCTACCATGTTGGGAGGGTATGGAGAGAGAGGTACAGTGGAGGAGGCATTCCAAGAGTCTACCTAGAATACAGCTGTGTGTCTCTAATGTCTTGTGGCAATAACCCTATGCTAACTTCAGAAAATGCCCCATTAAACACAGTCGGACCTACTTCTGATCAAACATGCGTAAGTTGCACTTACAGATCCAGTTTGACAGCACCTGATTACTTCCAAGGAACTGCCCTTATTTTCTGATTCTTTAGTTAGAGAATATGTATTTGTGAATGTTAATGTATTTTTTTTTCCTCCAGGGAAAAGTAAGTTCTTATCAGTTGCAATATTGCTATGCTCATCATGCCCTTGACTTCTCAAGAGCACTGCATGTGATTAATAGCATTTTTTTCAAGGCTAGATTGTTAACATAATGTTTTGACTTCCTCAAAACGTAAACAAGGCAGTATGATCTGTTAGGCCTACACTAGCTTCATAATAGTAAATTAATGGGAGGTTTTTTGCTCCTCAAGTCCTTATTTGTCTTTATTCTCCTGTGCCTAAATAAAGACTAAATCATTTTGTTGGGGATTTTTGTTAAACATGCTTTGTTAGGACCACAGTTCTTAGGTAGTGTGTCACGTAGGAAGCTTTTTTGATGAGAAACATGGAGTTTTTTTAATTTAAAAAAATCTTTTAAATTTTGGCCCCTATTAAAATAGTTCGCTCTGTCATCAAGAGTAGTTTTAAAGTTTCTTTAAAATGAAGAAACAAAGAAATTTTTGTTCTAAAATAATAATAGCTTGTCATTTTGACTTTATCAGTTGCAAACTGACATTGTTACACAGATGCCACAAGTACAGGAGGTTGGACAGTGGTGTTATTGAACTTGCCTGACAATCTTAAGACAAATATGTGATTGGTATGAATTATTTTCCAAGTGTTTGCGAGAAATATCCCATTGTTGCTGTTATTGATAGCTTCCAGTATCTAGGGGGAAGTTCTGTTCTGTTCTGTTCTTTTTAAAATAGGATTTACTAATTATATATACTGTATTATCCTATAAATTAATTAACTTCACTATTTTAATGCATTTCATGTTGCATATTTTCTTTCCGGTCATTAATGTATCTCCCTTAATGCATCCTCCCCACAGTTAAACTAATTTACCCAGTTCTCTTTATCTTCTTTCAGTGACGAAGAGCTTTCTCAGTATCTTCTACAGCTTGTGCAAGTACTGAAATATGAACCTTTTCTCGACTGTGCCCTATCTACGTTCCTGCTAGAGAAAGCAATGGCAAATAGAAGGATAGGACAGATGCTGTTTTGGCATTTAAGGTAAGACGATATATCCTCCTGCCTCCAAAGAAGTTATTTCTTACACACCCTCATAACAAAGTATTGATTCCAGAAGTTTAGTTACCATTGAACTAGTTAAGTCTTCATTTCATCATTATATTAGATCATTTGGAAGGTTCAGAAACTTCTGTTTGGGAGCAAGTTTGCTTTATTATTATATGATTTCAAACAAAGGTAAACATCTGTTGGGTATCCAGTTTATAAGTTAGTAAAACTTTATAAATGTAAATCTTTCCCTTGCAAAAATGTTTGTACATGCACTTGACTTTTCTGTTTTGTTGTGTTACAACTTGGAAGTGAAATGTATTTAATTGGTATTGTTATCACTTTAACGTACACAAGTTACTCAACACTGTCAGGGTGCAAAATATTTTTATTGGGCCACAAAAGTTAAGTAAATCTGGCACCTGTTGGCTCCATAAATAGTCACCTCCCTGAGTCAGCATTTTGTAGAATTACGTTTTGCAGCAATTACTGTAGGTCTTTGGGGGAACGTCTCTATAAACTTTCAGCAGCTGCATCTTTCAGTTTTTGTCCATTGTTTGTAAAATTGCTTCATCTGTATCAGGTTGTATGGGGACCTTTGTGGAATGGCAACTTTAAAGTCTTCCTGAAGATTCTCTGTTGACCTCCAAGAAACTAAGATATCCAGGTTCTTGTTTTTAAACCACTCTGGTGTTACTTTATATGTGTATTTGGGATCACTGTCCTGGTCAAAAGACAACCTCCACGCTAATCCCATACCCCCAGCAGGCAGAAACAGGTTTTCCTTCAGTTTGGTTCCATCTTCCTTGTCCTGAGTTTACCCGTTTCCCAGTCTTATCAAAGAAAATCTCCATAGCATATTGCTGCCACCATACTGGTGTTCTTAGGTGTTCTGAGTGAAATTTTTCTATACAGATTGCCAGATTCAAGAAGAATCCATAGGAATTTGCAGACTGGATATATGATTGATGATTATGATCAGAAGTGTTCTAAGTATGAGGTTGACACTGCCTACATACAGGTGTATTATTTAGTCTACAAATTGTAGATGTGTTCAATCCAGACTTGTACACACCGGCTTCAGTCTGTGAAGAAAATGTTTGTAGCTTGTGGCTTTTTTATAGCCTTCCTTCATAACCCCATCCCACCTGCATTACATGCATAGGAGACAGAATATACTTTGTTTCATTTGTTGGTATCTATAAGTAACCCACCTGCATGTCCTGCTGATCTGATTTTTTCATGATTAAGGGTATTTGTAGAAGGGGCATCTCAAAAATTTCTGAAGTAGTTTTCCTTACTATCCATCAAGTATTTCGTTAAGTGCTCCCTTAACTATGCCCATCCCTTTGCTTATCTTTCCCCATGGTGAATCTGGCAGTTCTGTTCTCAAAAGAAGCAAAGCAGCTTGAAGGAAGTTCCACCTATTTTTTGGCTTGTATATTTAATTTATGTTTACTGCCTTTGGATCTTTTTTCCCTTCAAGGGAGAAGTAATCCTAGTCTTTCTAAAATTACTTAAGGCTCAGTACGCACAGGAAGGATACTTCAGGTCTTCATTTCCACGCAAGGTGCTTTCTCAATTATCTTGCTCCCACTAGGATCTTCAGCAAAGAAGGATTGACAAGTGTGTGTTTGGCCAGGTGGATAAGGGATTCCTGTAGGCCATCAGGAACACATCCTTCTGTTCTTTCCAGTTGGACTGAAGTTCATGACACTGCAGAGGAAAGGCAGAGAGTTTAGAAGGGAAGGAAACCTCCCTCCCAATCTGACAGGCAGCCAGAATATTGGAGTCCAGCATAGATTTTCTGTCAACTGTAGGCAAAGACTTTGGCAATAGCATGTAGTTATAAAGCAAGAGATCCTCCAAGTAGGCCTGGATTGAAGGTATGAATTTGGAAGGGCCTTGCTTCGTGTATAAACTGTCCATACAGTGCTTATATCCACAATAACCACCAGTCCCTTGTTCCCTCTCTCATGTAGGTATATAACACTTTCAGATAGTCATGAATGCACATATGTGCATACACACAGGTTCCTCCAGTTCTTTCTAAAGGGGTAGTGCAGACTGGATATTCTGTTTCTGCAGTTGGCCTCCATTTCTTTAAAAAAAATGCTGTTCCTGCCCCATTCTCAGTTCTTTATACCCCACTCTCTACTTATGGATCAGGTCTCCTGTTCCTGGAATATCCTGAATCTTCAGTACTGGAGTGAAATGAGACCAAATGCTCCTTCCATTTCATATCAGCATCACAGAGTAGTTCAGGCAGGAATCTCTAGTTTCTTCTTGGATCAAACCATCGTTATCACATGCTGCTGGGCAGAGAGCAAAAGATCCACCATCAGTTAGCCTGAATCTGACTTTCTCATCAGTTCCTGATAGGGTATAATAGATGCCTCTCTGTCTGCATCTCTTCTTCACCAGTTACCAGAAGAACAGAGACAACCACTCCCCAATGGAAAATGTGGGTTACCTCCATCCAAGGTCCCCCTATCCTATGACAGTACTACTCTTCTAGATCCAGTTTGACTTCTCCCACTGATTTAAGTGTCTCCATGGACCCATGCTTTGTACAAAATACTGGAGACCAGGTATTAAAGTTGCAACAGACTAGGATCTCTTAACATTTGGAAGACAAGTCTGCCAGAGGCATATCTAGGGTGGGGCAAGTAGGGTACATGCCCTGGGCACCAATGTCAGGGGGAAACAAAAAAAAGGCCATGCCGGAAACAGCAGAGGAGGAGGAAGTAGCCCAGGACGTAGGGTGCAACTTCCACACTTGCCCTAGGAGCTATTTGTACTAAATGTACGTCTGAAGTCAGCCAAACTTTCCTTCAGCTTCTGATTTCCACACCTGAAGTTCCAAGGGTCATTTTGCTCAGTAGGCATGGACTCATGCTCCTCTTTCTATACATTTGTGTGTGCACATGCATGTGTGCTGCCTTGAGGAAAGAAAGAATGTGCAGGTAAGACACAATGACTTGTCTCAGTGTTTTCTCCATTTTGTTTTTCAAATGATGTGATCTCATTTATGTATTTTGATCTTTTCTAGTGGAATGGATGATTTGAGAGACAGGGTGCTGGGATCAAGAGCTGCTTTGCAAAAGAATGGAGGGCACAATTGTATCAGGCTATTCCATATGAAAGGATACATGTCTTTGAGTTAATTTGGTGTCTGTTTGTAACACACTGATGATGTGATTTAGTTTTTAAATGCAGCAGTTAGTTATGTCCATCATAAAATTCGTTAAGCATAAAATGTCTCCAAGAGCTACATTCACACATACAGGGGTATTATCTTCTCTTGTAGATCAGAAGTGCATATTCCTTCAATATCAGTGCAGTTTGGTGTGATACTTGAAGCTTACTGCCGTGGAAGCATTGCTCATATGAAAGTACTTTCTAAACAGGTATTTACTATTTTAAATCCTTACCTTCATGTAATTCTTATACTTCAAGTACTTATGAAATCAGCTTAATGCATGGCACTCTTATTTCAAGCAGGCCACTTTCATGCCCATGGGTGGACACATGGGTGCTCCATTTGTACTCCCATGTTACTGAAGTGTGTATGTGGTTAATGTGGTATGGCTCTGACACACATTATTTTTTTCACCTTTAAATCCCAGAAGTGTAGAGTAGCACTGTGCAGAACCTACTCTGATGTTGCTCAGAAAGCATCAGATAGCCATGTTTAAATATTTGAAGGGATGCCACGTAGAGGAAGGAGAGGGCTTGTTTTTTGCTGCTCCGGAGACTAGGACAAGGAGCAATGGCTTCAAGCTGCAGGAACGGAGATTCCACCTGAACCTCAGGAAGAACTTCCTGACAGTGAGGGCTGTCCAGCAGTGGAATATGCTGCCTCGAAGTGTAGTGGAATCTCCTTCCTTGGAGATTTTTAAGCAGAGGCTAGATGGCCATCTGTCAGGAGTGCTTTGAGGGTGTTCCTGCATGGCAGGGGGTTGGACTGGATGGCCCCTGGGGTCTCTTCCAACTCTACATTTCTATGATTCTATGATCTGATGGAGGCTGGAAATTATGGTGATAGAAGAAAGAGCGTGTGCGTTGAGTGAAATTTAAGCATGTACATAATCAAACCAACCATTCTGTGCTATGACCTGATAGTAAAATTCTTTCATAGATGACAGAAGAAATTTTAGTGAATGGCAGTCACTTCATTTGTAAGGTGCATTTGCTAACAAGGTGCACATATCTCAAAATGAAAGACTAGCCTATACTGTATTCAGTTAACAAAAACAACAACAAAACCTTATGGTTTAAATGGGCTCTGTTAAGGCTGTCCACATTTACTTAAGTGCCAAAATCCTAAAGATCACACATCTACAACAGCAGCACACTTAAAAAAAGTGGCATCCTGTAAAGACGATACAGTAGCACACCAGTTAAAATAATTAAAACCCCCTAAAAGTGCCATGGGATGGCCAGGTACCTAGAATAGTGTTCACTTGATAACTAAAAGTTTATCAGATTGAGATTATTATTATTTATTATAATTATATTTATTTACATCCCACCTTTTTCCTAGTCTGGGACTCAAGGCAGCTCACAGCAGTTGAAAGAAGCATAGCTAAAATATAATTAAGCTATCCATAAAATTAAATCTGCTTTAAAAACAAAACTATTTTAAAAAAGCAGATAAAACATGGGACAACAGACTTCTGCAGGGCACAGTTCCCTTAAGCAGTCAGTGTTCAAAGTCCTGCCAAAATATAAAAAGTCATAATCTTTCCAGCGGAAAGAAAGAGAATAGGGTGCCAGCCTAACCTCTGTGTAGTGTTGCAGAGCCTGGGAGCAATCACAGAGAAAGTATTTTGCTGTGTCCTAGCATACCTTTCTGTGAGGGTGATGGGATGGAGAGAAGACCCTCAGCAGAGGATCTCAGAGCATGGCAAACTGAGCCAGGAAAATATGGTCCTTCAGATGACCTGGATTTGAGCAGCATAGAGCTTTAAAGGTCAGGACCAGCACTTTGAATTGTGCTTAAAAATGAACCAGCAGCCAGTGGTTCTGTTGCCGGAACAGGGAACTGTATGCTGAGACAAATGAAACAGATAGGGTAGAAGATTTGCATAGTAAAGGTGCCATTACTAAGGAATGATTTCTCTCAGGTAATCATCCTAGACCTTGGAGAACTTTTTGGACTAACTGGTCATGGGACACTAATCATGGTAACTGAGGGATTCTGGGAGCTACAGTTCCAAAATTAAACTTATCCCAGCTCTGAGCCTTCCTACTTCTGAATAGGACCTTCAGAATGCTTTTGGCACTGCTAGTCAGAATAATATCAAGCAGGCAGGTTCATAAGAGAGGAGATCTTCCCTCAGGAATAGTTTTTTCAAAAGCAAAAAGGGCAGGGGGATTATTGCTGTACAGTGAGGTCAAACTGTGAGCCATTGAAGATCTTTAAGCACTTGGGGAACAGGATACATATTCATTGTCTGACAAGTTGATAGCCAATGTACTGGCTTCAGTCAGTTAGAGGTGTCTCATTTTTCAGTTGTACATTCTTTGGTAAAACCAGTGTTCTTCTGATGGAACATCCTTCCCTTCCTCCCACTGTTTGTTTCATCATAACTAGCTTTGCAGGGTTTTTCACTTTCCACAGACTGTTTTGGAGGCAGATAGGGTGATGTGGCAGCGAGGGTGACATTGCTCCCTTTCTTCAGATTTAAGCTGTTCTGTCTGTGGAAGCCCTGTCCTCTAACACTCCTGTTTTTTGTGTTATACAGCATTTGACATAGTGATGATATGCTGCTTGTCTGTAGTGCAAACAAGTAGTAACTATTACTAAATCAGATGTAAATCATGTTTTTTGGAGTTGTTATGAGACTGGTGGTATAGTACTTTTAGATGTTATTGTTGGTCTTTTCCTCCCCAACCACAGTTAATTTATTTCAGTAGAATTTCAGTAACTCTAATGGTGTCTGTATTGCAAAAGAGAATTATTTAGCTCTGAGATTTTTCCTTCCTCCCTTTTTCTTTTTTCAAAACAAATGTGCTTTTCCTTATTTGATTTAACTCTAAACAAGTCATGAGTGTCTTAAGCCTATTTCAGAAGTAGGCATTGTAAGCTCTGATATTTTAGGGGCATTTGAGAGGAAGTGCATGTCAATGCAATCAAAGAAGGGGCAAAAAAAATCCCAACTGTGCAAACACGGAAGAAATTCAATGTTGAAATACTTCAAAAAGTTCCTGTTTGTCCAGCACAGGTTGCATTTTGTTCCCTTGTTGCTGATGTTTGTACAGCTCCTGGAATGGTGGAAATACAGGGAGCTTTTGGTTTTGACAGATGGCTGACCTGACAGGTCTTTCTGGCCTCTTTTCCATAATCAAACCCCTTGCAGCTTCCACAGCATCCTGCCTTGTATAAATCAGTTTATCCATAAGTAAGTTTTAGGTTTCAAACCACTGCAGCATTGTTAGAAACTTATTCTCTACTGTCTAATGCTTTGCTTGTGCGTGTACCTTCAAGTCATTTCTGATTTATGGTGACCCTAAGGAGAACCTATCACAGGGTTTTTGTGGCACGATTAGTTTGGGGTAGGGGCTTTTGCCTTCTTCTGAGGCTGAGAGAATATGACTTGCCCAGGATCACCCAGTAGGTTTCTGTGGCTGAGTGAAGATTGGAACCCTGGTCTCTAGAGTCATAGTTCAGTGCTCAAATCACTACACCACTCTGGCTCTCTACTGATTACTTTGTCACTGAGTTTTAGTGGCTGTACTAAAAGAAAATATCTTGTTCTGGGGACCTAGGAACTTGAACCTGAGAAGGC
The DNA here is from genome assembly GCA_948474755.1 of Ctenosaura bakeri. Taxonomy (NCBI): domain Eukaryota; kingdom Metazoa; phylum Chordata; class Lepidosauria; order Squamata; family Iguanidae; genus Ctenosaura; species Ctenosaura bakeri. The sequence goes on from CAOLHI010001489.1 coordinate 284,641, forward strand.
ATTCTGCCTATCAGATGCTCAAGACAGCTATATATTTTTAATATATAGAGTTGCTTCTCTGGGAAAGTTTGACTGCTGGAATTAAGAAGAAAGGCTTTCATTCATGAAGCCTTTCAGTTTGCAGCCATGTCCCTTACATACTAAGGGATATCCAAAATGATATTCTTACCTTATTGGGAATGAAACCTTGTCTACTAGAATTTTGACACTGTCATAGGCCTTAGTTATTCTCTCATATAAGCTGGTAGGGCATTTTAGTCCCATAGAGTCACATTTTATTGCAGAATTTACACAGAATTAGACCTACAAGGTAGACAATTTATGACATTGTCATAAATGTAATCAGTGTCCCTGAATTTTAGCTTTGTGCCATATGTAGTAATTTTCATTTTGTTTGTTTTTTGACAAACAAGAAATGGCCAGGATAAATCTATTGCATTTGTTTTGGTTACTTTTTTTAAACTCCCTATTATTATTATTATTATTATTATTATTATTATTATTATTATTAGAAACAAGGAGGACTACCAGCTGCTCAAAATGTTCCACCTCATTTTGACATATGTTTTCTGAGCCTGAATGTTTGGGTTTGGTGGAATACCCCACATTCTGCACCCACAAACACTCCTGTAGATTTGAGGTGTTCCTATACCACACAATACAATGAAATTTTCATTGAGGTATGAAAATAGACCAGTTGATTCAGTAGAAGTTGTTTTCACTGCCTGGAAGAGGAGTGACTTTGTATATGGGTAATAATTAGCTTATTTTTTTTAAAAAAACGAATACATACTATTTTGGTTATTAACCTTTCACTATGCAAAGATTTAAGAGTTCATGCTTTACATATCTATTTCAGGTTGAAGCACTGAGTAAGATGAAGACTTTGAATAATCTTATTAAACTGAATGCCATGAAGCAAAGCAGAGCTAAAGGAAAAGAAGCAATGCACACCTGTTTAAAACAAAGAGCATACAAAGAAGCCCTTTCTGATCTCCAGTCCCCTCTGAATCCTTCTGTTTTACTTTCAGAACTGTAGTAAGTGATGTGGTTTTCTGTTTCTACATATGCTGTAGCTCTTAGGTGGAAACAGACAGGCAGAAGGCTCTTGCTCTTTGACTTCTGTTGGCTGTCTTTCTCAGCAGACATGTTGGCACAAAAGACAGTATTTCTTCATGTGGCTGACACTCCCTTTTGCTACAACCTAGCTATGTAAGCAAATCTCTGCCTTCCTAAGGTTAAGATGTCAGTTTGAATTTGGGCTGAAGATGTTTGTGATTAACTGTTGGAACTTCATTCAGCGTATTCTCCAACTATCTCCAATAATAATAATGTCCCACCTTGAAATTAATTTTCCTTCTGTCCCTCTCTGTCTGTGTGTGTGTGTGTGCTCAAAGTAACAAGACTATTTGGCAACTACTTTCTTTCAGTCTAGTGAGTGTAACATGGTCTGGATCAGTACTTAAGGAAACTGATGTGGGGGGACCAGCTAGGTGTTTTTTCCTATGTGCCAGGGACCAGCACCATATTTTCCTCATTGACTACAATGGTTTCCTTCTTTTCTGAACCCTCGCTGTGGACCAACTGCCAATGGCTTGCAGATTGACAGTGGTTCTACCACCACTTTAAGTAGCATTGGTCTGGATAACCATTTAAACATAAAATTAAGTAGAAATTGGTGGAATTTGTATATGAAGTATAAAATGTATTTTCTGAGTAAATAGAGATCACTATTTCATTTCTTGAAGTTGGTGGTTGCCAGATATAGATCCAAGATCTGTGCAAGTAACATGCCAATTTGCCAGTGTAACTGATATTGTGGCAGCAAAATGAAAGGTTTGAAAGGCACTGGTCCAAGTGTTTGAATTTTAATATGGAATTGCCTTCAGAGTTATTCCATTTTGCTACATTTTTGTGGCTTGTTAATCTGCTTATTTAGCTCACAGATAATTATTTATTACACTTTGTTCTAGTGTGGAGAAATGTAAATACATGGATTCAAAAATGAAGCCTTTATGGATAGTGTACAATAACAAAGTGTTTGGTGGAGATTTGGTGGGGATCATCTTTAAAAATGGAGATGGTAAGGAAAAAAATTATTTTCTATTGTTACTATTTTCATCTTATCAATAATTATCCAAAATTACCACAATATTTTGAGGTACCCCAAATTACCTCATTATTTTCACCCTGCATCGCATAGATTTGATGAACAAAGGGATATTGGAGCATTCCTATTATTTCAGTGCAGTTTGTGTCCAAAAGCAGTCTGAAAAAGAAATGGAATTTCTTACAGACTTCATCTAAACTCTCCTAAGCAGGAGTCTGAAAAATTTTCCTTTAATAATACTGATGTTGTAGTAGTTTACATAACACTGTTTGGTCTTTTAAACCTTTTAATTCAAATTACCTAGCAGCTAATTTTTTAAAGAAATCATATCTTCCTTTCTTGCAGATCTTCGGCAAGATATGTTGACACTTCAGATGTTACGCCTGATGGATTTACTTTGGAAAGAAGCTGGTCTAGATCTACGGTAAGATTGCATGCAGTTGAACGGTGTCTGCGTTCTTTGTAACTTGTTGTTTTTTGGATGTGTACTTTTAGGCTGTGATTCTATTGAATGCTATGTATAAATGACCACAAGTAGTCAAAGTCTTCTTCTGACTAGTATCTTTCTTTAAAAAAAAAAAATATTTGTTTTTGATACTTGGTAGTATAGAGTAATAAGTCTATATTATGTCTGATTTACCATCTATTTCTCAGCTTTTGTACAGTTCAAATAATGCAGTGGTTCTCAACCTGTAGGTCGTGACCCCTTTGGGGGGTCGAACGACCCTTTCACAGGGGTCGCCTAAGACCATCGGAAAATACGTATTTCTGATGATCTTAGACTCCATTCCCTCCTCGGTGGTGGTGTGCAAGCGCGAGCCACGGGCTCGCGTCCTCCTGCCCCCTTTGGCGGGAGTGCGTGTGGCCACAGCGTCACCACAGCAGGAGTGGTGGTGCACAAGCGCGAGCCATGCACTCGCGTCCTCCTGCCCCCTGTTCAGAAGGGACTGAAATCGCTCTCCTTCTCCGCTACTGGGAGAACCTCCCGTCTGACGGGCCAGCTTGAGGGGGGGGCGGCAGCACGGGGGGCAGGCCCCCTCCTCGCCACGGCCCCGCCCCACTCGCCACACAGGGGGGCGCTGCGGAAGGGCTGGGGGACCACAAAGTGGCGCTTTTCCGGGGGGCGAGCTGCGCCTGGCGCAAAAGACAAAGGTGCTGGGATTCCTCCCCCCCGGCCAGGGTCGACACGCTGGAAACTTTTCCTACACTGCCCCCACCAGCAGAAACGAGAGCGAAGCAGAAGCAGAGCCCGGGGGGGTTCTCGGAGTTTTTTCCCGGGGGAGACGCACGGCTCCTCTTCCCTCCCTGCCCGCCCCCCCCATTCCTGGCTGGTGAGGCGGCCTTTGCCGGGGGAGGAGACATTATAAATAATAAATAATTTTATGGTTGGGGGTCACCATAATATGAGGAACTGTATTAAAGGGTCGCAGCATTAGGAAGGTTGAGAACCACTGAAATAATGGCTTATGACACTGCATTGTTGCATTCTGAGTAAAATGTAAAATGTGTCTCAAATATTCTATTTACTGTATTAATCACAGATATGTTGTTTTACTGAAATGCTTTTTATAATAATAATTTTAAAAATTCTATATCCTGTTGTTGATCATAAACAAACTTACCTAATATTAAACTTCCAAGGCCACCCAAATACTATCCTTTTGTGCAAAGATTCCAGATCATTTTTTCTAACATTGATTCAGATCATTCCTTTGCTTTGAGCTAAATGAGGAAGTTCTAGGGTTCTAGATTCCTGTATCATGGTGCAAATAACATTTTGTGACAGGGTATTAAGGAATGAATTTAAGGCTACTTACTGCATTTTCTGTGCTTGTCTGAAAAATACTAGCTTCTTAGTGTAATCATCTTCTGAGCTTGGGAAGTAGCAAGCATACTAAGATAAAGAAAAGAAATCCCCAAACTATTTTTTTAATCTGTTGAAAAGAATCAAATTTATTGCAATGATAATTTGAGGGTTGTTTTTTTTAAAAAAAAAAAAGTCTAGCTTCTTTTCTATGAATCAAAGGAGGATAACGAGGGATAGAACAACAGGAGTGATAATTCTCACCTTATCACCCAGACTAGAGTGTGGCTTCAGAAAGGACTGGCACAGCATGAGATGTGGGGTCACTAAAAGGCTTGGCTACCTTGACTACTGTAATGCAAAGAAATGATGCACTGTTGTAGCTTTCCCAGAATCTGTCATCCATCATGTGTTTGTGACATGTGCACAAAATATGTAGAGAGGTGACTTCATTACTGTTGCTTCATTTACAAAGTGCCTATTGCCAAAGCACTGAGAGAGTAAACATCTACTGAAAATAACTAGTTAATTGCTTTGTGCATGGATGTTGAGAAATGCCAGGGATAAAAATACAAATCCACTCTAAATTAACTTGATTGGTAACTTATTTCATTGACAAACGTCTGTCAGGATGTTTCCATTTACTCAGTTTGTCTGAGTCAGTAGCTGTATGTATTTTTCCTATATTGTCATATTAGATATAACTGTTGGCTTTTAAACCAATAAACTGAACTTCTATACTATAATATTGTGACAGGTGAATTCTTTAGCTCTAGTAGTATGGGAGGCTCTGGGTGCAACTGTCAATGACAGTGCTTCTCCCCACTTCTCCAGTTTAGTCTTGCTTAAAACATTAAACAGATCTTGATACCTCTGTAACACTAAAAAGTGTTGCTTTTATGGTCTGGGAATGCAAAGTGGTTTGTACACTGTAGTTCCAAAGTCCTTGGAAAGAAAAGAAGAATAAAAACTTTTATGTTGGATACCTTTAGTAATCATCCTAAAGTGGAAGTGATATTTTACCCATCGCTGCATTGACTCATCGACTTTTGCTGTCTGCTGTGAGTTCAGATCCTATGAAATTATTGTCTAGACATTTGTCTCCCATCCTGTGCTTTCTTTCCATGCCCATCGTTCCTTACAGAAGATATTTGCTTATTTTTAAGGTGTATACTCCGTAATTCTTCGCTCAGTCTAGTTGTGCACAGCTTGAAAGATGATTTAATTGTTGCTGTGCGTGTTATTTTATAAGAATAGAAAGTGTATTTCTGACATACCAGGTGGTGATTTTGAGCTCATCTCTGAAATATTTTTGTGGGAGTTTTAACAAACCAGAATGAACTCCAGGCACATAGCCAGTAGCCCACGCAGATAAGAAAGATATTAATAAACAAGTGACCCATCAAGCAAATACGCTATTCATGAGAAGATTCCCTTTAATTGTGTCTCTGATATCAGAAGAATTTAAAGAATATAGATTTGTTCAGGAAGTATATTATTTTCTTCAGGATAAACAAATATGCAGTCATTTGCTCCCAAGTCAAATATTGATTTACCATCTCTTTGGAAACAGAAGAAATATTTGGAGATCAGTTTTTGGATTTTACAAATAAGATGCTGACTCTTGCCAGGAGTTAGGGCAGGGTCTCCCTCTCTGACAGCTGTAAAAAAAAATGATCTTGAGTTCTGTATTTGCTGGCTCCCTAGTTGGAGGGCCAAGGGTGGGACCTATAAATCAAGCCCAGCCCACACACCTCGTTTGGCAACAACAGTGAATCTGAGAGACTTATTAGAAACAGTTTCTCTGACTCACCGTTATCGGAGGTTGCCTTAAGGAAGTGGAAAGGGATGAGGCTATGCAAAGGTTCATACAAAACCTCTCAGGAAATGATGGACTAGAATGAAGAAATGAGCTGAAATCAGCTCCAGCAGAGACTTTTGTGCATGTTTTTTATATTGGAATGGTGGAATCTATTAGGGAGAATTATACCAGTCTGTACCTGCAATGGTGGCTCAGATAGGTGGTGTTACAGGTTGTTTTACAGAGACCATGGCTAGTCTGAGACCACTGAGCCATAAAACTGTACGAGAATTCAGAAGCCTTAACTCTTTAGCTCTTGCTTGTGGATTTGTACTCTTTTAACTATCTTGAAAGAAACTTACTAAGCTTTTTCTTGAAAACCTATAAATGAGATTGAATCAATAGTACTGAAACTGTTCCTGGCCAGAGACAGGGAACACATACAGTTCCCTCATCTCCAAAGGGAGACAAGCAGATCAGAATGTGAAAGCCAGAGAGTGAAATTCTGCACTTTTATGAGCCTGCAGAGAAAGTTATGTTTTTCGAGAGTTATCCTGCTAGGAATGTAAAATTCGTCCTATATTCCTTTCCAATAAAGAAGAAAATTATGAAACTATGGCATCTGGTGAATACTATCCACCTAAATATATCTTCCCATTCTGAGTTATTTCCATTAACCAGAAGAATGTTTGTGTCCTCTTGTACTACCAAAAAAAAGACAGCTGTGACTTGGCCTTCAAATATTTGTGATACATCTTGATAATACCTTGACAGCAAGGGTTGGGTAATGAACACCAGTATGGTGCAGTGCTCCGAGTATTGGACTATGGATGTGGAGATCAGCATTCAAATCCCTGTTCAGCCGTGGAAACCCACTGGGTGACCTTGGACATGTTAGACTCTCTCAGCCTTAGAGGAAGGCAAAGGCAACCCCCCTCTGAACAAATCTTGCCAAGAAAGCCCAACCATAAGTCAGAAATGACTTGAAGGCACACAACAGCAAAGGATGGGTAGCTAAAATGAGAGCAAAGACCACTTTCCATGCCAGCAAAGTGCCTGTGGCTACATTTTAGGTTTTATATTTTATTTAAATTTGAATAAATAAATTTCAACCTTAATTCTTAGTCTGTTGTAATTAGCTAGAGGATTATTAATTTAATTGCTGTTGTTTTATGCCTTGAGGTCATTTCTGATTTACGACAACCCTAAGGCAAACCTATCATTGGGTTTATTCAGAGGGGGGTTGCCTCTAAGGTAATTTAGTTAGTTTACTTGATTGCTCAGCGCAGCTCCTTTGATAACTTTAGCATAAGAAGCTCTTGGAAGCAACTGGAACTCTATGATTATTGGTGGGCTGATAGTGACTGCATCATAGAAATTGGAGATGGCTAGCCAGATAACTGTGAGACTTGGAAAACTGCTCTTTTGTAAGGGCTGTGAGCTTCCAGATTTATGGTGATTAGTTACTTCCTCCAGTTTAACAAACTGATATCCCAACATTAAATCTACTGCTTTAGAAAGCTGTTTTAAACCTACTTCCCCACTTTAGTTTGAACTCATTGCTGCTTTAACTTATTGCCACTTTGCCACCACCAACTGAGTATAGGTTGCACTACCAAACTTTGACAACAGGTTTTCTTCTACAGGCATTTGGAGGCATTAACAACTTTGCAAATTTGCTGCTGTAGAGGTTTGTCACCAAATATCTGCAGCAAACCACATTTCTGATCTCTAATTATAGATTGCTCCACTGAATCTGGGAAGAAGGCGTTTTTTCTTTCTTTCATGGGAGCAACATAGAAGAAGTTAGACTCATATCCAAGCTAGGGGGGCATATTTTACCACTTCAAGTGGTAAGAAAATCATAAGTTGAGCCCTCTCTTGTACTATATTCAGTTAGTTCTACTTGTATTTGGATGCACTGAGACAGATGCTTTCATATCTGAAAATGATTGCTATGTATTAATCTACCAGTTATATAAACATGGTGCTTGTATGACATGTGGGATTGTTGTGAATAATGCTGCATTATTGGATAGGCAAAGATTTCTTTTTTTTTTTTAAGACAATGTGGTTGGGTTGTGGTAAGATGCTTAGTGATTCAATAAATGTAAATATCATCAATTGCAATTATCGATACTGGGGAAGAACATAGAATCATAGAATCATAGCATTGGAAGAGACCACAGGGGCCATCGAGTCCAACCCCTCGCTATGCAGGAACACCCTCAAAGCACTCCCAACAGATGGCCATCCAGCCTCTGCTTAAAAACCTCCAAAGAAGGAGACTCTACCACACTCCGAGGCAGTATATTCCACTGCCAGACAGCTCTGATCATCAGGAAGTTCTTTCCTGCAGCTTGAATCTATTGCTCCTTGTCCTAGTCTCTGGAGCAGCAGAAAACAAGCCCGCTCCCTCCTCGACGTAACATCCCTTCCAATATTTAAACATGGCTATCATGCCTCCTCTTAACCTTCTCTTCTGCAGACTAAACATACCCAGCTCCCTAAGCCATTCCTCATACGGCATGACTTCCAGACACTTCACCATTTTAGTCATCCTCCTCTGGACATGCTCCAGCTTGTCGACATCCTTCTTGAACTGAGGTGCCAGGACTGGACACAGTATTCCAAATGAGGCCTAATCAATGCAGAATAGAATGGTACCATTACCTCCCTCGATCTAGGCACCATACTCCTATTGATGCAACCAAAAATCACATTGGCTTTCTTGGCTGCCTCATCACACTGCTGACTCATGTTCAGCTTGTGATCTACCTGGACTCCTAGATCCCTTTCACATGTACTACTATCCAGCTACACATCCCTCATCCTATATTTGTGCATTCCATTTTTTCTGCCCAAGTGTAGGACTTTACATTTCTTTCTGTTGAAATTCATTTTGTTAGCTTTGCCCCAGCTCTCCAGTCTGTCAAGGTCATTTTGAAATTTGATCCTGTCCTCTGGGATATTAGCAACCCCTCCCAACTTGGTGTCATCCGCAAATTTGATCAGCATGCCCTCCACTCCTTCATCCAAGTCAACAGCACTTCATCCAACAGCACAGACCCTATCAGATAAAATACGCTTAACTGGCAGTTAAGTTCAGTTGTAGCTCTTACGAAAGAGCAAGGATTGAGTCACTAAGTTCTGCATGGTGTTAATGGTACAGAGCTTGGGACTTTTAAATTTTTTTTTTTTTTTAATAACAACTCCTAGAATCCCCCAGCCAATATGGCTGTTTTTGCTTGCTTTGGTAGTTTACTCTTGACTTGACCTTTCCCTCTCTATTCTTCCCTCAGTGTACCAAGCCAAGTATGATTGTATGCACTGCAGAGGTTAATTTAAAAAGCTGTGGCTGTGGAAACAAGGAGTTTTAATTTAATTTAATTTAAATTGGTGGAGATAGCTATTGTCTTTGTAAAGGAAAGTTACTTATTCAAAGATTTATTTGGACATAGCAAAAGCACCAAACCACACTGCACAGCTTGAAAGCTGCACAGCTTGAACTGATAAGAGACAGTCTAAAAGAACATAATTTAAGTTATGCAAAAGTTAGCCTGTTTCAGCAGTTAGAAATAGCAGTCATTTCTTGGATTGGCTTATAGATCTGTCAGTAATACTTTTTACACAGTTCTTTGATGGAGTAAAATGATCCTGCTGACAGATGTGGAAGATGAGGATGAGGCGGACAGGGCCCTAAGGATTTGTCCCCAGCTTGACTTCTGTCAAACTGTCTCTCTGAGGAGGATGTTTTTTCCTCCAGTTGTGAGCTGAACCATTCCCTGGGGGTTGAGCCACTTTCATCATTGCCTGCTTTTGAAGGGGAAGTTGTTGGAAGTGTGCCCAGTATAAATGGCAAATAAGGGTGGGTTGGAATGTCACAAAGTACAGCTGGCAGCAGCAACGTGCTTTTTAACCCAGCAAAACCTGCCATGTCATTACCAGGGCTCCAAAGGCACTTCACTGCATCACTACAGCAGGAATTTCAGGAGTGTAGGTGCTGGGTACAATCTCCTGGATGCAGGATATGGTTTGTGACACTTTTAACTGCATGGTGAAATGTTGAATTGAACAGTAGAGGAAGCTTTGAAAGGCAGATGGAGAGCAGAGGGGAGATACACCAGACTTGTATACTTGCTTGGAGTAGAAATCTGGTATGTATCCACTCTGCCCCAGATTTACCTTTTTATGCTTTCTGTACCTCTGCTGGATATATTATACATGAACCATAATTCACTGCTACTCAGAGTGATGGTTCTTGGACTGATGCCAGCCCCTGAACCATTTCCTGCTGATCCCTGTCAAGTTTTCAGGAAAGAAAGAAACAAAAGCATCCAATGGGCACAAGTGTAGTGTTGGTTCCTAGTATATCGGAAACTAATAATTGCCAGTCTTCCTGATCAGATTGCCTGAGAAGCACTGCTGTAGTTTGTAGAAATTTAAACTAGCAGATAAAACTTGGCTTGTCTGGCCTATTTAAACCAATCAGATTTGGGCTGATTGCTTTAAATGTGCACAGTCACTTGTTTTACACAAACTATTTTTATTCGTTTATTTTATATTCTGCCTTTCCTTCAACATGGAACCTAAGGCTGCTCACAGCATTCATTAAAACAGAAACACAGCAGGAAAAAAACAATTTATAATACAAAACTTAAAGAACAGTTATATGAGTCATCTTATTAAAAACATTAATATAAAACAATTTTGAAATATTTAGAGTATAGTGATTAGATTTAAAAAGCAGTACCCTTTGTTAAGAGAGCCTTCAGTAACAACCAGGTGACCAGCCAAAAGGCTATCTAAATAGAAAGGTCTTTGCCTGTTGGTGGAAGGAGAGCAGAGAAGGGACATGTCTATTGTCTGGCTTAGTGAGGAGAGAGGGTTTCTTTCTGTATTTTTTGAAGGAGTATTTTAACATCTTTTAAGAGGGCTGTTTCTTTGAATAGTAGGCTGAGGTGTGCATTTAGCTTTGTTTTCCTGTCACACTATCTCAGTGCAACATTCCTCCACAGCTTACCTGAATTATTTCAGTACAGGAATCCCCCACCTGCTGACACCCTTTATATGAGAACTGGTTCTTTTGACTCCTCCCAAGTTAAGGATAATTTCCATTAATTTGATTAGGGTTCCACTCATTCATCAGTTCTTCTTGCCCACAAGACTTGCTTGAAACCGTTCACATCTGTGCACTGCTTGCAAAGCGAGCTGAGAGGTGGAAAAAGAGAACTAAGCTAGGTGCAAGATTTTGCAAGCAGCGCATATGTGGTTGGTTCCAGGTGAGTCTCCATAAGTCCTTCATGCTCTCCACAGTATAGTTCATGGGACTTCCACCTTTTAACCAATTCTGCTTTCTGACAGTGCTCTGGTCCCTAACCTGTCAAATAAGTGAGGGAAGCCTGTATATACCCTGCTCCATAATCTCTTGTTTTTAATCTGTTTCCAATCTCAGGCGGCCCCCTTGCTAATAAAATAGTACAGATACTGTTTATACTTTATGAAATTTATACTGAGATTTCCCAGACAAATATCCTTACCATGGCAAACAACCAGTCCTGAAGGAACACAGTTGAAGAGTTAAACCCAGCGAAACATCCAACCCCAAAGCTAGAGAATTCACTTCATCTTTTGTCTTCCAAGTGAATCCAATGCCTTGTCCATCCACAACACTACTTGAACCATTCCTTCTAAATTCACAGCTTTGTCATGGACTCCCTAGCTGGCCACTGAACAGCTAGCTGGTACACTTGAACCTGCTTAAGTCCAAAAAGTGGTGAAGTTTAAGCTGACAAAATACACTCAGTTGTGAATAGTGCACATGCATTTAAATGTTGATTTCCCTCACAATATTCAGAAGTGGCAACTGGATAATGATCTCAGCCTTCTGCTTCTATGAATGTATTACAGTAAATCTCTTCAGTGGAGAGGAACTGATGGTTCCTTCTTTCAAATACATTCTGCCCCTGTAAACTGGTAGCAGTGTAGAAAAAAGGAAATAGCACCACCTGTTGTCAAATTACTACAAGTTCATGGTGTTGGATTTTCTTCCATTCTTCCTTTATATAATGCTGAACAGTGGTAACATGCTAATGTATTAATCCTTGAAAACCTATATTTCTGATTAGCCTGTCAGGGTTTTTTGTTGTGGCTTTATAAACATATATTACTGACTCATGTATAATTTCTTTATTTTCTTAGAATGTTGCCGTATGGTTGTTTAGCAACAGGAGATCTTTCTGGCTTGATTGAGGTGGTTTCTACTTCTGAGACGATTGCAGACATTCAACTAAACAGCAGTAATGTTGCTGCTGCTGCTGCATTCAACAAAGATGCTCTTTTAAATTGGCTCAAAGAATACAATTCAGGGTAAGCTGTTACATCCTAATTAGTTTACTGTTAAGCTTAAGCTTAAGTGAGATCAGACAGGGCTGTTCTATTGACTGAATTGGCCTTTTCAGAGTACCATGAGTGGTACAGTGCCTTGCACCTCATTTTGAAACCACTTAAGACCTGCAGACAGCTTCAGAGGGGCTCCATGGAGTCCCATGCTAGTAGACATAGCTGATTTAGCACATTTTATTGGTCATACAAATGATCTTTACAGTGCACTAGAGGACTGTGCACTAGGATATATGAAAATTGGAGGAAAGATCATCAGCAGTTTATGATATGCAGGTGGCACCATATTAATAGCAGAAAATAACACTTAGAATGGCTATTGAGGAACTTGAAAGAGGAAAGAACAAAGGCAGAGTTACAGCTGAACATTAAGAAAAGAAAAACGATCACAGATAATTTGTATAACTTTACAGTGTATGATGAAGATGTCAAAATTGTTAAAGGTTTTCGATAGCTCAGTCAGAAACCAAAATGGGGGATATAGTCAAGAAATCAGAAAAAGACTAGGACCTAGAAGAGCAACTGTGAAGATAAGGTAAATAGGTTAAGATAAAGCATAGATAAGATCTTCAAGGATAAAGTTCTGTCACTAAATACCAAAGGCAGAATCAGCCATGCCATGCTTATAATTTCTATGTGTGGTTTTTATCCAGCATCTAAGATTATTTGTTCCTCTCTTTTTCACAAGTAGTGATTGAAAGTGAGGTGTCACTCATCTACTAGTATGTATTTTGTATCCATTAAAAGGATAGTTACAGATTTCTGAGGTATTCCTGTAGTGAAATAAATGTGCAATCAATTCAGAGGTTGGAAGGTTCTCATAAACACTAAGTAGTAAACCCCCAAAATATCTCTAAGAAGTGATAGCCTGAAGTAGTTTTAAGGCAGTTTAGGCGTTTGCCATTTCATCTAACAAAATGCTTTTCACAGTCCTGTGCTTGGAGCATAACTTATGTGATCTCTCGAATATTTGCTATGCAATACTTATTTCAAGTAATCATACAAATTCAATTTTTCTTCCAATTTAGAGATGACTTGGATCGAGCCATTGAAACATTTACATTATCTTGTGCTGGCTACTGTGTAGCTACTTATGTGCTGGGCATAGGAGACAGACACAGTGACAATATCATGGTCAGGAAGAATGGTCAGGTAAGGGCCACCTTAAGGCAAAGCTTATAGGATCTTAAAGAGAAAATGTCTGGGGTGTCTGTCTTTCACTGATGTTTTTGACTTGCATGAGTTTTAGCATGAATTCACATTAATCACTATCTGGCTTTCAGTCTACATTGAAATCAACCCTGTTTTGTCTTGCAGAGACACTACTGCCATATTATAGTGTTCCCTATATATTGTGTACCATTCTCAGAATTATAAGAACTACCACGACCCATATGTGGAGGGGAAGGGATAGTATCATACATCTTTTCTTTAATCTTAAGCTTTTAAATTTCTTAATGAACTTAGTCTGTATTTTGGAAACACGGAGCTTAGTTTTGTCTCATACATCATTGATGGCTTCTGTCTATGTGCCTCATATTGTGCTAATTGATCTTCTGCGTTAAAAAAAATGATAATTTAAAAATATAAACATTTTCTAAGTGTTTGTAACTGTTATAAGAGGGGGTTGGAAGAAAATTTGTCCATGTCATGTGTTGGAGTAAATGTGTTTAATAGCATTAAAGGTGTTAGAGCAAATGAATTATGAAATAAAGGTCTGTGGTCCTGGGAAATAAATAATTATTTCATTTTCCAAACTTTTTTTCTAGCTCTTTCACATAGATTTTGGGCATATTCTTGGAAACTTCAAATCAAAATTCGGAATTAAAAGGGAACGAGTGCCTTTCATCCTCACCTATGATTTTATTCATGTTATTCAGCAAGGGAAACCTGGAAATACTGAAAAATTTGGTCGGTAAGTACTGCTCAGTTGGTTCTGATCCTTAGGCTTATAGGGATTTCATCAAGCAGTAAAATAAAACCAAATCCTAGTAAAGAACAAAATTATGCTATTCTAATATTATCTTAGTGCTAAAACAGTATTGTACTGGTCATTTTAAGCGAAAGGTAGGAATCATGCAAAACTCCTACTGTTGTTTTAGCGCAGATCCCAACATTCCCTCGTCATTAGCTACGTTCACTAGGTCTGTTGGAACTTACAATCTCTTCTGTTTTATTTTATTCCTTTATTTATATCCTGAAGCTGGCTTCCAGAATAAAAACAAATACAAGTAAAACCACATGTAGCTAAATACTTACAAAAAGTTATGCTTAAAATAGTATCAAACTGTCTGTGTAACTGAAAGCATTTAAATTGTTGGCATTAAAGAATAAAAGTAGTAAAGCAGACCAAGAAGAGCCCTTTTCTGATTAAAAAAAATCAGTTCCCAAAAGTCTGTTGGAATTAACAACTCCTGGAGTACAGTATTCATAGTACACAATTATAGAAATATGGTTACTTTAACTGCCCTGGCAACATCTTCTGCAATCCCAGGATTTACAGTTTAGGATGAGGTATTTAGAATTCACTGCTGGAGATCCCTAGTGCCCCTGTAAACTGCAGATCCCAGGATTCCATAGGATGCTGCTATGGTCATTAGAGTAGTATCGTAGCATAACAGCCCCGTGGTATGAAAGAGCTCCAGATTGACAGGAGACACAGTCCATTCTCAGAGATGCTATGAGCTGGTCTTATCCCCTGCACTGAGAGAACATAAATGATTGGGGGGGGGTGAGAGAAAGAAGGAATATATAATCTCAAAGCATTGACAGAGCTACGCAGCCACGATCCTTTTATCCCCCTGGCCTATCACATTGCTTAATTATATTCTGACTCTTATTGTCAGTTTTACTATATTTGTAAGTTGTAGCAATTAACTTTCACCTTGCTTTTGAAGACTATTTGCTTTTGGCAACTCACAACAGTTGCAGAAGACTAGTACTGTACTGGGGGAAAAGTTCTGTGCCTAGCCAGTGAAAAATTCTCAGCCTAGATTTCTGACAACCATCAGGGTTCATGCGCATCTTCAAGGAAGAGGAGCTCTTATAGACCCTTGTTCTGGAGCATCTAAAGCAACAAGTTCTTTTACAGAGGGAGACCATGATACTTTGGGTCATAAAACCCAGTTGCCTGTAAGAAAGTGGGGAAACTGTTGTCATGCATTTAGTTGAGAATGTTGTGTTTGGAGATATAGTTGTATTTGCAAAGTGTCAGATTTCAGCTATTGTTGACTACTGAGAGGTATTTCTCAGTGTCCTAGATCCAAAGGCTAAGGGTTGCTACAAATACATGTATACATGCATATGACAGCCAGTGTGATGTAGTCGTTTGAGCATTGAACTGTGACCCTGGAGACCAGGGTTTGATTCACCACTCGGCCATGGAAACCCACTATTTGACCTTGGGAGTGTCATGCACTCTCAGCGCCAGAAAAACCCTCTGATAAATTTGCCCTAGGATTGCCATAGGTTGGAAACAACTTGAAGGCACACAACAACAACAACAACAACAACAACAACACATGAACATACAGAGCATATCACAGTAATGTTAAACACTCTCTCATTCATGCACTCACACCTCACTTGGTATAGTAATAGTGTCTCCTGTTGCCTGTGCTAAGAAAGTGAAATGTTCAACCTCACTGAATATAAGAAACAGTTATTGGTACCAAACTCAGCCAGATTTGTTGGAGCTGGGAAATACACAAAATACCCCAAGTGACAAGTTTTCCATGAATTCCTTTCATTTGTTGAAAAATCTAGATTCCTGTTCTTTTTTCAAACTGCCCTGAGAATGCTTTAGTTATAAAGTATTAAAACTATTTTTTTTACCTTTTCCAACTGTTACTGATCCCAAATATTAAATGTAGTAAGTATTGGAGAATTACTTTTTGAATTATATTTGAACGCTGAAAATATATTAAAATATTTAGGTATGTGTGAAATGCATATGAAAAAGGTCAACTTGGAATGTGTATTCTTATCACTAGGGGGCAGTTCAGTATTTTTTATTTCCAGTAATAGTGTGCACAATACAGAACTTTTTCCAGTCTGTGAGTTCTCCTACTCCCTAGCAGGACGTCCTAGAAGTTTTGTTGCAGTGTCACATATGATTTTGAAGGGCCTGTGCCTTGTGCTCTAGTTGCTAGTGCACTATAACCTATGTAACAAGTTAGACTTGTGCTTTCATGTTGGCTTCAATAATGTCCATACAGTTACCCATTTACTCCTCGGCTTTGTTAATTAGCTTTAAACCTCTAGTTTGCATTACTATATTTGGGTTCCTTCCTATTAGCAACTAGAGTTGTGATGTGTGTTATCCGTTGCTATGTAAGATGAAAAGCAAACATTTTGCAAGTGAATTCTTTCTCAGAATCAATAACCTGTAGCAGTTGTTTTGTTTCATGTGTATTACAAAGTAATGTAAAATGGGAGCGGAGGGGTGAGTTTAAAATGTCAGATTATCATTAGTGAGGCAATTTTGTTCATTCAGCTGAACTAGATCAGACCACCTGGAGTCTGGCCCACTTTTGGTTGCCCTGCTTTACACTTTGTGTTCTTTCTGGATGTTCAGGTTTCGACAGTGTTGTGAAGAAGCATACTTGATTCTGCGAAGACATGGGAATCTTTTTATCACTCTCTTTGCACTAATGTTAACTGCTGGGCTTCCAGAGCTGACTTCTGTCAAAGACATCCAGTATCTAAAGGTAAAACATGGCTATGAAGCTCAGATTTTCTTTGCATTTTCTTTTGTCTTTGTTGTTATGTGCTGTCAAGCTAGTTTTGATTTCTGGCAACAGTATGAGTGAGAGATCTTGAAGAGGACCCTCTTATTAATAGATATGTTTCAGTCTTGCAGACCCAGAGATGTGACTTCCTTTGTTGCAGCAGTGGGCAAAGTGTGGCCCTTGGGCCATTTTGTGTCCTTAATCATATTCATATTCCTTATCTTCAGACTCCTTTTGATTATATAAATTACTAGTGTACCAGTATATACTTGGCATTGGCTGGGACTTTATTTTCTCATAGGTAATACTTGTTAGAAAAATTTGAGATCCTGTGTCTCTAATTCCCCAAATTGTCCTGTCCAGTACCTGTAACTTTTTCCCATATTCCCCAATCCAATCTGTATTCAGAGTTATTAACATACAGAGGTTGGGTTCCTGAGGGAATACACTGCTGCTCTCCTTGCTGCTAGGCCTTGTCTCCATAGCAACTGACCTAACGAGCTCTCTGGCTGAGAATTCTAAAGGCCCCTCCTTAAACTGCAAACCGCAGGATGCCATAGAATCCTCTTAGGCAGCTGATCATTTGAGGTCTTTGTCTGATACAGCCAGTCATATGAGGTCTTTGCCTGACAAACATAGTAGCCATGTTTGAATGATGAGTGGGTGGGAGCACTTAAACTATTGTTGACAGAAGACCGGGAGGGTTCAGTGTAACCTATGGGCTATATGTGAGCCCCAAATTCATTTTAAACTCCTTCAGCACTCCTGTGCTCTCCTATGCAAGGGGTGGGCAAAGTGTAGACCATGGGCTCTATGCTACCCCTAGAGGTTAATTTTTTTTCCAGTTTTTCCCCTAAGATGCCCCCTAGGGAGTGTGAGATCATTTTGCCATGATTTTAGGGCCTGTGGGCCATTTTAGGCTCAGGAGAGGTATTTTTCAAAACAGGAGGTAAAAAGGAAGTGAGTTCTAGTCACCTCCTGTTGTTAAAAAAGCCTCCCTGTGCCTAAAACGGTCCAAGATGGCTACAACATGGAAAAATACTCCCACACCAACTACAGGGGCAAAAAAAAAAAAAATATCACAGGGGTGCAGCCTTCCACAGTCTCCTGGGGGCTAGTGTGCCCCCTTTGCCTTCTAAATTAGCCCTGTGCTCTGCATGCTTCCCCCTTTTCTTCCTCAGAACAGCACCTCTTGTCTCTAGGAAGAATGGAGATGAATTTCAGCCAGGGGAAGGGACACTTTTTTCAGAACTGGAAGTAAGTTGGGGTCACTTCTCATTTTTTGAAAGGCTCCTCCTGGGCCTAATACAACCTGGGCTGGCAACAGCATGACATAATTCCACTCCACCCCCACCCCGACTGTGCAGAGGGCATATGGGGTTTTTGAGTAAAAAAATTGGAGCTTAAAAATGTGATACTCCAAAGTCCAATACAGTATGCCCTCCATACTGTTGCAGGAACTCCTGTGTAAAACAAAAAATGTAAGTGTTGCATCCCATTAAAGTCAATGGATGAGATGTGCACACATGTCTATGCAGGGGCGGACTGCATCCATTGACTATAATGGGACATGACGCTTTGCATGACCTCGCATTTGTGCATGTGGAGGTCACCATGGCCATTTCCTCACTACACTCTTATAGCGCAATTATTCCACTTTCAACATCCTATGGAATCCTGAGGTTTGCAGTTCAGGGAGGGGCTGGCCAGCCCATCCCTAAACTGCAAACCCCAGGATTCCATAGGATGCTGAAAGTGGAATAATCACGCTATAAGAGTGTAGTGCAGAAATGGTCCATAATGGAGAGACTATTGCAGTTTGTGTGTGTGCAGCTCCTAAATCTCTGAAAGTTGCCCACTCCTATTGAAAGAGATGGAATGGGACATTGGTTTGATTAAAATAGGGAAACAGAAGCGCTGAAATCTGTGGATTTCACAAAGGACTACCTACACCTACACTGAATATCTATCTATCTATCATCTAATATATAAAAGCCAAAGTTGTGAGTTTGTCTATGTCAGGCAAGAAGACCTCATATGATTGACTAGCTGTGAAGATTCGGTGGAATCCTGCTATTGTTTAGGGAGGGGCCTTTGGAATTCTCAGCCAGAGAATTCTTGGGCTTATCTGGTTGCTATGGAGATGAGGCCTGGCAGCAAGAAGGAGGAAGGCAGTATATTCCTTCAGAAACCCAACCTCTGTATGTTAATAACTCTGAATATAGACTGGATTGGGGAATATGGGGAAAAGTTACAGGTGCTGGACAAGATAGTTTGGGGAAGTAGAGACACAGCATCTCAAACCCATGTGTATTTCAACTGCATCTAATTCCTAAGGTAAGGTAAGGTAATTCCTACGGTATTTATAACAAGTGTTATCTATGAGAAAATAAAACCCCAGGCAACGCAAGGTATATACGCTAGTTTATTATATTTGTAGGCCACCTTTTTCCCAGAATTGGGACCCAAGGCGACTTCCACTAATAAATATACATTAAAGCACATTAAAAACATTTAAAACAGTAAAAACATTTAGAACAGTAAAAATAAAACATTAAAAGGTTATAAAATCATAAAAACAAAAAACAAAAACAATATTCACTTTAAACAAGTTAATAAACAAAGCTCCGTGGCTTAGACAAACGCCTATTTAAACAGAAATGTTTTTGCCTGCCAGCAAAAATTAAGCAGGGAGGAGGCCCGCCTAGCCTTCTGTGGAAGAGCATTCCACAGAGTGGGAGCAGCCATTGAGAAGGCTCTCTATAATAATGTAATACTTTCATCTATTGCCTTTATTTTAGGACAGTCATGCAGACCACAGGGGCATTTTTGTGGCCCTCAGGGTCCCCCAGGGGTCAAGAAATGCCTCCAAATACCCAATAGGATTGTGAGGGCATTTTCACCACATTTTATGCCCTTCCTGAGCAGTTTGAGGCCCAGGAAAGAACTTTTTTTTTTCTAAAACCAAATGTAAACTAGAAGTGATTTCTGTTCACTTCCTGTTTTGAAACAAGTCTTCTCCCACAGCCTCAGATGGAATTGGGGGACATTTAGGGGGCATTTCTGAAGTTTTAGGTGCTGGAGTTCGGCTGCAGCCCCCAAGATCTCTTAGCAGAACTATGTGGCCCCCTAACCTTCCACAGTTGCCCATCCTTGTTCTAGGACATGAGCCCACCTTAATAAATGGCATCCCAATGCAGGTGGCAACATCCTGGCTGCTTATTTTTACAGCCCCCCCCCACTAATCCAAGCCCCTCTCCCAACTCTACAACTGGAGCAACATGGGACAGTAAATAGCATTCTTGGTCAAACCAAGGAGAATCACAGTCTTGGAAGACTCCATGAGCAGAGATTCTCCTCTGAAGGCGGGCACAAGACCCTCCTTCATTGGCTTGACCCAGAAGTGAATTTCTGGTTTTGTAGACAGGGTCCCAGGAGTCAAAATTAGCCCCACAAAAATTGCATATTCCTGTCCCAAGTGATTGTTTTCTTAGCAAGAGCAATTCCCAGCTTTCAACATGCTACCTTAAGGATAGCAACTCATAAAGTGCAGACTGATTTCACATTTTTAGTATTCTGTGTTGTTGCAGACTTTGCTCTCCACAGGCTAGCAAGTGTTTCCATCGTCTCACATTCTTACTCTGTGGTGCAGAAGCATGGCTGGGGTCAGCTAGAAACAAGTGAGGAAGAATGAGTATGTTAGGAATGCAAGGAAAATAATTGTCTTGTCAATGCTGTTTTTTGCTCCTAGGATTCCCTTGCCTTAGGAAAAAATGATGAAGAAGCACTAAAGCAGTTTAAGCAAAAATTTGATGAAGCACTCAGAGAAAGCTGGACCACTAAAGTGAACTGGATGGCGCACACTGTTCGGAAGGATTACCGATCCTAGATGGTTTATAAATTTGCACTAAGCTTAATGTTACCCTGACAATAAAGTGTTAAAAGGGAGACAACAGACCGAAGGAAATTGCCTGAGCGATTCCTGATTATTTTGCACTCTGCTTTGGAATGCTTTGATGAGATTTTGTAAAAATAGCAGATGTCCTCAGTAATCACTTCTGCTGACTTTGCACGCAGAAAGCTATTACTAAGTTTTTATATTGTTATTTTGATACGTTGAGAAACTGTAAATATTGGGGATTTTTTTAAAAAAGTGTTGAGGCAGCATATTGTAACTTTGTTAGTGGCTTCTTGAACTGATTCCTAAACAGTGACAGAGTTGTTTGGATGTCTTTAATGTCTTCAGGTGAACATTGTGTGTGTGCATATGTATATATATAAATATTTTTAACTGGCATTGTCATGTTTGTTCTACTGTAAATAACAACTGCCAGATTATTGTATAGCCAGAAGCTGCTTATTATCTTGAACTGCTACCAGAGGAACAGAAATTTCTATACTTCATAATGAGAAACTATTTTAAAAAACAGATCATTTAACTCAAGTACTCAGTGTTGATGTAAATGCATTTAGAATTTGTATGTAATTTGGGAACAACTCTGAGCTGTTGGAAGATTTGACCATGGAGTGAACTGTCTTTGTAAATTAAGGAGCATCTCCTTTTCTTTTGAAGCTTTCATGAAGAGTTTTCCTGATGGTTTTCCAGGGACATCCCTAACAATTTGTATAGTCCAAAACACTGTTTAATATATGTGTATGGAGAACCTATGCTTGAATGCTTACAAGGCAGCTACATCACAAAACAAGAAAACTGTATGTCAAAGCTGAAAAATGTATGATTTCATTGTAAAATATGCTAAAATGCAACAATTTTTTTTAAAAAGGACTCCAAATTGGATCTATTATTTACAGTGTTCCTAACTTACCTGTAGTGATGTTGTCTTGTTCAAATTTGTGTTCAGCCTAAGATGACTGATGGAGAAAACTGGATTTATTTTAATTTATAAAATGTGGTACCATACTTTAAGGTGCTTAATACATGAACAATTCAGTGCAATAGGAGCTGCTGATTGAAGATGTAACGTGAAATGTTTTGAAAGCATGGCAAGATGGACTTTTAACTACTGCCTGCTCGCCAAAGAACACTGGTAGTAATTAATTTTGGTGATGAGTGAATAAAAGTAATTGTATATGAAGTTACCTTTGGATCAAAACAATGATTCTAAACCAGAATTGCATTAAATACTACTTTATCTGATTGTTTTGCCTTGTCAAAGGTGCGTGTGAATGTTTTTCTCTGGTGGCCAGCTTTTAGCCTTCTAGATGATATTGGGCAGCATCTGCCATAAGCCCTAGCCATCGTACTCAATGATGAGAGTTGTTGTCCATACAGCCATCTCCAGTCTTGCTCAAAAGTCTATGGAAGAATGTACTTCTGTGTTTGATCAAAATGATGATCTATTATCCATAAAAATGTTATTGCTTAATAGGCAATATATCATAGCATTTGAATTTTAAGTTTCAATGATCTCTTTCCTCTGTCTTTGTCCTCTGTGTTATATCCTACTGGTCTGGCCTTTTTAAGCATTCTACCCTTCCAAAAATCAGACCTGTCAACTTTCAGATAGTATTTCATAGATCCTGTTTTCAGTCTGTGTGTATTCATTCTCTTTTCTGTTTCTCTGGGCTGTTAAAAAAATATTGCAGCTTTTCATAGCACTAGAAACTATTGAAATGCAAATCAAACTAAAGAGTAAATAGTTGATTTTTCAGCTGGAATTCATTTGTCTAAATTCCCATTTGTTTTTATAACTGAAATGAATGGCATTCCCTCATTTAGTTTTTCATCAAGCTATTCAAATGATTATACGTCTCTGTTGTCACGGTATGCTTATAATGGCTTACCACTGAAGTCCATTCCTTTGAGAATCTACTGCCCTTGAGGTTACCATTGCATTGGCCTCAAGAGGCAATAGAAAGAGAACAGCTGCTAGCATTGTTCTGCCACCTATTTCAAGCCTCAGTGTGATTCTATACTAGGCCAATCATTCTCATGCTTTTGATTTTAGAAAAAGGTACCTAAGCAAAAATATATCTTTGGATGTAATTCCACTTGTCTCATTCAGTTCTCCAGATACAAAGCAAGTACCTTGTAACTGGAAGATGTCTTTTAAACAATGAAAGTTACCTTATGGCTTTGGCTGACTTTGCTCTAGAAGATATCATCACCTAGACTATGCAAACACAGGCAACATTACTTCGTCCACATAAATGTATAATAAGTGATATTGTCTTCTCTCAGGGTGTTTTGCAATAAAAATTTCAATGACTTTCTGAGCTTTAATATTTTACTACATATGATCTCATGGGTAAGCTTTGCTTCTCCATTCCTCATGTGGCTAGACTAGGCAAATAGCTCTGACTTCAGGAATCTGGAAAGTTACTTTTTGAGCTCTGTAGTCTATACTGATAGGTCCAAAATTGAGCAAAATGATCTTCGTTCTGTTGATGAAACTCATTTTATTCCTTTTTATATACTTACATAGTTCTATAATTTTGTACCTGTTAAGATATTTCAGAAATGGATTTCCTGTTTTTTAAAAATGTCTTTATGTAAGAGATGTGCAGTACTTGGCTTGTTTCAGGAGTCTCTCCTGTATAAAGATACAGAGATTATCACACAGGAATATTGTGGCATCTTAAAGACAAACAGCTGCAATGCTGCATAACTTTATGCATCACTGACATGACACAATCACACTACAAAATTAGCATGATACACTACAGCACACTGCAGAAAATGGCATGCTGTGTATTGGGACCATTGCACAATAGCAATGCTGCTGTCTCTGCTCATGCAGTGGTGCCTACAGCATAGCTACTTGAGAACTATGAATGTTGCATAACAGCACAATTCAACTTTATGCAATCTTTGGCCTAAGTTTTTGTTACCCCCAACCAGATTCATCAGATGCAGAGAGTGCTGGAGTTTGTGAAAGCTTGTATAAAGCAAAAACTTAGTCTTTTAGGCCTCAGGACTCCTTGCATTTGCTGCAGCAAACTATTACAGCTACCCTCCCACACACAGTTTCAGCAGCAGAATAGCATATCAGTTTATGAAAAACAGACCCTGTAGAACACAAATTTCCTTAGAAGCTGCAAGAGCCCAATGCTCACATTGAAACAGGACTCAAAGAGCAAAACTCTGTTACTTCTTTTCATGAACTGAAAGATTTGTGTGCTTGGGATCCCTAATGTTCATACAGAGGAAGTGGATGCTATTCATTACTTTGAAACATTCCTTAGGTGGAGAAAGGATTTATTTCGACAGGGATACAGGTAAGATTCTGCAATGCAGGCATATAGGATAAACAACACCTTGCTTGAGTAGATTACATGTGAAAAAGATGGAGGCGACTTAGTAAGCCACAGGCTAAATATGAGTCAACAATGGGATGCAGTGGCAAAAAAGTTACTCAAGTTTTATACTGCATCAACAGAAATGTATAATGTCCAGATCAAGGGAAGTAATAGTACCACAATATACCACTTCAGTTAGACCTCGGCCAAGTATACTGTATCCAGGTGCCACTGTTCAAGAAGGCTTACAACAAGCTGGGGGATATGCAGAGGAGGGTGACCAAGATGGTAAAGTGTCAGAAACTCAGCTCTATGAAGAGTAATGGAGGGAGCTGGATATGATTTGTCTGGAGAAGAAAAGATTTAGAGGTGAAAGGAGAGCCACTTTCAAATATCTGAAAGATTGTCACATCCTTATTTTCTGCTGCTCCACATAGCAAGATTCAGGTCCTGGATTGAAATTTCAAGAAAGGAAATTTCTAGTAAACATAAGAAATGATGCCTGGTGGTAATAGCTGTTCAGAAGTGGTGGGCATCTATTGGAGGTTCATACAGAAAATGGATGGCTTCAGCTGTGGATTCATGCATTGGTGTGAGGTTGAATACACGCCTCTTGGGGACACTTTTAATTCTGAATTCTGTATGAACTGATCATCATGTCAAAAATATGTCTACGTAGAACAGATTTGTTTGTTCGGTTTTCCAGTTAACAACCATTCTGCAAATTAAATAAGTGAGGGAACAGATATCCCAATAAGAATCTGATTAGGACAATAAGTCTTCATCTTCAGGAAATATTAGCATACTACTCTGGCAAGGAGTTGAAACAGAAATTACGGTAGTTCTTTATGTGGCATCCCCGAACTAACCAAGTCTTGCATGTAAAAAAACATCTGAATGAAATCAAGGTAAGTAGACTTTTTCCAAATAAAAATCTTGCAGTGTACTACCAACATATCAATATATTCATTGTAACACTATTTCATCTCATATTATAATCTCTGTCAATCCCCCACCCTAAAAAACCCCCCAACAAATATAACCTGTAGGCTTTTGGAAGCTAAATTCAACATAGCACTGGTGGAGGAAACTGTATTAGCAAAGTTCTCTCCGCCTCCCCCAAGGTGTGAAAGCAGTAGCCCTTTTGCTTTTGTAGTTCTTAAGCATGCTATCACTTCTGCGACTCCATATGCAACCAAGTTGTGTATCTCAACACTATTTTTGGTTTCTTGTACATACATCATCAAGCACTAGATTTCTGTGATTTTGCATCATTTGCACAGGCAGAATAACACTGTTGCATAGTAAGCTAGTATGATATCCGTATTTTTTTTTCTTGACTAGTCCATTTAGATGACCAACTCCAGTGCAGAGATTTGAAGATACACATGTTTCAAGGAAATTGTTTCAGAAGCATGTCCCCACTTCCCCCTGCACCAGTATCAGCCTGTTAGAAACTTGTTCTAAACCATCAACTGAATGTAAAGACATTGGTATCTCGTGGAAAACCTGAGTGTGTGATGTGTTAGCATAGAGAGGATCTAGATAATGACCAAGAATATCATCATTGATAGCCACAACCAAGTGCTGACCAACCCCTTGTTTTGCTGCAAGTTTGTAATACTAAATCCAGATTGGAGAAACCTTGGCCTTCCAAATATTTTGGACTACATCTCATATGGCTCTTTATCCTGATAGGTGGGGCTAATGGTA
This sequence comes from Ctenosaura bakeri, assembly GCA_948474755.1. NCBI lineage: Eukaryota > Metazoa > Chordata > Lepidosauria > Squamata > Iguanidae > Ctenosaura > Ctenosaura bakeri. Next base: position 310,461 of record CAOLHI010001489.1, read on the forward strand.
GTTGCAGACTAATAACATTTGGAGAACCAAAGGTCCTAATACCTGTACTTGGTAGTTTCGTAGTTGGGAATGTCCTCAGTAAAAACATTTGTTCTAGATCAAGTCATATGTTCCTGTTGTTTGCTTTCCTCCTTGTAGCCATTTCAGCTATTTACACATCTAGCATGCTATTCAGTCCTTCTTTCCATACCCTGTAGAAAAGCAGTGAGTAATTGTGAAGAATCCAGGGGCATATTTTAAGTTTTGGAATTGCCCAAGAGCCATATCTTTTTAAAATTTGATATATTTGCTTATTTGTAGAAACAGAAACTAATAGTGTTATACCAAAATGTGAGTGACTCAGGGGTCCTCCCACGATGTGAGCGCCTCCATGCAAAGGTGAGGAGTATTACCTCAAAGAGGTGGCCTGCAAGAGGGGGCGTAACCTTACAAGATCTTTTACACATATGTCTACCAGTACTAGTGCAGCGAAGAACCAGCCAGAGATCCAAAGATAAGCTCGTTTGCTTTATTGGGGGAATTGCAATCATACATACAAGATCAAGGCAGTCATGTAATCTCAGAAGGCTAACTGAAGGAAAAAGGAGGAAAGTTTTGGATAGTAAGGTTTGCAGCTTGAAGTGGGTGATATATACCAATACAGTTGAGCAGCAAAGAAGTGATGTGGCTTGGACACAAGTCTAAGGACAGTAGAGAAACAGAAATCGGAGCAGCAAAGTGATGACCAGCAATCAGTGTGTTGTGAGTTGATTAGCTGAAAAACAGGGGTTTAAATACTCTTCTTCTGCCTGGAGATCTATGGTGCTAATGGCTCTCTGGCAGAGTTAACAATGGGGTCCAGAGAGTGGACAATGGGGTCTGGAATGGACTAATGGGCTTAGCATTAGATGACAAAGGGCTAATAGTACTGATAGCTCTTTAATTGTCAGACAGGTGAGGAAACAAAAAGGAAGTTTGCTGGTCAGAGGGAAAGGAGCTAAGGTAATCAGCTGTCCTGTGGGAACCTCTCAGACCTCTTGTCTCTCAAAGGTTAAGTCACTGAAAGCTAACTGGAAGTTCATTATCATTTCTGGTGATTTTCTGACTAAGGTCTGGCTATGCCTCAAGATCTTTCCTGATCTGATTTTGCTATGCATTTGTTTGGCCAGCTTTTCCTGTTGTCCAGCATGGTCATGCAGCCATAGCAGAGTATACTTTATATTTATGCCAATTAATATTTGTCAGTTAAACCATATGTAAGTGTAGGGTTATACAGCCTGTTAACAGCACCTTGTAAATTTGAGTGGACGAGAATGTAGTAATGGTATTGATATCTTTGCTTGCTCTTTCTGCCAGTTATGGCAGCAACTTCTTTCAAGCCTAAAATTGTTGTCAGTGGGCTTCAGGGGGTCTCAAAATGGGCCTGGGTTTGCCTGTAGTCCATGGTCCACACTTTCCCAACTCCTGCTGTATGCTTAACTATTTTGTCTTTTGGTATTTCCAGAGGTAGTTAAAAATACCACTTTTCTTGGTAGGCTCTAGCAAAGCCACACTGACTGCCCTATCTCGTGTAACTTTAGCAAAGTAGGAAATCCCACATTTTTCCATCCCATATAGTTTCAATGTGATAAAGGCTCACTTCTCAGTTTATACAGAAGGAATCCACCAACATATTTCCAATTTCCTAATGTTTAGATAGAAGACTCTTGCAACTCCTTCCAACTGTAGGATTCTATGATTCTGACATCAGTGATTCCCCAGCTCCCAGAAAGGTAAAGCTGAAAGGGAAAGTAGCTGCAATGGTGTAGCTAGCAGGGAGCTGAGGGGGCAGTCCACCTTGGGAGGTATGTTTTGGGGGGCATCACAGGGTCACCCTCCACATGTTGGCAGATGCCCAGTGCCTAGACGGCTACTGCAGCCTCCCAGAGAGATCTGCTGGAGGTGGTATGGCACCCTGGGAAAGGGGGGCATCCATTCCCCCCACTCCATCCTTTCCCCTCCTTTCCCTCCCAAACTAGAGTCAAATATGTTTCCAGCAAAAGCAGCAGTGCCAACGCCACTGGACCTCTGAGTCAGGCAGAGAAGGAGGGAAGGAGGAGAGGAGTGGAGGAACCCTGAGGAGGCGAGGAGAAGCACGCACCTTCCACCCTGCCCCACTTCTGAGACCAGGAACAAGCCCAGCTGAGCTGAGCCTCCAACCAGGGAGAGAGGGAGAGAGAGGGGGCCCTTGCTGCTGTGTGCCTCTGAGTGCTTGCAGAGCACCCCCTCTGAGTGCACACACCCACAGCCCAATCCCCCAATGTTAATGGAGTGGTTTTTATTTGGTATTTTGAATAGGTCCTCCCTCCGCTGAGAGGGGTGGCAAACTCAGGGACTGTCCCCAGGCGACAAAAGCTCTAACTACATCATTGAGTAACTGTCACTGGCTTTGCAACTAAAGCACTTTAAAAAGGCAAGTTATTGCTGTGACTTCCATGCTCTGAAGTAACAGCAAGTACTGTAAGGAGGTTTTGTCTGCCATTCAGAGTAGTGCATTCTAAAGTAAGTAGTGCATTCTAAAGTAAGGACATTGTGTCCCCTTTTCTATGCACCCATAGTTAATCAGCAAGGCAATATACCTGCATACTATGCACTATGTAACGCACAGACAGTGTAATGTATCATTGCGCATGGAATCCTAAACACACTTAAGTGGGAGAAAGCCATTTTGAAATATACTGGGACTTACTTCCGAGTAATGAGATGTAGGGTTACATTGTAAGTGGACTTTTGGTCTGATCCAGAAAGTCTGCTAATCTAAAAAGATAGCCATGAAAACAATTCACCACACAGCACTTGAAATTACATCAGGAGGAAGGTTGGCAGACACCTCCATATGCTTAAGCCCAGCACCATCTCATCTCTGGTGATGTAGAAACTTGGCTGAATCCTATTTATTAGTACCAACTAGAGAAAACCCACTGAACCAATAACTGAAGGGATGGTCAATACAAAGGTAAACACCATTGATCAAATGGGTTGACTATACTAACAGAAGGCCTCTGTACCAATTGGGACTTCTATCTCCCTATACAGTATAAATATCATTGCTTTTGAGGAACTATTGTATAACACATGGTTATTTGAATCCATCTGGACAGCATCTAGGTACAAATATTGTTTATTGATTGTTTAAAACTTTTAATAAAATAATCTAAATTAGGAACAAAAATGCATTTGGGATAACAGGTCATAAAATACTCTTAAATACACTATTCTGCCCTGCTGAAGTCTGCTAAGTGACCCTATTCTTTTCTCAGCTGAGATACCAACTTTCAGCTATGTTCAAAGTGTGGGAAATTTACTTTTGTAGACTACAGTTCTGAGGATCCTCCAACCAATGTGCCCACTTGCCAGGCTAGCTGGAGGATTCTGAAAATTATGGTCCACAAAAATAGTTTTCTGAAGTTCTGGTTGTCTTTAAGTGCAGCAGGGAGAATCTAGCACTCAGTTGCTTTATTGGCAATTCCACACTCTGGCCCTGGGTACTGACTTGACAGTGCATGCTCCTGAGACATTTGAGCACTTCCAAGATGGATATTAAATGCCTGTAGGGCAGGTATATGTAAACAAGTTGCTACTCTCCCATTCTGAACAGTCAGAGTAGAGAAAGCCCCATAGAAAGATAAGCCCCTGACTTATTTTTCTAATTTAGTTGTGGGACTGCAAGACAATGGGCGAGAACTTACGGGCAGTCCTGGACTGTGCTTACATTTATGGTGGTTGTGGGACAACCCAGAGCTGGAACAGCAGGAGGAATGCCTTCCTCTGTCGTAGTGGTCCAGCAAACTGTGAGCGATAAAACTACTCTCAGTATGCAGCATGTTACACACCCTGCAGACAACAATTTCACATTTGGGGCACATTTTCCCAGAGTGAGCCTTCCCCAAGGAATCCTCTCTCGGAGCCTTCACCTTCTTGGATTCTTTCCTTTGCACACCTCTTTTCTTGTCTTCAGAGAACAAATTCTTTCCCTGAGCACTACAAGGGGAAAAGTCAAAAACAGAACAAAAACAATGATCAGAATAACCTATAGGGGTTCACTCCACCACTAAAAGGTTCTGTTATTCAGCGAGGGGGTTCATTGGCCAAGAAGGTATTGATTAATGAATATTTCATTCTTCAATGACTGAAAAAATACAAATTTTGACATAATGGGAAGTTACATCAGCATATGTCAACAACAGCATTTTGACCTATAAGTGGGAGTGCCAGCCCTGCCCATAAGCAGAGTAAGGAACTGCCTCTGGTTGTAAACGCTGTGGGAGCAATTAGTGTGTGTTTGGGGGGGGGGATGCTAGCTTTTTACTGTAAGGATAATGTAGTAGCAGTTTCCACTAATTTTAGTCCTGGGTCCCTATCCTGTCATCTCATTTATAGTGGAGTAAGCTATTCTGTTAACAGCCAATCATTTTGTGTTACTTTTAAAATAAGAATGAACAGGGGGTAGTAGCTTCTTCATCTTTGGTAGCAAAATGCTCTGGATTCAGCCTGATAAGGAGAACACTTTATTTTATTTTTTTTAAATAAATACTTAGAGACGTTACAAAGTTAAAAAAAAATACATTCTAGGAACTGCTATAATTGATTCTAAGTATATTTTGCTGAATGCAGTAAAAAGAAAGCATAGACATGAATCTAGAAGAAGATGTGGAAACAGCATAAACCAAGGAAGATGGTGCTGATATATGACCACTGTTTTATGGCCACTTTTTTTTTTTTAAGTACTCTTCTCTGAAGAGTTCACACAATAAGATTTTGAGCAGATGGTACACAACACCTGTGTAGATTCAGAAGGTAATGAGGCTTGCTAGAAAATCTATTGGATGAAAGATCCGTTAATCATATAAGGCCAGTCTTTTAAATATGATTAAGAATTTTGGCAAAAGATAGTGATACATATTAAGAAGTTTATAAGGCATCAGATTCCACAATTCTGGGAAATAATGTTGTCTTTCCTGTCAGTAATGTTCCTGATTCTGGGAAATAATCTTGTCTTTTCAGTTATGACTCAGTGCAGAATTTTATACTGATCAAAACCTTCCATTCATGTGTTAGTCTCTCTCCCAATCATGGTGAAATGTTCAGACTCACCCAATTATTAGATGGTCAAAGTGGAGGTACGGTAGGGTAATACATTTTACGTAGATGACCCAGGATCTTCTAAAGAAAAGTAAGTTTTCTTTATATTTGGTCTCTCTTCCTGAATTACACAGATGTGACAAACAAAAACAGTTTGAAATGGAGATGTACAGATTCATACATCTCAATTTAGACCATTTTTAGTGAATGCGTTTATTTTGGTAATCCATCATGAACTGAAGTTTTCTTACATTTTTATGGGGGTAGATTTTAATATTATTATCATAGACTTTAATCCAATTTACCCCTCCTGCCACCTGAGTAGGTTTCTGTCAGCATGGGGTGGGGTATTCTTCCTCCTCCTTTCTGCCCCATGCAGGCAGTCAAAATCTGACCCTGACAGCTGGGGGACTATCCACAATGGATTCAGGACTGCAGGAGTAACACAGGAGGAAAAACAATAATGAAGCACATCTCATTAGATGAACAGACATCTGTTCATGTAGCACTGGATTTCACCCATAATGGCTTTCAAAATTGTAACCTTCTTAGCTGATCACAGCCAGAGTCTGAAATAAAAAGGACAAAATGAAGCTGTATTCCAAAAGTGATGTAACAAACAAGAACGGAATCCCTTTATCAGTTGCAATGAATAATGGATTCTAGTTACTTTCTAATATCAACCTGTAAGAGCATTTCAACAGGAACTTTTCACAATTATATGTTATCTAAGGAGTTCCCCCACAACTCAAAAATTAACAGAAAGTAATGGGCATAGCAAAAAGGAGCAAACAAGTTATTTATTCAACTTTGTTACTTAGGGTTGCAAGAGCATAAACATGGCTTCTGGCCATGGAAACACACTGGGTGTCCTTGGGCACGTCACATAATCTCAACACCCAGAAAACTCCATGATAGATTCATCTTAGGGTCACCATAAGTCAGAAATAACTTGAAGGCACCAAACAAAAACAAAGCATAAAGAAGAACTTCCTGATGGTAAGGGCTGGTGTGTGCATGTGTGTGTCCTGGAATTCATCAAAAATAAGGCTACAGACTCCTCAGACACTCAGGCCATTTCTGCACTAGACTGGTATAGTACTGCTATTCCACTTTCAACATCCTATGGAATCCTGAGGTTTGCAGGAGGCTCCTCCTGAAACTGCAAACCCCAGGATTCCATAGGTTGTTGAAAATGGAATAGCAGCACTATAACAGTCTAGTGCAGAAATGACCTCTGAAGAGGCAGGCTTTATTAGTCTGTGATTCCTTCCTTGTTCAAAGTCCCAAAGCAATCTGTTTTAGTCACCCCAAACAGAAAGCAGAAGATTTAGAGTGGACTATCTATATCTACTCCTGGGCTGTATCAAGGAATGAATCAACTGCTAACCTCAACAGACTACCATGGAAGGTTGTGGAATCTCTTTCATCCAATGTTTCAAGCAAAAAGCAAAAGCCAAGGTGATATGATAGCCATCCTTCAATATCTGAAGGAAGAGGCAGTGAATTTGTTTTCTACTGCTCCAGAGGGCGGGATCTGAATCAATGGAATCAAATTAAAAGGAAATTCTAGCTGAACATTGGGGAGAAATTGCTTCCTATCATCTGAGGTTTTTAGACAGATTGGATGGCCACCTGTCAAGGGTGCTTTAACTCTGGATCACTGCATTGGCAGGGAGTTGGACTACATGTCTCTTAGGAGCCCTCACGACCAAGATACTGTGATCTGATGAAGTAGGTCATTTCCGCACTAGACTGTTATAGTGCTATTATTCCATTTACAACATCCTAGGGAATCCTGGGGTTTGCAGTTTAGAGAGGGGCCTTTGAGGGCCTTTAAGACCCCTCCCTAAACTGCAAATCCCAGGATTCCACAGGGTGTTGTAAGTGGAATAATAGCACTATAACAGTCTAGTGTGAAAATGGCCTTAGCCTATGAAAATTCATACTATATAGCATACTAACAGTGCTTTCAATTTTTAAAAAAATACCTTTCCTTAGGTAGCCAAACCATTCTCCTTCCTGCATAAGAGAGGTGTATCAACAAGCTGAGGGGGATCCACAGGGTTTTCAAAGCATATATGTACACATGCATACAATCTTTAAACTTAAAACAGTAAGGGGTGGAACAGCCCCCCGCCCAAAAAAAACCCCTCCAGCCCAGTAGGAACTTGCACTGCGGCCACAGAATTCTGGCTATTAGTGGGGAAAATAAACCAGAAACCAAGAAGTGAGAATGCAATTGAGATGAATGGAAACCTAAACAGAAGCACTCCACATAATAATTAATTGCAGGTGCCTCTTGTAAATATTTTGTGTGATCTTTAAAGTATTATAAGACTCTCTTATTATGCATTTCTCTTCTCTATTTGCAGACAATTCTCATTCTCTCTTTTTCTGGAGCAAAAAGAGAATGCAGTAAGATGCAGAACTCATCTTGTACTTGGGATCTGTTTTCCCTCCAGTTCTAATATTCATTTTTATTCTATGTAATATTGAAATGCAACAGTTCTACACAATAGAGAAAATGTTCAGAGTCACTGGATGAAGAATCTACCCAAACTGTAATTTGTCTGAGATAAAATGATGTAATTTTGTGAAATTTGAGGATATCAGCTTCACACTACAAAATTATAATACTATTTTCCACTTTAACTGGCATGGCTGCATCCTTTAGAATTTTAGGCTTTATAGTTTGCTTTGAAGCTAAAACTTCTAAATTTGTTGCTGTGTGCCTTCAAGTCATTTCCAACTTATGGTGACCCTAAGATGAACAAAATTTGCTCAGAGGGGTTTGCCGTTGCCTTCCTCTGAGGCTGAGACAGTGTGACTTACCCAAGGTCACCCATTGGTTTCCATGATACCGCTCACTAAACTACAAATCCCAGGATTCTATAGGATATTGCCATGGCAATTAAAGTGGAATTATACACACAATTGTGCAATGTGAAAGGGCTCCAGATGTAGTATGGCTATTCTTGCATTCAAAAAGACCTGAGATATTTTGTTTCCTTAAGCTGGATCAGAATATTTCAAACCGGTAAGGGAAGGAGATAATGCCCTGCTCTTTTCCAACAGCAGACAAAGCTTCTAACAGCATAGAAACAGCAACATTATTACCTGCTTGTCTCTGTACAGCTAACTAAATGCATCATGGCTACCTGAAAAGTTGAAAGCCTTTCTTCTTATTTCCCCTGTGCAAAGTCTTTTTAAAAACTGATTTGAGTTACCAGACTTATGTTACAGGAGGATTTGGACCTGAATACTGAGCTTCAGTTTCTCCCAAATAGTTCATCGTATCAACCAGCCTTTTCTGGCCTTTTGGGTTTATTCCAACACACTGTTGGGTTGCCACATGTACACCCAAACCTTCACTTTACCCATTGCTGGTATAAAAGGTTAGTAAAAGAAACACTTACATTTTGCTCTTTGAGTGTCCAGAAAAAAGATTCAGTGCAGAAAACTTCTTCTTAAAGAGATGCCCATGCTTTTTCTGGCAGGCTTTTGCCTCTCCCCGACTCTCCTCTTTATTTTCTCTCTTTGTCCTCTTGAAACTCTGACCTGTCCCAGTGGCAGCAAGGAATGTAAAGGAATGCTAAGTTACGGGAGCTCTTTGCTCCACTGGGTGCATTTTTACACATTTAGTAGGTCCCAGTGTGCTCTCTGGAGCTTAACTCAGATGTGCATAGGATTGCCACTTTTGATGTAGTAGTTATCAGAGTTTGGAACTAACTAAACTTAAGGCAATACGGTTTCCTGTAAGGAACTAACCCATTTAGAACAAGGATGACTTATGTTCTATCTCCAAAGGAATGTAACAAATGGCAACAAAATTACTCAGAATTAGAGTTAGTTCCTTTTCAAAGTTGCTTTTGAATACAATTTTTAGGCATGTTGACAGGAATTACACCATTCTCTTCTCAATCTCAAATCCCTGCCCACAAAAAAGGAAAGCAGCAAGTAACATACCGGTAATTGACTCATATAAGGAATAGCAGAAATGAACTATGTTATAGAGCAATGCAACAAACCATGGGAATGAATTACTTTTCAAAGTAACTTTCCCAGCTTTGCTGATTATAACCCACAGAAAAGTAGAATTTACAAACTAACCTGAAGGCATTTCTGGAAAGCAGGTATTCTTGGATGAAGAAAGTTCCTGCTTTGAAAACCCCTAGGAGAGGAAGAGATAAGCAGGAGCACCCTCTTCGTAACTCAATAACAAACACAACAGCCACTAAATAAGACAAATGCCTTTGCTCTTTTCCAGATGCTGCAAAGCAGGAGCAACCATCTCCGAAGGAAAGACATGAGTTTGTCTCTCCATGTAGGGAGGTTGGAAGAAGTAAAGCTTGTTCTTGAAACGGAACAACCACACAAAGCCAGAAAGTCAGCTACGGCTCATGGCATTGCAGATAAATAATTTCTTTCTCCTTTTGGTAAATCAGCTGATTAATCTTCATTTCCGCATCATGTTATTGCGTCTCCAGGACGGATCCTTTCGACCACTCTAATTGCATTAGTCTCTCTGGTCTCCATTTGATATTTTAGTAATTGTATTTGCTTTTGGCTGATAGACTTGCCTCACAGTTTACACATGCTCTTGGTCCCCGGTAAGTACCTCTGGCTCATCCTGATAATTTGTCAGATTTGTAACCATTTGCAAGCAATTGCTTTTGAAAACAAATAATAAACTAATTTTGAAGAATAATTTCTAATTATTACTACTACTTGCACTAAACTACAGCCTAAAATTACATCAAGCTAACATGGCTTATATAATTATGAAAAGCTCCAATCTAACAAGGAAATTCATAGGATCTTACAAGATGAAGGTCTCATAGACTCTCTGCTTCTTTCTTTAAGCAACATTAATAATAATGATTGCCCTAAACACAAAGTCAAATCTGTGGGCATCAACAGAGGAGATATAGCCAATTTAAAAATAGAAAATCATCCCAGAAATTTTCTGGGTTGCCTGCTGGCTCTTATTAGCTGTCTAGATTTTACAAAAAGCAGTTAGGTCCCACTCCTAACTGACACCTAACTGACTTGACATCATCTCTGAAAAGATAAGAAGGATGCCAGAATTCTGATCTGTTTGATCTGGAATACCCATGCCTAGAGTAGGTCTTCAGCTCAGAATAAGCAAATCAGAGGAGGAAAAAAGTATCGTCCACAATCTTAAAATGGCAGATATCCATCCATCATAAATGAAGCTTTTCTCTGTGGATACTCTTCATTTACACTATTAATCTCCTTCTAGTACCAGTAAGGTTGCCAGTTGCCAGTAAGGAAGGAATGGGTAGCCTTCAGCCTTCTAGACCTTTTAAGCTTCAACTTCCAGAAACTCCAGCAAATGGAAATGGATTGTGGAAGCTGCAATCAGGCATGTAGCAATGGGGAACAAGGTTACTAACCCCCAAGAGTTCTCCCCCCACCATGAAATTTGCCTTCACCCCCCAAATTTCTAGCACTGCAGAGAGCAAGACACTGAAAATCATCCATACCTGGAATGCTTGTATTTTATCTGTGTTCAAATGCCTAAACTGTATCTCTAAATACTCACCTAATGTTTTTAGTTATTGCAGTGTTAGAACTTTTCCCACCTGGTAGCCACACCTAGAGGTTTCCCATCTCTGTGGTGAGGTAACAAGTGCCTTTTAAACCAGAAACTTATGAATATTTCCTTGAGAGTAAAGCTTACTCCAGTAGTATAGGGGAGAGGACACACAAAGAGCTGAGCAGTGGGACTTTGTTCTCATCAAGAACTATGGGTTCTGGGTAACTGGCAGACCCTCCTTTGCTTGGAAAGGAAATCATAATAAAGCTCTCAGGTTTTACTATACTTTGTCTCAAATTAGTGTAACAGAAGGAGTTAGAAACATGAATAATAAAGCAGGGGCTGGATACTTCTCTCCTTTTATGGGATTCCTAGCTCAGTCTAGCAGCTGAAATGGTAACATTGCTTCTCTGGATTTGTTTGCATTTCTAATTAAAAGCTCAAGGTTGCCTATCAAGCTGGCTGAAGATATTTTGTTAAAGCCCCACGTGTTTTACAAGTTGAATTTATGCACCTGTGTAGAAGCGTCATTGAATTCAAGGGAGCATATCCTCACATGACTATGTATGGTTATCATCTCATTTAGACATGAAAATTTAATAAGAAGTTTACTTGTCTTTGATGTCTTGAGTTAAATGATGGCAGATTTAGCCAGCATGTTAGCCCTTTGCAGTGTAAATAAAGGAAAAAGCAGGCAATATGGGCATATCACCTCAAGGGACAATAACTGGATTCTCTTTGAGGATAGGATTAAAGGAGCTACCATAGCCAACTCCTGAAATTTGGATTTTTCCCATTGCACCACTGTTTACTTTTGAGTAAATGTACTCAGGTTGCATATGTCAATGTTTTTTACCAGAGTGACCATCTTTTATCTCTTTGTTACCAAAGTAGCTGGAATCCATTTCCAACTGGGTGGAAATAATGTAGCCCTCCAGATAGATCACAAATTCCATCAGCCCCAGCTAGCATGACCAACAGTTAGGGATGCTGGGAACTGTAATCCAACAGCATCTGGAGTGTTACATTATTTTCATACTTAATTTAAAGTGATGTAGTCACAGGGCTTTTCACCCTGATTTTCACCATGCTGCCCAATCAAAAAACATTCCAGAGCAGCCCACATGGGAACATTTAAGAGCAAGGTAATTCCTGCCTGTAGGTTTACAGTCTAGAAAACATGACATAAGAGGAGAAAGGGATGCAGAAGGAAGATGCAAACTCCAGCACATAATAGTTCTTACAATGTCCAGCTGGAGTGGAAATAAGTCAGTGAGATGATGAACCAAATGGAGTAGGTCTACTACCCATCTCTTCCTGTTGCAGCCTGATTAATTAGCTGCTGCCAGGTGGCAAGGAATGAAGGAACAAACTTAATGGACCAGATCCTTCCAGTAGGGCTGATGGAATGGTTTCCCAGCCCTCCTCTGGCTGCTACATCAGCCTACTGGAAATGATGGAATTCTATTTTATGCACATAAATTTACTTTTCAATAGACTTGAAAACAGGTCATTATAGGTATTTCAGGCAATTTTGACTTCCTGTAACAGCCTTTTACTGTAGAGTTCTACATGTTGCATGTTAAGGTGGAATAACACTGGGAGGGGCTTCATCATACAAAAGGTCAATTCAGTATTAATGTCAGGGAATCTGATTTTGAATATGTTCTTCAAGCAAGGAGAAGTATTTCCCACAAATGCATGTATCTCCAAAATTTTGCGAATATATTTTACTAGGTAGCATCTGACAGTGGCAGAGCTTGGAATGTGGTAGGGCTGGAGGGGCATGACCACCGTGCATGGGGGTGTGGCTGTGGTGCATGGAGCTACAGGCTGGGATGCCCCAAAAGCATTGCTGCCCAGGACAAATTGCCCCGCTGCCCCTAATCAACTGCCATCTGAGTAAAATATACCATTTGCAGGCACAGTTGTTGGTTATTGTGCAAAATGGATTCCATGACCAAATGGAGAGGGGGGAAAAAGATGGAAACTAAGTACTCACACTTTTCCCCATCTCTGCATGAGCAACACATGTCCAAATGTTGTCTTCTTCTTCACAACCATTAAACCTATATAATGCCCATCCTCTTTTGCAGCTGGTCACCTAAGGGGTCCAACCTTCAAACAAGGACTGTGCCCTAAATGTGGTGTTTTGCAGGTGGAGACCTTTTCCTTAACTGAACATATATATTTAAAGCTGAGAAGAAAGATGATGATCAGGGTGGGGAGACTTCTTATTGTTCCTCTAACATTCCATCCTGTGTATGTTGTAAATGAGGAGCACAGTGTGAAATAACTAGTGTTACTTGCAAGGATACTACTTACAAGGCTGTTCCAAGGCATTCTGCTGCCTGAGATGAAGGAAAAAGCAGTAGCCCATTCTCAGAGCTTGGAAGCAACTTGTCTGAAACAACTAGTTACTTGTAATTTGTTCCCTTTCCCCAAATAACTAAGGTATAACTTCATTACATGACAATTGTGATTTAATGAAAGAAAACCAATTTTAATAAAACTTTATTTTTAACTGTATTTCTAGTTACATTTATAGTTATAGCATGTGGCCTTGCTAAGGAAGTGAAATATCACATGGTCCAAGGATTGGCTCATGCTGTGCCTTTTGCCCTAATGTAAATTTTGAGGCAATGACTAGGAAATTTAGAAGAGAACATTTTGTACAAAGGCTAGTTGCATTCATATCTTTTTTTAAAGTGTTTTTTTTTACTTCTAGGAAGTGGGGAAACAGACAGTTGCTTTCTAACAATAATAGTTAGAATGTTATCTAGATTTTAGTCCTTGGAACACTAACTGTAACCAATTAGTTTTTGAAGTAATTTTCTAAATATTGCCCATATCATGTAGGGAGGCTGGCCAGAACAGGAGATAAGTCTTACATCAGCAACAGGACAGTGGCTGTTTCCGCACTAGACTGTTACAGTGCTATTATTCCACTTTCAACATCCTATGGAATCCTGGGGTTTGCAGTTTAGGGAGGGGCCATGAGCCCCCTCCCTAAACTGCAAACCCCACATAGGATTTTTACATCTGAGGTAGGAGGCCAGTTAAAAGGCTTCAGAGCAGCAGCTGCTGTGTGAGATTATCGTTGTGATGTCTAATGTCTGACTGCTTACAATTCAAATACAGACTTCCAGAGGAAGTCCATGACAGCAAAGGGCTAAATTTCATATCTCTTGCTTCAAGGGTGTAGCCTCAAGGCTGTCTTCTGTAACAGTAGGCCAGAGGCAAGGCTATCATAGATCTGGATAATATTGGATTGCAGCTCCCATGATTCTCTCTATTGACTATGGATGGCTATCTTCTGGGAGTTACAGCCCACGACATCTGGAGAGCTCCAAGTGAACCACTCTTGCACTCAGCTGTGTGGCCTGTCAAATTCATGCTTCAAACAGTTGTGTCTTGGTTATTCATTACAATCCTGTGCCCAAGGAGATAACCCTCACTGAATTCAGTAGGTCTTGTGTCTTAATAACTATCCGAAGAACTAGGTGGTTAATCTTCCCACAGACATAAATAACAGGACCCCCATCACAAAGGACAGGGATGTTCTTGTCCCTTGAACTAATTTCCATATGCTTGATGGAAATGAAATGTTCAAGACTCTATATTCTCTTTCCTAGGTTACTAGGAAACTGCTTTGTAAGAGAAGTACAAAATGCATGATAACTCTCATTAGAAAGCAGGAGCTTATAGCTTGTGTTACCTTTGATTTCATGAAACACTCATGGGCTGAAAATAATACTTAAGTGAATGTCATGAAATGAAACTGTTTCCTTTGCCAAATGGGAACCTGTATCAGGTGATCCAAGATACTTTGCTGCTTGAAATGGACCAGCAAATGCCTTCCAGCTTCCTGAGTCAAATTTCATAGTACCTAAAGCCATCCCAAACACCTTTCCAATCCCATAAAAATCCAGGGAATAAAATAACTAACCATTTCCCATATTTCCATGACACCCAAAAGCCTGAAGCAACTGCCCATTCTGCCTAACAGTACAGCTGGCTCTATTTGCACGCTCCAGTCAAAGTACTATGATTGAGTTAAACTTCATTGTTTTAACAGCCTTGTACCTGCTTTGAGGCTCTGCTGCAAATGGCTCGTGCCATGGCATTTTACTCCAGTGTTGTTTCCATGTGACAGCTATAAATAACATCAGAACAACAAGAATGTGCCCTGTTCACCATGTTTTCCAGCAATCTAAATTCACCAGTGTCAGGGCTGACACTTTAAGAAAATAGACCAAACAAAATTGACTAAACTGTAATTCAATGTCGGGTACAAAAATGAGCATACAAGTAAAGGTAGTGCATTTTAAAAATTTATTACAGTCCAATTTTATTGAATGGAAAATATAATCGTCACAACTGGCATGGTGGGGAATAGAAGACATTGAACTGGAGGAAGTCTCATTGATTTCAATGTGTCTGCTCTAGAACTTGGGAAAGTAACTTTTGAACTACAAGTTTCCAAATCTCCCAGCCAGTATTAGCAGTGACCATACTGGCTGGAGGGGAGTGGTTTCTGTAATTTGTAGTTCAAAAGAAAACTTTCACAAGCTCTTCCTTGTACCAGTGAAACCCTAGCCACCAAAAGTCCAAAGAAATGAAACCGAACTGACCAAAAAAATTGCAAGTGCAATGAATGAATATTAAAACGCAATCTTTGTAGTACGATTCTCCTACAAACATATATTGAGAAGAGGTTTTGGCTTCCACATCTTCAGCAATACAGTGAAAGCTGATCTCTCCCGTTATCCATCTCGGAAAAAGCTAGAGGTCCCAGAATTGTCTTCTTGCCAGACTGGCCCCCTCCCCACTTGCAAAGAAGGTAGAAAAAGCGATCCCTTGCCGCCTTCCTTAGCGGGTGGGAGAGGGAGAGGGGAGGCGCAGGCATGCTCAGTAGCTGGTGCCTCCTCCTCCTCCTCCTCAGCAACAGTGCCTACAATACTAAGAGGCTGTTTGCAACAGGAGCAGAAAGCCATCTTTGCTAGCGACTGGGAGGAAGAGAGAGGAAATCGAGGCTGAGATCGTCGTAACCGAGAAGCAATGTAAGTGCTCACAGATTTCATTTTTTTATTTGCCAAAGCAGGGAGAGGAGGCTGGTTGTAAAAGTGGCGATGGGCAGCCGCAGGGATGGGAGAGGGTGCCTTGTTTGTCAAGGCGCCGAGCGGGAGCTGTCCGGGAGCCGTGGTGCTGAAGAACTCCGAGGACTCTCTTTCCGTATGGGCGTGTCCCTCACTCTACTCCAAGAAGGCTACAGCGCGCTGGGCGCTTGAGATTCCCATAGGAATCTCCTGGCTCGAGCTGGGGTGGGTAGGACCGGATCGGGGTGGAGACGCTGAAATCTGTAGTCCTTGTGCTCTCATTTAGCAAAATCCAGGCGGTAGCCCAGAAAGTTCACAGCTGCTTCAGAACAAGGAAAAGTTGCCATTTGAGCTTCCGTGCCTGGGGTTTTTTATTTCCAGACAATGGTGGAACAGTGTTGCTCTGGAACAGCAGAACCTCCGTTTGTGGGGCATAGTTTAATGGTAATTCAGGCCATAATGGAAACTCCATTCAAGTACACATAAAGGTTCTCTGTCCCTCAACACCATTGGTTTAGGATTGTGCCTGTAGGGACCTGAAAATCTTTAATGTGGTTCACTGGGAGTTTAGTCAGTAACAGATCTTTTTGTGCTTGTGTGCAAGATCTATATTGGAGGAAAATAAAGCTGGAAACATGGGTTTTGAATAAAATGCTGGTTCACCACATATTAACAGCTTGATATGCAGCAACAGGTTAATTGAATGGCTTCATTTCAGCCTTGGATGAGATGAGTAACCCAGGATTAGTTTTGTGGGGGAATTTCTCACCTGCCTCCTTGTGGGTTTAAAGCTTTAACCTGACAGCAAGGAGAAGCAAAGAAAGATGACCGTTTTGCTGGGCAGCTACCTGCAATCTACACAGAACTCTTCTTTCTAAGGAGAGGGACAATTCAGTGAAAGAACATATAAATTCCATATGTAATATCCTGGGTTCAAACCCTGACACCTTTTGCAAAGCTGGTACTGTGGCAAATATCCTTGCTGAAGAACTGTCACAGTTTGGGGTAGAGGACTAGAAGGATTATTGCCCTTACATAGCATATAGGGCAACTCTTTGCATGATGATGATGACAGTACCAACTGGGTGGTGATAGCAGTGTTATATTTATACTCTGTTTTTTTGACACAACTGACTCTTTTAGCAGCTTTAAATTAAACCCCACACAATATCCTGGTGAAGGCTCTATATCCTGGTGGTGATATTAAGTGTCTTTGGGGCCCTAGCCCCAGGATTTTCTCTCTTGAAAAAGAGGGCCAACTACCACTAGTTGTCCCCAAGTGTTTCATAAATAAGTGGTTAGTGCATCTCACATAATTATAAATTTTTCAGTACTTCCTTCTCTAATTAAGATTGTCAATTTATCCATTTGTGCCATGTTGATTAATTTTAAAATCCATTCTCCTTCCGTAGGAAGTGATTTTTGCTTCTAGTTTTGTGCAAATATAATCTTAGCTGCAATCATATAAAACAGTATTTTTCCATATTTTTTTCTAGTTTGTCTTCTGTCATCTCTAGTAGATATAGTTCCAGTGTCATCTCTAAATGAATTCCTAATATCTCTTTTTCAATTTAAGCTTTGGAATTTGAATATAACAAAGATTTACACAACTAAAATATTAAAATGTATTTATAGACTGTTTTATTTAATATAGCAATAGAGTGATGTTTATTATATGAGAGATAAAGGCTAAAACAGTTATAAGATCTTCAATATTAAAGATTTGGAATCATATTTGTTTAGTTCAAATGAAAGGATATAGCATGTATAAATAGTTAAAATCCAAGGTTTGTCAGGGAGAAGTCATTGTATTGAATTAAGATGATGTGATTAAGGATGATTGTGACTTTATCAATGTTGACTTCATTTTGTTTTATTGTCTATTTTAATTGAAAGGGGGGGCAAGAAGTACAGATGGACCTAAGTAAGTGGTTTCCAACTGTGGATCCCCAAAGATTATTGGACCTCAGTTCCCAAAAGCTTTAACAACTATAGTCAGTGGTCAGGAATTCTGGTAGTTGTAGTATAACAACATCAGGGACCCAAAGCTGGGAACATTTGGCTCAGAGAATGACTGATATTAAAGATATCAGTAAGCAACTCTTTTCAGCCTTGGTCTGCAACACCTTGTGGCCTTGGAAGTGTATGCCCCTGATTGGTTGGTTGGTTTATTGAACTATATCCCGCTTTTCTCCCAAGATGATATTCAAGGAGACTTACAGTAATTCAAAAAAGATCAAGCTAAAGTATTAATTTACAAAGGTTTGAAACAAGAATTGAATCACAATATTATTTAAAAAACATGGTTGGAGAGCTAAAAACATTCAAGACATAATTACCAATTTTGGGAGTTTACTATAGTTTGTCATGTTGTTTTTCCGCCATTCTTGTTTAAACAATCAGAATGCTACAGGAGACAAATTTCCAAATGCTTCAAATCACCTCAGGTTTTGCAATCATCCCCTAGATTTTAATTAGTCATGCATGTAATATAAAGGTATTTTGTTAGAACTTTTATATCAACAAGTCCTGTGACACCTTAAGAATTAACAAATAAAATGATTAGTTTTTAAGCTGCCACAAAACCTTTAGTTTGTTGTACCAAAAACAACAAACATGGACACCCCTTTGGAAATTGTTGCCATCGAATTTTTACAGTTCTCAGTGGAAAAATATAAAGGAATACTCTAACCCTTTGAGACTGAGAAAAAAAAATCTAGCTTAAGCTTTTGTGGACACCAGTCCACTTCATCAGATGCAAGTGGACTGCAGTTCACAAAAGCTGATGCCAAAAATTCCTGTACCTCTATTTCAAAGATGCTGTAGGATTCCTTTTTATCTTTTTATGCTGATACAGACTAACATAGCTCTGTCTTTGAGGACTATTCATTAGAGTTTCTTTAATTGATACTCTTGAACAGATCTTCCTTTTAAATAGTATTGAAATGTTTTGAAGAACTATTCTATGGTAAAGCACTTTTACAGTATCATCTGGTTTCAGCAGGGTTTAATAAATCATTATGCTGCCTTTTGTATATTTAATACAATGATGAACCATATCGTTAACAGCAAAATTTTCAAACAACAATTAACTGGATTGAAATGAAAGGTATTTGATCCAAATTATATGACAAAATAGGAATTATTAAAGTATAGCTTGAGTTGATCTATGTAGAACCAAAAGCTCTTTGATTGCTTCTGAAATGTCCAACATATTGGTCAACCCACAATTATTACACCACTACAGAGATGCTGCAAAGTGTGTAACAAGTATGTCAGAGTAACTGTGGGTTATGAAAGAGGTGAGCAAAGTGTGACCCAACAGGTGCTGTTGGACTGCAACTCCCATGAATCCTCACCATCACTTATGCTGACTAGAACTGCTGGGATTTGCAGCCTAGCAACATCTGGAAGATCACATTTCACCCATCCCCAGATTATGGGCTTGGAACATTCCAAAGCTATGGAATTAACATGAACTAGAGCTCCTCCTCTTGAGGTTTGCAAGTAGTAATGGGTTTGAGGTCTATATGCTAATGGCATGTGAGAGTGAAGCTTGCTTTGGAACTGAGGCTGGCAGTGGGTGGACAACATCTGTCATTCCCCTTATCCCTCTACATTCACACACATCCACAGACTACCTTCACTCACACACATATGTAGATCCTTCCTTCTCATCCACTCTACTCTGATACATGTAGGCACCTAATATCCTCCTCAATCAAAAAGGATGCAGCTGGAGTGGGAGGAAGGCACATCATTTACAAGTGGGGTGGGTGGCAGGTCAAGATATAAATTGGAGAAGAGGAGGAATGGAGAGAATCATCCCCATAGGATGTATTTCCTAATAGCCAATTAAATAGCTGACTGTAGACTAGAAGGGGTAGAGGAATATTATGATGGCATCAGAAGTGTACCCACATGTTACAGAAGAGATATCTGTGGGCCACAGTTGCACTGCAGACTGAGGGCTGAGGACCAGGATCATCAAAAAGAAAATGTGTCTCTATGTTTCCTTTCTCTCCTTCCTAGCTACTACCAGGTTGCAGGTGGATCTAGTTCCTGCTTAGCCTCACCAAGAGACATAGCCACTGTATAGAGCAAGTTAGTCTAAAACTCCACATCCTGGGACGAACAGAAATGAGATAACCTATGTGTCATTGGGTGACAGGCATGGTGGTCAAAAAATCTTTTGACTTTAGGACCTCAACAAGGTCTCTAATGCAGACTGGAACAACCCACAGCCCTTGGTTGACTTCTATGCAGCTTACAGGTCCAATCCTAAGCTGATTTGCACCAGTCCCAAAATGGATCTCCCTCACTCCCACAGAAATCCCACTCAGCTGTTCCCAGGGTTAATTGGCTAGGTAGTAGGATGGGGAAGAGATGTAGTGTGATCTCAACATGCCAGGAAGGGCAGTGGGTATGCTTATGTGAGTGTGTTTCTGGTGTGTGCGACATACTGTAGAGGGGGAGGCCTAGCCCAGCCAATAAGTGGCCTACAACCTTTTGTCCACTACTGTTTGTGTCCTGTAGTGGCAAAAAAAAAAAAAAAAAAAGCACTCCTAATCTAGTGCCCAAGTGGGGAGGGATTTGAATCTCCTTCAGAAACAAACCAGCACCAGTCCAAGCTTCTCCGGTATTCCCATGAATTCCAAACAACTTCAGATGATCTTTTCAGAGACTGTAGCCCAACTAAGTTTTGCTTGGACCTTACTTCTCCATAGGACAAGAACAGCATTTGCCATCCCTTTTATGAGGTTATTCAGCCCTTCTAACTTAGGCTCTTTCTTTTACATGTAAGTAAGGCATACATGGGTATAGCCATGTTTTTAGGAATACAGTCAGCCCTCCACATTTGCAGGTTTCACTTTCGTGGATTTGATCATTCACAGATTATTTGCTGTCACCTCTATTGCCTCCCTATGCCATTTTTAATAGGGACTGCAAACCTTGTGAGACTGAGAAACTGCGAATGAGGCTTGCAAGTCCCTATTAAAAATGGTGTGGAGCACCAGTGGAGGTGACAGTAAGCCCCACCAGCCCCCCACTTCTGCCTTGTGAAGGAACCCTTGTGCCTCAAAGAAAACCATGGTGGATTGAATATGGTGATCATACGGTGTGTGTGTGTGTGTGTGTGAATTAAATATGGTTTGGGAGGGCCTAGAGTTATACACAGGTTTTCCGCTTTCATGTGGGTCCTGTGCCCCTAATCCTAGCAAATGTGGAGGGATGACTGTAATCATGCTTACTTGAAGTTTATAGAAGCTTGTGGGTAGTCTCCTTTACATCATTACAAACAGAAGCAACATTTTGTCACCATGGTAGATTTGGCAGTAGTGTGGGACCCAGTGGAGGCCACAAAATCATCTGGGGGTCACATGTAGCCTTCAAACTACACATTCCTGTTTAGAGAATCTTCTACCCTTCCACCTATCCAGTGTCAGGTGGGGGAATATCAGTCTTAGGGTGGTACAGCAGCCCCTGTGAGATCAGTTTACCACATCACACTCCTTATGTTTTTGTCCCAAATAAGTAAATTACTTGTGATGGCCATATGAGCAAGCTTCCCTTTTGGATACCAGTCTAACTAACCAGGCCCACATACTTTCCCAAACTAATTGTTTTTGTGCATCTCCTCCCACAGTTTAATTTTCAACCCAGAATAGCTAAAAATAGTGGCAGATAGTAAATATTTAAGTTTCACTTTTTTAAAAAAAATCCTGAGATACTGTAGGTTGGTTGAGCCTCACTGAGAATATGCTTATGTTCATTGTGAAAGTAGCTGATATTCCATTACACTTTCATTCATTAGAAATACTGTATTAGACAAAGAAATTGTTGAGTATGATCCAGCAGCAATTAATCATGCCTTAAGGCTTCTGTACTTCAAGAAAATTCTTCTGTGTGTGACATAGCTTGATTTGCATGGCATGCATATGATTGCTGAGAATATTTCCTTTCAAATATGAGGATAAATCATTTAACTGTATTTGATGTCACTGCTCTGTTCCTGGAGAGCCAAAGCAAATACTTCATGCCAGATTATTGGATGTTCACATCTATTGACTGTGTCAACAAAAAACATGAATAGCATTTATTATTATTTAATTCTCTATTAAAGTATTTTTATCCTGCACTTTTCTCATGAGATCTCAGGGTGGCAATCAGATAAATCAATATAAACAATTTAGACCGTTCCGTCTCAAAATCAATAAATAATGTAAACAGGATAAAAAGATGTTAAACAATTGAAAAAAGTTAAGACAGGCTTACACAGACTAAAAGAGTTTAAAAACATGTGTGTGCTCAAAAGTAAATTAGGGCCCAAAGGCTTTAACAACAAGCCATGTCTTGACCTGGCACCAAAAAGAAACCAGTGTTGATACCAGTTGGGCCTCCAAGGGGAGGGCATTCCACAGTTGGGTTCCCACAGCCAAGATGACCCTTTCTTATGTTCTTCCACAGTCACATTGTTCCCACTGCTGAGATACAGAGGACTGTCCTTCCAGCAGATTTCAGTCAGGCACATATAGGAGGAGGTCCTCTGTCAAGTAGAAAGATCCCAAACCATTTGGGGGTTTAAATGTCATCATTTACAACTTGAATTCAAATGAGATGCAAATGTGTCTTCAAGTTGACTCTGGCCATTTCTGCACGAGACTGTTATAGTGCTATGATTCCACTTTCAACATCCTATGGAATCCTGGGGTTTGCAGTTTCGAGAGGGGCCAAGTGGGACCAAGTGGCCACTCTCGAAACTGCAAACCCCAGGATTCCATAGAATGTTGAAAGTGGAATCATAGTGCTATAATAGTCTCATGTGGAAATGGCCTCTGACTTATGGTGACCCTATCATAGAGTTTGCTTGGCAAAATTTATTCAACATGAGAGAGTGTGACTTGCCCCAAGGTAATCCAGTGGGTTTCCATGGCTGAGCAGGGATCAAATCTTAGTTTTCTGGAGTTCTGTACCATCATGGCTCTTGCTGTTGGGTGTTAGGGTGCGAGTACAAAATCACTTTTTTTATTATTTATTTGTATCCCGCCTCTCCATATGGATCAAGGCAGCGAACAACTTACAAATAGCATGTATTTTGAAACATTTCTATACATGCCCCCAACAAGCTGGGTACTCATTTTACCGACCTGCAAAAGGATGGAAGGCTGAGGCAACCTTGGAGCCCGGCAGGATCGAACTCACAACCTTGTGGCTTGCAGTACTGGCATTTAACCACTGCGCCACCAGGGCTCCATCCTTTTGTTCCAAATGGCCACAAGCACTAGGGAAGGTCTTTAAAAGATTTTCCACGTGCCCAAATGCCTTCTCAGACACTTCACTGTAGAAAAGGAAAAAGAAATGAACCAAGTGTGCTTCATTCCTTGCTTCCAGTTTCTCTATAAGACTCAGAAGTTCTTATCTGCTTTATAGTGATTTTTTTTCCATTTGGTGACAAATGCTGCCCCATCAAAAACTTGTGCTACCAAAACTGATACTTTCCCAATAGTGCTTCCCCCCAGGTTCACAATGACTTTCAAATGCTTTTAAGCTTCTGCCAGGGTTTCTGCATCCTCATGTTAGAAATTTCCATTCCAATACTCTATCCCCAATGGGTAACACATGTAATTTCCACCCACTTTTCTAACATTTTTTTTCAACTGCAAATTTTGGCCTAAATCCTATTATGAATCCTGACTAGAGTAAATCCACTAAATCAATTGGATTTATCCATGAGTCACTAATTAACAATGGACCTAATGAGTCTACTCTGTGTTATGACTAACAGGATTTCAACCTGGATGTTTAACTGCACACTTTAAAAAACCTGAAAAAAAGGTTTTTTTCAACATTCTTCTAAATAACATAAGACCCAAAAGGCTAGTTTAAGATGAGCTGTTTCCATGAATCACTGAACAAAGCACTCTCAACTTTAGCTGTCTTTGCCAAACACTCCTTGGTTTGGTGTGGTCTCTTTTACTCTTCCAGCATATTTGAACTTGCCCTGCAGTTCATTCTATTGATGCTGTTGCCTAGTTGTGTGTATGTAAGCAGGCAGATGACGTCAAATACCTTTATTTGTGTGAGCTGTTCTTTGGTGATTAATGCAACTGTTTCCTGCTTGCAGTGTTACATAAACTGTTCTATTAAGGTCCAGTCTTTCAGCTATATTTATCTTGTGTTGTCTTTATTTCAGTATTGCCATATTTATTAAACATATACACACTTGCACTTTACAGACATAGAGGCTTCATCCCTTTGCCCTTGCTGTTGGGCTTACAAGGCAGATTAGCTTTCTGTCCATCCATGTGCTTGCCTCCCTGAGTGTCATAATGTATTTGCTGCTCTTCTTATGATCATATGGTTTTAGTGTTTTTCCTCTGTACTATAAAGTCAGTATGGCATCATGGTTTAGTGTTGGACTAGAACTCTGGGAGACTAGGGATCACATCCCTGCTCAGCTCTGGAAACCCACTGGGTGACCTTGGGCCAGTCACACTCTCTCAACCTCAGAGAAAGTCAATGGCAAACTTCTCCTGAATAAATTTTGCCGAGAAAACCCTATGGTGGGACTGGTGCAAGTTGGAGGCAACTTGAAGGCATAAAACAACAACAACAACTTCTATACCACTCATTGTTTTAATTGTATCTGGCCAATATTCTTGTAGGGACACAAATGAAGAGTGTTTTAAAATGTTGTAATGAAAAACAACAACAACAACAACAATGATGATGGAATCCCAGCTTGTGTTGGAGATCTTTCCAGATTTCACTGTCTATGACAAGACCTCTTTGTTTAACAAAGCTCAGGTGGTCTTCATGATCACCACTGAAGTTTCTCAAAGTATATATGAGCCAACACATTTGGAAGGACTCTTCCTTGGCTTTGTGTTTTGTTCTAAGCAGGATGATCCTAATAAGTGTCCTTTGTAGTGAATGTATCACCCCTTCTTCAGGTTTAGGTTATGATAGTCTCAACTGTGTTTTTAAGCATTTGTATTATGGGATTTTAATAGTCTGGTTTTTATGTAGAATTGTCAAACTTCTTCAGTTCTGATGAAGAAGGGCAACAGAACAGCCAAACAAGCTTCTTTGAAAAGCTGGAGAGTAGAGGCATTTGGGTCCAGTCAGTTTCCTAACATCCCTCAGAGATTTTTCTTGCTGATGAGTCCTCAGAGACCCTGCCAATTACCTGCTCAGTCCCTGGAATGGGAGGATGGCCAAGGCTGTTTATCCTAAAGATTCCATCCTGTCTAGCAGTACCCAACCATCTCTGTTTTATTCTGACAATCTGGAGGTAATATTAAGATGATAGCTAGAAGTAGCCCTGGTCAAACTACTTGCTCCAGAGTTTTCCTCTAACTTGGGAGTTGGGACAACAGTGCCAAAATAGTGAAAGAAGTGGATGAATTTCAAAAATATTCATCTTGCCTTTTGAACACGAGGTGCTAAAGACCCTTCTCTGCCGTGAACAACGACTCTGGTTGCTGGCAATACTCAACTTTCTCTGGCTGCTTTCTTGTTACAGGAGATGCCCGGGATTGATGATACATCCTGATGTACTGTGGTTCCCAGGAGATTTCTTAGATTTCTCTGAGTAGGGGGGTATCCTTCCAGTGAATCATGCCAAAACCTACAGTAGTTGGGGAATATTTTATCTAAGCTGTGCAATGGACAGAACTGCTGGAGTTCAGGGATGAAAAGACTATTTTAAAAGTGATTGGAAATGAGTTTCTGGATTGTCAGAAAATTCTGATGAGAAAAGTTGAAGACAGGTGAGAATCTTCACAGATTAGGCCTTATTTCTGTGTGAGAAAATGTGTGTGTGTGTTTTTCCCCAGAAAATAATATTTCTGCACAGAAAATAACATTTATACACTGCAAATGCTGTTCTCTATGCAGGGATCTTGTTTTCTGTGCAGAAAATGCACAGATGTATCCCAAACTATGCATGGTCTTTGCACAGCTTTGATGGGTTTCTCACAGCAAAGAGAAAAATGATAAAATAATTTGTTCTTGCCTGTGAGAACAAGATTTATGAAGATTTACAACCCCAACTGGAGGTTGCAGTGGAGCAGACAGAACCTTAGGAGAAGCTTGTGGACAGATCTTTAAAATGTAGGTTGGCAAACAAAATGAAACTAGTTATATAATCAAAAGGGATTCTTCTTAATGAATAACAGTTATCCTCTCTCCCAACAGCAAGCAAAGGACACAATCAGTTAAGCCCAAAATCCTTGTGGATAATGCAAACAGCTTCATTTGGCTAATGAACATACCTGATGCATCAAAACTGCCACTTAGAAAATCTTTTTAATATCTTCTTTTCTCCCCCCCCCCCGCAACTTTTAAGTACTACTTGGAACAACCCTGGTTGCACAAAATTAAAAGTGACCAGGCGGTGTGTGTGAATAAGAAATTGTACCCTACTTTCAAAAGATGGCACAGAAATCTGTATGTATGCTCAACAATTTTTTTTAAAGAAGTGCGGCTGATGTGTTTGTATATGTGCCTTCAAGTTACCTGTCGACTTATGGCAACCTCATGGATTTCATAGGGTTTTCCTAGGCAAGGAATACTCAGAGGTGGTTTTGCCAGTTCTTTCCCCTGAAATATAGCCTGAAGCACCTGGTATTTGTTCATCCAAGTACTAACCAGGGCTGACCCTGCTTAGCTTCCAAGATTAGACAGGATCTGGTGCCTTTAGCCTATTTAGGCCCTTATGCGCAGCCTAATCCATTCAAAAGTAATTAGTCAACACTCCTGGATGACCAAATAGTTAATCACTGTCATGGTTACAATGTTAAAGCAACTTTTTACTTTCTCATTTTTCAAAGATAACTGAAATTGTCACTTTAAAAAAAAGGATATTGCAAGCTGTTTAACTATGGTATAAAGCTCATCTAGGTATTGAGGCCACAGACCCTGTAACTGTAAAGGTAATTACAACCACTTACAGTAACAGTGGGAAGGGAATGAAACTATCCCTTATTGTGTTACAGTCCTAATGTAACTTGGTTATGCCTTAGTTATTGGGAAAGGTTATTACTGTCTCAATAATTCATTATTTGATACTGGTGACTCTTAAGTTCTGAGTTTGCATGAGGACCCTGCAGTCTAGACAATGCTATAGGAAACTTGGTTGCTGTTTTTTGTTCCCTGTAAATTTGAAGCAACAATGAGAGAGGTGGTATATAAACAATAAACTATAGCTATGATTATTATTATTAGAATGACAAAGGCCCTTTTCACACGCGGGCAGGGAAACGGGGAAAGCCATGCTAAAACGTGGGCTTACCTCGTTCCGTCGCCGCACAGAGCAGAGCATTTCGCTGCTCTACATGGAGCAGCATCCCGCGGTGTTCTCGGCGCCTGGCAGCGCTCAAAATGGCGGGTTTTGACTGGCAGAGCCTCTCCACCAATCGGAGAAGCTCGCTAGCTGGAAATCCCACCCCCTGCCTGATTTGCAGGGACGCCCTTTTGCGCGTCCGCAAATACACACGGGCGCTGTGACGGGGCTGGACGCCCCGTGCCTTTGAAAAACCACATAAAATGTGGTTTTTCAAAAGCACGCGGTGCCGCCACTTGCGGGCGCGCGACCGCGGATTGGCGTGTGGATTTACTCGCAAGTAATCCACCCCAATTCGCGTAACGGTGTAGATGACCTGTGGAGGTCGATCTACACCATTTTTTTAACCCCATGTGAAAAGGGCCAAAGAAAGATTTGAAAGTTTGGGCATTTCGTATTGGTTTATGAGAAGAACCCCTTGCCACATTTTTATCTGTTTTCTTTTACTTAAATGCAGGTGCTGATCAGAATCCACAGAAAGCTGGGAAACCAAAACCTGTGTAATTTCCTTTAATTCAGTGATCTAAGCTAGCAATCTGATTCAGGCCTTTATGAGTTGAAAATATAGCTTGGAACAATCAGCACACTCCTAATTCCTTATACACATGCTGTAGAATACCACACACTTTTATTCAGAAAAAGTTCCAGTGATTTAAGTAAGACATACTCTTCCCATGTGTATTAAGACTACAGCATGAAAATGGTAGATCTTCAGTGTGAAGAAAAAGTAGCATCAACAAGAAAATATAGAACTGAATGTTTCTGTTTGGAGGTCCAGTGAGTCAGACATATCTGATTCCAGAACAAGCTATACCATGGCCACCGGGCTTAGGAAAGTTACTTTGGGGCTTGTTGGAGTTTATAACTCCAAAGGGTTTTTATTACTAGAAGCCATGCTGACTAGTGAAGTCTGGGAACTTCAGTCCAAAAACCAACATCCCCAAGCTTTGGTGTGTTCATTCTTCCTTGGGCTGTGGTCTTTCATCATTTGTTGTTGCTGTTTTGTCCCTTCAAGTCATTTCTGACTTATAGTAACCTAAGACAAACCTATCCTGGGGCTTTCATGGGAATGGTTGTTCATAGGATGTTTGCTATTGCTTCTTCTGTGGCTGAGAGAGACTTGCCCAAAGTCCTCCACTGATTCTTCATGGCCAAAAACGGGATTTGAACTCTGCTGTCCTACAGTCCAGTGCTCAGACCACTGCACCACATGAGCTCTCTCCATCTTGCTTAGGGATTATATATGTGTATATATATTCATTCCTGCAAGACTTGGAGATTTTTCCCGAAGACACTACCTTTTAGTTTATAAGTATGCTGATATGGCTACACAAGGACTGGCATTCATGTCTGAACAACAGAATAAAAGGAATGATGGCCTTTCTTCACCATGGTATGCTGCTTGTTGGGATGTTATGCACTAAAGGGCAGCTCTTGCATCATCATGTGCCTCTTTAATTGTAAAACATGTTTACAACTTCTTAAAATCAAGCAAAAATATATATATATATATATATATTCAAAAGCCTTTGGGGACTCTGGTAAGCCAGACACCAGCTGCAAATGCTAACTTTAAAGGATCATATTGGAAAATGTTCTGCTGTGTGGGAGTCAAAGATGGGTGAGATGGATCCTGACTCTGTGCGTCACACTGGTTCCGTGTCTCAGTTGAGAGCCTCACCTGCCCGAGTAATGAAACCAGATTTCTGCTTGCCAAGGAATGAGTCACTGATTGAATACAATCTTCCATTACTGGCAAGCTGGCCTTCTGTCACCCTGCAGATAGATATCTTGTCTATAGTCTTCCACCCCTACACCAAGATCACAATGCCATCTTACTCAGTGATATTCTGGGTTTTATAAGTCTTTGACTTCTGCAGGTATTCTGATGACAGCTCCAAAGCAATCTCCTGGAATAGGTTTTGATGGCAACACATCAATAAAAATGATTGCTACGTTGTTAAGAGTTTCTTCCCAGAAAAGTACAATCTTTGGTTCTTTCCTCCTCCCTTGCTTTTTATGAATGATGAGTTGACACCACAGGTTCAAAATTCACTGCTTACAGGTGTGGCCATAGTATTGGGGAGAGTGCAATGTCTGCCTCAGGCAACAGATGCAGAGGGGCAATAACAGCCCCTCCAAAGCCACAAGAATTCCTACACTGTTAGACAACAGAGCTGTGTATGCTACACAGCCTGACTTATGCCCCTGACCCAGCCTGCTGCCTCAAGTACAATAAAAGGCACTATCTTGTAACACCAGTGCTGAAGTAAGATTTAACTGTCAGGTCAGTCAGTTGCTGTACACCAGGGGAGGGAGCCTCAGGCTGTGGAGCAGAGATATGGCACTGTTTTGTCCTTTGTCCTCTGCAGCAAATATATATTGGGTCGTTCCCGTTGCTTACTGCCCTTCATGCTATCATTCTTTGATCAGAACACTTGTTAAGGTAGAGTCATATTCTCTATGATCCATCTGTTTTCATTCTGACAGTTTCCAGGGATTTCTTCACAGACACATGCTCCCACCAACACACTTGGAAATGAAGACCTTCTTTACTTTCCAATGACCATTCATGAAGCAAAACATGCAAGGTGTGTTAAGTGAGGAAAATCATGTTCAGTGGCAAACAGATGTCTTTCACCACTTGGGATTACACCTCTAGAAAAAAATGTGTGATAAATGTATTGCCAGTTTTGATGTCATTTTGGACCAAAGATTCCTGGACTACAATTCCCAGGATGCTTATTCGACCTTTTCGCTCCTCCATTCTAATCCAACAAGGACACTAAAGACAGTAAGGCTATAAGTAAGGACAGTAAGTATATAGCCACACATCATTCACTTCATTCAGTCATAGAATTGTTAACAGATACACACTCTATCTTCATTATCATCCCTTTGCCCCATCAGCCTCTGTAGAGTATATTTTTATGGCCATTTCCACACTACATTGTTATAATGTTATTATTCCACTTTCAACATCCTGGCTGAGAATTCTAAATGCCTATCCCTAAACTGTAAGCCACAGGATTCCGTAGGATGTTGAACGTGAAATAATAGCACTATAACAGTGTAGTGCTGAAATGGCCAAAATTACAATATGAAGAGAAAATACAGTTTCCTTCTCCAAGATATATTTGAAATTGTTAACACTTCCATGAGAAAACTGAAATGTTTCTGCAAGTTTAAGCCTCAGCCCACAATTCAGGGTCAAGGAACAAAAATGTAGGGTGCAGTCTATTTACTTGAAACCAAAAATTTATATAAAGGGAGAGTTTAGCAAATGCTGTGGGCTGGGATATGAAAGGATAGTTGATTAACAGTGAAAAAGTGGCTATTCACACTTGGGAAGACAGATGAGCAAACGGCCTTCCCTCTGGGGAATTTCATGCATCTTTAATTGGCCTTGTCTCCTGGAAGAATACATAGAGAACAAAGTTTAAGGGGCAGGCATGCCTGAAAGTGGTTAGCATGCATTCATTTTTGTTCTAGACATCTCTCTACTCAGGAGTGTACAAGGGTTAATGGTAGGAATAGTCATTATTTTTTTAAAAAAAGAAAAAACAGTGAGAGAATATTGTAAGTTAAAATGTTTCCTGTATCACAGAAAAATGTGTGACTGACAATTCCTGGTGTAAATATATTTACTGCTTACACCATCACCTTTGCTTTATGGGGCAGAATGTCTTGATATGACAGTTTTTAATTACTGTGTGTGCTTCTGTGTGAGCATAAAGAAACAGTAGAAATTCTATTGGCATCTGGCTCTGAACAACCTGTACTTGATTGTTTTGAGCTTTCAACCACGCTAAATATATTTTAAGCAGAAAGGATTGTTTGTGAAGTATTTTCCTTTGCCCGGTGCATTTTCATCCTTTGAAGGCCATGCTTCATTCATTGTGTTTCACTTATTAGCAATGTGACTGAGCTACAGTTGCATGGAATGATTTCCTTCTTTCTTCTCAATCACCTGAAAGCTCAAGATTGCATGTTATGATGTGGAGGCTTAGCAGACTGGGTGTTCAGCTCCTCAGCCCTCTTCTTTTCTCCTTTCTGTTCACAACTTGGAAAATCACTTTGGAAAGTTTTTCCTATTCACAAATTGGAAAGTAACTTGGGTTTTAATGTGACCTAAATACAACTGCTAGTCCCAGCTACAGTAGATTAATTGGAACAGTTGCTGAATGCCAAGTCAACACTTGTCTAAATCCCATTGATTCAGTGGTTCTAACTTTAGTTGAGACTAGCAGTTGATTTTAGGCCTTGGACTACAACTTGAGAATATACCCAATTTAGGGGACATGTAATTTGACTTAACTCTAAATCCACATCCCAGGGTAGAAATCGAAATCCTCTATCCCCTATTGACTATCACTGGAAATCAACAAATAGCTAATTTTTTTTTTCTGTTTGCCAGACCTGAGTTGCAGACAAAGTGAGCCCACCACCTACTCCACTACAACAGTTGTAACAAACTTACTCTTCAAAGAAAAGAAAGAAAGAAAAAACTAGAAAGTCACACTAAACACTGGATTACTCTGCCAACATATTATTCCAGTATCCCTCCTCCAAATGCCTACACTGAAGAACCCTGATGAAATGGTTCATATAGCTTAAAAGCCAGAGTTGCTAGCTACAGAACAGCACCCTATCCTATCCCCAACTTCTGCCTCTCCCAGTTTTCCCTATATGCATCCATTTTGGGGGAAAAACTGTCTGAGATCCCAGATTGACTTCTGGGAAGTTATGCATAGGATTGCACTGTAAGTTTTCTGTTTCTCAGCTTACAGAATTTTTAAAATAATATGACAGGGGGCAATCCTGTGAACACTTACTTACTGAACTCAGTGGGAATCTGAGTAGAAGCCATATATAGGACTACGCTGAACATCCTATTCTGTAGCAACTACACTGGTTGCCAATGTGCTTCTAAAGGATTTCTGTCTAAATGAGCTTGAATTATTAACAAATATATTCTTGCAGAGCTATCTTTCTTCACATTAAGCCAGACAATTTACACTCTGCAGGCTGGGTTGATGTTATCACACCTTACTCTCCTGCTTTTAGCTGTGCAGCTTACATGAGTCATATACAAGATGAGTAATTGTTTTTGCAGGTTTGTTTTTGATGTAGCCTTTATAGACAGAGTTATTCAATAGTAGTCCCAAATGGAGCAGCAAGAAGACCTAGAACTAGCAAATGCAAACAAATTTGGGAAACAAATTTGAATTTGGAAAGGTCACCAGGGCTTCTAGCAGTGAGTGGAACTAAAAACATAGGGCAGGATCATAACAAAATGGCTCCCCTCCACAATGGCTTTTGTGATCCATCGAGCACAATGTTTTTTCCTGCCACAGCACAGCCGGGTACTCCACACACCAGGGAAGTGCAGGATGGTGGTGCATTTGCAGCTCATTGATGGAGAAAATGCATCGATGATTCACTCCATGATTGCACCACCTGGGGATGGGAGAAGGACAGGACCATGATGACATCCTGTGTAACCATTGTCACTGTCCCATCCTCCTCCTGTCCCCATTGCAGGATAGCAACATCCTGTGAAAAGGGCCATAGTTCAATTCACATGTGTCTGTTCAGGGGAAGCCCCAGTTCCACAGCTCCTGAAGCCACAAAGCACAGCCCAGCTCCATGCAACAGCTCCCCAAAGCAGAGTGCAGTTCCACACAACAGCTTCCTGGTCTGCAAATTAGAACTTAGATCTGTACAATAGCATCCAAGACTTTAGATAGCTTCTCCTAATACCAGAGAATGCTTGCAGCTGGACGGGATTCTCTTCAACATGCCTTATCCAAGCAGAGGTTCCCCACCTCTGCTTTATAATAAAAGAAGGGAAAAGACACAACTATTAGGGTTGCCAGGTCAGGACTATTCTCAGGGCATGAGATCTCAGCACTGAACCATGAGACCTAGGAGTGACCTCTTGTGATGTCACAGTGGATGGGTCCTGGTGATGTTGCAAGGGGAAACCCGCGGTGATGTCATTAAGCATGATACATTAGACACAAGTGGAACAGAATATGCCATTCAAATAGAAACCACCAAGTCCAACAAATGAGAAATACACACAGAGAGAGACTTTTCAAAGCACTGTCTTTGCCCTAAGATTCCTCCCAGACCCCAGCCCGAGGAAGAGAAAAGAGGGACCTGACTCTGAGGTCTGGGACCCCTAGTTAATTGCATCTTTAAAATAATATGTGGTTTAGCCCTGAAGATTGTTATCCCCAAGCTGCTTTTGTGACCACAAAGGGAGGGGAAATAGGGTAAACCATAGGGATTTGGGGTCTTTTTCTGCCTTCCACAAGTAAAAAGGCGGGCTTTGTTAGATGATTTTAAGCTGGGAAGGAATCTGAGATAAAAGATTCAAGAAGCATCTTTCTCTGTCCAAGCCACACTGGGTGAAAAAAATTAAGGAATTAAACACAGAACTCCATGTTCTGCATTAGAGGTCACAGCCAACAATGGTCTCTTTGCTTATTAATCATGTAATTATCAGTTTAGAACTCCAGTGGAGTCTGATGACTTTTTAAACCTTGGACTTTTAATGCCAAAGAAATCAGTTCAGTTAAAGATACTACTTTTCCAAAGCTGGCATTTCTTAATTAGTAGATTATAGAAGTTGCTGACTGAATATTGTTGCTCTAAGTATCTTTGACATTTTTTTTTTCATATGTCTCTTCTAATATATTAATACCAGTTCCACTAACTAGCCTGGCATTTGATTTAATGCCATTGGTTTGAATGGGCTCAGGAGCATGTACATCAACTGGGCTGGATCCTGTGGGATTCTGGGGTTTGTAGTTTATTGAAGCCAAAGAGCTCTCTGGCTGAGAACTCTAAAGGTCCCTCCCTAAACTGCCCCTCTCTAAACTGCAAACCCCCGGATTCCATACACCGTTGAAAGTGGAATAATAGCACTGTAACAGTGTAGTGCGGAAATGGCCACAGTCATTCCATACAGGGAAGGGGAGCCATTTTGCTGATGTCGGGAGTCAGAGATACTAGCACAATGTCAGCAAATTATGTAGAGATTAACTACCATAGATCCAGACGTACCTTCTGTTCATCCCTGCGTCGTACCCTTCAGTTGTTAATGGCAGATTTCTTTATAAATGGCTAGGTTCCTCTGCACTAAAAAAAGAAATACATACCTGATCCTACCATCATCCTATCAGCATTTTAATATTCTTTCTGTGGTGAGTACAATATTTTAAAAATACATTGATCAGTTTTGCCGTTTCTGGTTGAGATCCTTTGAAAACATTAGCTTTAACAAACAGAGCATGAACTACAATCTACCATATCTCCAGTCTGCCTCCCTTCCCAAGCAGCTCCTAGAAGAAGGGCAAGAAATCTGAACTAGTCTACTTGAAAAAGTTACTTTTGGGGGCTGCACCTCTTTGAATTCCCCAAATTAGGAGGATTGCACTAAGGCAGGTTTTAAAAGTATTAACAGAAGCACAGCATGCAGGCAAGCATCAGCTTTTGGCACACAGGGCTGTGCTGTTAGCACCATGATGTTCACCTCACCACATGCTCTTTTTCAATTGTTTTTAGTGCTGCTATTTGTGTACATCTCACCTGGTAAATTTGTTCGATCTGAAGTGTAGGTTTTCACAGGCTTCTCAGTTTGGATGCAAAGCTTCTGATGAGTTGCTTTACTTGTTTCTTACAGCATGGAAACATGCATTTGGCAGGATTCAGTGTTACTAATGTAGTTATATGCTAAATGATAAATCATCACAACCCTGGGAGCCAACTGACAGACTCTGATGGCAATCACTATTGGTAATGAGTTCTGGGCATCCAATTCTGACCAATAAATCCCACAACTAAAATAATAGATAGCAGCATGCACACTCTAATAAAGAGAGCTTGAGAATACATATAGGCCCTCAATAATTTTTGCAGGGATTATCCCAGCTCTCTGCCTGTAATTTTCAAGGCAGCAACTGGAAGGTCCCAGAAAAATAGAGATACTTGTCTTAGTGCCATTTCCTGCCCTGGCACAGTCTCAAAAATATACTCAGAGCTTGGAAATATTGCTTTTTTGAATTACAGCTCCTAGAATCCCCTAGCCACCATGGCCACTCTTCTTGACAGCCTAGATAAATCTTCTCCAACCTGTGTGCCCCCAACAGATGTCTTAGAATAAACTCCCATGATCCCCAATCTGCATGATCCAGCAGCCACGTTTCTGAGTGCTAGTTTGGGGGAGGATGAGCTACATCTTGATGAGTTTAGATTTCTCCCTCATGCAATGCTGTAACTAGATGAAAGCAATGATCCCTCGGTAAATGTCGATGTTCAGGCAGTTGTTATGAAAGCACCCACGCTGTAGCTATGTAATCAAAAAGAGCAATGACGTACCTAGGCCCAGCTGTGCCTAGGGCAAGTACGGGAGTAGCCCCCCCCAAGTGCTGCTGCACCACCACTGCACTGGGCCAGGAAGGACCCCAGTGGTGGGAAGTGTGGGGGGCAACAGTGGGGGGGCAGTGAGCAGGGGATGCAAGGGGGCACAGGTTGGCAGCGGCAGGCACAGGGGTGGTAAGAGGGTACAGGTTGGCAGCGGCAGGCACTGGGGGTGGCAGACGGGTGCAGGTTGGCAGTGGGATAGGAGCATAACACTTTGGAATAATAAAAGACTGATTTTATAGCTTACTTAGGAGTGATTCTTAACTAATATTACAAATGGATAGATTTTGGAGCTTTTATCAACCTTCTGTAGCTTAATTACCTACTATGGCAAGTTATCTTTTATATTTGAGTTAATGAAACTGGTAGATTATAAAAAGAACTGTATTTTCATTTAATGTTTAAAAAAAGAAGATGGAGAAGGCTTAACTAACTTTAGTTATAAAAGTTGGGGGAAAGATTGGAAGTCTTTAT
The DNA here is from genome assembly GCA_948474755.1 of Ctenosaura bakeri. Lineage (NCBI taxonomy): Eukaryota > Metazoa > Chordata > Lepidosauria > Squamata > Iguanidae > Ctenosaura > Ctenosaura bakeri. The sequence goes on from CAOLHI010001489.1 coordinate 346,477, forward strand.
TCATTCATTAATTCATTCATTCTCTTTTTTTCTTACTCGTTTTCTTTTACCCTTTTTTCTTTTTATGTTTATATTTATGTAGCATGTAAATTGTTTTCTTTATATATTTTTGATTCTGTGTTATATATTCTTAATAAAAATATGGAAGAGCATAAGGAGGGGTGAGGGAAGATGGGGCTTTTTAAAAACCAATTGGGTGAAACTATTTGGATGTCCTTACTCTACTTACTATCTCTACTAACTTACTTCACACTGTTGTAGTAGGGATAAAACAAGGGAAGAGAACTACATCTTGAGCTCTCTGAAGGAAAGGTGAGCTATATATGCAATAAATAATGTCCTCTGATGTTGCTTATTTCATACTTGACCCAGAACTAGCAATGGAAAAAATATTCAAAATTTTTCAAAAACTAGTTAAAAAAAATGTCTCACGTATCACGAAACCTGATGAGGGAAATCCAAAAATGTTCACAGTTCAAGACTTACTGTGTGCAAAATTTTCTTACATGTATGGCTTTTTTGGCTCAACAGACTGTACAGAAAATACTGCTTTCTGTGAAAAAAGGTGTGTTTTTTTTCACTCAGTAAGTCCTCAACTACAGCATTTCTTGTGCATGAAATTACATTTTTGGTACAAATATATTATTTTCTGTGCAGAAAGGGCTGTTTTCTGCACAAAAATACCATATGTGAACTTTCTGCAGAATAAGTACCCTACTATAGCAAGAATGATATTCACCCTTCTGTGCAAAAAATGCTAGCTTCTGCACAAAGGCAATCTTGCACAAATTTTGCACAGAAATAGGCCCAAACAATGAAAAGCAGTCAAAAACTGCACAGTTTTCAAAGATCTTCTCACAGTGCAAGGAAATATTTCTAAAAATAGTTGTTGCTTCCTTTGAGAATGAAAGGATTAAACCTCTAGAATTAGGGATTAAACCTCTAGAAAATCCCAAAGAATTAAACCCCTACCCAACATTGGTGTGCTGCTATCCCATTCTGGAATACTCCTCTGGTCTTGTAAGAGTTCCGGTGATGGCTAAAACCAGATTCACTGTCGTATGTCAGTGTTTCATCCAAATTTTAACAGAGCTATCCAAGGTACTAAACCAATTTGGGCAAAATAGGGTTTATCATCTTAGGCCCTTTTCTCACTGCATTTGCCATGCAAAATGGCACCTGGAGCATCGCACGATTGTGAGGAGCGATCTGCATGACACACTCACAATTGCACGACCCTCCAGGGGCCGACAGGTGCCAATCACACACCTTTTCATTTTCGGCTGGAAGCCAAAAATGGTGCACAATCGTGCATTGCTCCCGGGCCCCACGCACACTTACCTGGTGTGCAGAGCCTCCGGAGCCATGCCGGTCATGCTTCCTGCCCCGGCGCAGCCTGGGAAACTCCCAGGCTGCACTGCAAAAGGAAGAGGTGGGGCTCTCGCATGAGCAAGCAGCTTGTGCGGAGGTGAAGCAACAGGGACACAAGAGCCTCTTGCTGAACAATCCCCACACCCTAGCACCAGAAAACGATAAGGTGCAAAAAGGGCCTTAGAAGGCTGCTTTAACATTTGGACTAAAACTCAGAAATTCTCCAAGTAGCTCTGACCTGGAAGCTTATTTAGCCTGTGCCATGGACAGAGATGGCAGAATGCAAGGTTCCCATGATGAGCAGTAACTGGAAGAAAGCAAGGAAGGGAAAGAAGATGACATTGGTAGGTCAGGGATATTCTCAGTACTTTCTCCCTCAAGCAACCATCTTGTCAGCAAAGGCCAAATAAGAAGAGCAACCATCATCTGTACTGTAGTCTGAGCAGGACCAACCTCAGATATTTTGCTGCCCAAGGTAGAACAGCCAGCAGCAACCCTACCCGACTTTTCACCAAGCCAAATTGACCAGTATCCAAGACCATCAAAGATATTTTGGTCACTGAGGCAAAAAATCCTCCAAGCGCTTCTCCCTGGAATTAAATATACAATAACAATATGTTAAATACTGCTGCTTTGTCATGGCACTCAAAATCAGGTGTTTGAGGTACCTGCTTGACTTTGCCTAATGGCAGGGCCAGCTATGACTTTACCCAATGGCAGGGCCAGTTCTGACTCAGCACAGTGTGAACAGCTTGGATTATGGTTTGAGTTCTGAACATAGAAAACAGAGTTCAGCTTTGGGCTTCACCAGAAAGCAATAACAACAAAGGAATGGAACTAGTTGGGAATGGCAGTGAATTGTGTAGCTACAACTGCAACAAGCAGTTTTCCCTCTCCCAACAATCGTGTGAAACAGAACGCTTTTTGCCCTTATGCTCTCAGAATGACACCAGCGTTTTCCCCTTCAGGCTTACAAGTGAGTCTTCCAGGGGAATGAGCTGTTGATAACTAAAACCCCTTTACTCTGAAATGGAGGTTTGTAAAGGATTTATCATCACCAAAACAAAGGTATGTGACATGCAGCAACAGTAGCCAGGGAGACTAGAAAAAGCAAACAAGAAATTCAGAAGCAGACCTCAGAACTTGACAGTCCTTAAAAGTTTTATATGACAAGGCTGGATAAGGGAGTAGAGATTAAGTTGAAAATAGTTAGGGCTCTAAAATGGAAATCGTCTGTGAAGATTTTCTCCCCTGGCCACACAATGCCTTTGGTGAGATGTGTAGGAGTGATTGAGAGATACTGTGTTATCTGGCCTGTCATTCTGTGTGTGTGGGAGATGGGGTATGAGCTCTGTAGGAAGAAGATTTGTGTGGGTTTCTGTCCTCCCATCCCATGTTTTATATGCTCAGGGATTTCCTTGGCAGTCCTAGTGAAGGCTTTATGTCCTTTGCAGGTGGAATTGATGAGGGACCCTTCAAAGAAGATGGTGAGTCACAGAGGAGAGTGGGAGTGAGAAATCATTAGGAACTGTCAGACCAGTGGGTGTGAGGAAGGCTTGCTGGCCTCTGTTCATCCACCAGTGCAGATTGGAGCTATCACAGTTCTTCAAAGAGATGCTTTCATAAAAAAAAAAGAGCTTGTGTATGGAAAGAGACTTTTCTCCCCTCTTAATTAGAGCTGAAACAAACATTGTCTCCCTTTTGTTAATATACGCATTTCATTTTTTTTTAAAAAAAAAATTCTTAGAAAAGTTAGTCAGCTTCATATGGATTTTCAATAACTGTACTGAGAAGGAGGGATGTTTTAGAGCAGATCTTTGGTTAAAGCATTCAATTTACACACCAGAACCTGGGTGCAAATATGCTTTGAACCTTCCTAAACTCCTATGTGGAGCAGATATTGTCTCTGCAGATGTTTCACACCATGTAGACCAAGGGTGGGGACAAGAGAGGGAGACCTCCAAGAGCCCTGGTGATCAAATGTCTTGGTCTTCCAGACCATGACTTCCTTGCCCAAACCAATCTGTATGTACTGTTGGCTTCCTCTTTTCTTATTGCCTTCCACTTTACCAAGCTTTTGTCATCCTTTCCAGGAAGTCACATTGTATCAAAGGGAAAGGGATAGCACCAAAAATACCAGCATATTAGAGCTTTAAGGTCTTGCTGTCAGTAACTAAGCCTTAAGAAAGACTTTTCAACCTTCTAGAAAAGGGAAAATCCCTTACAAAAAGCAACCCCACACAGAAGCCAGGAAATCTCCAATTGAGGGTGTCATGGGGAAGAAAGTTTAGCCATATGGAAAAGCACAGAGAACTATATTGCAACCCCAGGAGGGCTGGGTTTTGTCCAAATGCCAAAGTTACTTGATAGCTGTAGTACTGGCCATGTGGACATGTAGTCTCAGCTTTTTACACACACAAGAGTCAGAAACTTATGCATGATGTGCACATGTGATGTTCTTCATGGTCATAGCTCCACAGAAGTGCCTTCAGCATGACATTCTGGTGATGTTTGAAGATACCCTCGTCTAGAGTTTCCTCAATTGCAAAATGGAAACAATATGACCTATGTAATGGAATTATTATGAAGAGGAGCAAGACAGAGGTTGCAGCAGCTTTACTAGTTCATATAACACTGCAGCTATGTGCCACTGGTGCCCTTGGTTCAGAGCCTGGTAGGATCGCTGTTGGAAGGATCAGGAAGGCGATTACTTTAAGAATAGGTCATAGTCTATTGGATGGCTGGAACTGTGAATGGAACTGGTTTCCTGTTCCTAGAATCTCCGTCAAGTCTCCAAGCTTAGAGGAAGACTGAGTTACATAGCTAGAGTTATGCATGGCTCCATTTTACAAGAACTTGGGACCTGTATTTTGATGAGATACTAACAATTTTCTTCTTGAGAGCTCTAATATATTCCTCTGAACTAGAACTCTCTAGCAGGGAATTCTAAGTATCTTAGTGATCTAATAGGATGCTGTGGAATGACGGCCTGGGGGTATTAAATGGCCCTCAAGTTGTCGTGCTTTATGAAAAGCCCTTAGTACCCCTTTATATACCTTATAGGGCTGAGAACATATCTTTTACTTCAGCTCCCCCAGAGCTTCCTCTTTCATTTGTGGCTGAAGAAGCATGAGGGTGCAGAAATAATTGCAGTCCCTTTAAAGGTTCATCAGGAGAAGTCTGTTATGATTTGCCAATAATAGTGATGATTTGTCATTTTGTACTTTGCATTTTAGAAATCAAAAATGCAAAGGATCCTTTGTTTGTATAAAAGAAAAGGAAGATTAAATGTGGAGATCTGAAATCTGCTTCTTTGAGTCAGCCAGCCAAAACAAAACAAAATATGTAAAAAGTGGCATAGCAAGATCTAATAGAACAAGCTCCTCCAAGAGAAGCCTTCCACAAAGTCTCACAGCTGAGTGAATATATAAAATTTAATCCTGATTCCCTCAAACATGGAAATAGGCAGGAAGCCAGGCTTGGCATTTTTTTGGGGCGGGGAGGGTGTCCTTATTTGGATAGTGTATTTCTTGAGGACTTAAGGTGAGAAACAGGTAAACAAATGTTTGTAGCAGCTATAAAAGCTATCAGATTACAGCAGTTAGGGGCCAGTCATAGACTGAGCCAAGAACACAGATGCTGTCTTCTGTGTTAGAGGTAATCCACAGGCAAGAGTTAAAAATGCTATCTGAACAAACAGTTAGAAATATCCTGTGAAACAATCATTAAAATTATAGTTATAACAACACTTAAAAGAATAACAGTAATAATAGCTATGCTAAATTAGTGTAATCTATTCAAACTGCTATCCAATACTGAAATGTATATAAATCATCAATATGAAATGTACAAATTTCTTCAAATTTCTTTAGCCAATAAAATGTGAGCTATATGTTGCTCATGTACGACAATTATTATGTATGTCAGTTTTGATGTCCACATTTCTAAATGTATTTTATCCTAAAATATGCAATTTTTTTTTACCAATATTGGTACAGTTTTTGAACTGCCAACTTCAATACATATTTTGGAAAAGAGAATAATTTTTTAAAAAAAAAAAGAAATATTTTCCAACTTCTCCATTCATTTAGGAAGAGCAGAGCAGGCTGTCTCTATTTGAAATGCATTCCATATGAAATCCTCAAGTTCTCAAAATTCTCAAGGATCATAATGGATAAGGTGATTTGCTTAGTTTGCAACAATGGTAGTAAGCTGTGGAAAAGGGGATGAAATGGAAAGAGGAGAGAGAAACTGGAACATTTTCACAGCTGCTGAAAAAGTAGGATGATAAAGGATTAATTGGGAATGTCCGGAACTACTTCTGCACCAGCACAGCTGTTGTATCTGCCATGGAAACTTGTTGCATTGCAGAGAACTAAGGAGATGTAATTGAAGAGGCACATGCTAAAGGGCTTGGCTAGGGCTGCGGGGCTACATTACTGCTTGTGAACTGAGACAGTGACCTATGAGTACACTCAGTGTTTGCTTGCAGCTCTAGACAACATGCTATGTAATCCTGGGTTTCACAATTTAAGGAAGGGCATTTGGAATTATCAGCCAGAGACCTCTAGCCCCTCACCAGATTAAAACCCAGGATTCCATGGGATTTTGCCATGGCACTTAAAGTGGAATAATAGACCTGTAAGTATATAATGTGAAAGGACTACAGAGCTTCTTTATGCAAATACTTTAGTGAAAGTGGCATACACAAGCAACTAGTGGCATACAGCCATCCAAAACACAGTCTACTGCTTTTCTCTTTCTCCCAGCTTTCCAGCAGTGCACTTCTCATCCAGTCTAGTAAAGGAGAGCAAGTGGAGAGAGACTTCTAAATTTATGTGACAATATTATACAATATGCCTATAGCAAAAATGAATGGAATTTCTGACAGGACTGTAACATTTTCTGGGTTTCTAATTCAGGTCAGCACCAATTCCTTCACAAGGTACTGGAGGTGCATCCAGTCCAGGAGCAGGAGGGGTTCCTCCCCAGACCAATGTGACCAGCAATCGCAGGTTGCAACAGACACAGGCACAAGTGAATGAGGTGAGCATCTTGCATTTCCTTAATGGATTTCATGGTTGTGAATTTCACCATCAGTTAAGTGATACATCAATCTTTATGCCAGTTTAGAGTTTGCCACTGAATTGGAGTGAACAGCCATTGCTTGAGGGTGGAACACTCAGGTGGCAAACTATGCAATGGAGGTGGTGATATAGTCTCCCTCCCCAACTTATTTCTTTAAGTGAATGAATGGCTAGCTAGATAAGAACCAACCATGTAAGTCAGTACAAGTCAGGCTCTGAGCAGTCTTCTGTGTCCTTTTTGCCTTAAGAATTTGGCTCATATCCCATTAGCAATATACAGTCATCCCTCCACATTCGCTAGGGTTAGGGGCACAAGACCCCCCATGAAAGTGGAAAAACCATGACTAACTCTAGGCCCTCCCAAACCATATTTAACACAAAAAAAGTATGATCACCACATTCAACCAACCATGGATTCCTTTGAGACATCAGTGTTCTTTCATAAGGCAGAGGTGGCTGGCTGGTGGGGCTCACTACCACCTCCATTGCTGCCCCACACCACTTTTAACAGGGACTTACAAGCCTCTTCCCAGTGTCTTCGACCCATGAGGCTTGCAGTCCCTATTAAAAATGGCATAGGGAGGCAGCAGGGGTGACAGCAAATAATCTGTGAATAATCAAATCCACAAAAGTGAAACCCACAACTGTGGAGGGCTGACTGTACACGGTCCACCTTGCTCAGCAATGCCACTACCTTTGTGGGGTGGTGGGACTGCATGCTCCTGTGAGGCAAGAGGCTATGCTGTTAGCAGCAGTGCTCCTGGTAGGGTCTCCCATGTCAGACAGGCTTTTGCTGAAGAGCCTGTTCCAAGCAGTTGCTGGGCAGCAGGAGCCGTGCAGGCAGCGGGGTGGGGGATGACAATGTCAGAGGATCTCTCAGAGAAAATGGCAGTTGCACCATAGCTTCTATGCAGAAAGGGCATGGTAAACCTCCTTTTCAATGTCTTTTACCACAAAAACCTTATGTTAGGCCAATCTAAAATGAGAAAAGAGACAGTGCCAGAAAATGAAACTCCTAGGTCAGATTGCACTCAGTGAGCTGCTCAGGTACAACAGATGACAACTATCAGTAGTGCTGTGGCTAATGATACAATTGGACTCAAGCCAAAAGGACATTCAGCTGTTGATGTGCTCAGAGGCAAAAGGAAAGTCTGAAGCTGCACAATACATATTATAGGAACACGGAATGTAAAAAGCATGAATCAGGGGGAACTAGATATAGTAAAACAAGAGATGGTATGTATAAACACTGCAGTACCTGGGGTAAGCAAGCTAAAGTAGACAAGAATGCAACATTCTGTGTCAGATAAAAGAGGCAGAAGAAAAAGAAATTGAAAGATTCTGTGCTGGAGTCCAGGAGGAAAGAGATCACACACCAAAACAGGACCCATTGTTAATCATAGGTGATTGGAATGCAAAAGTAGGAAATGGAGCAGAATCAAAGGCTGTAGGAAAAAATTGATCTGGAATGAAAAAATGAAGCAGGAGAGGAACTAACTGAATCTTATGAGGCCACCAGTTTGTTCACTGCAAACACATTCTTCAAGCAGCCAAAGAGCTGACTGTATACATGGACATCACCTGATGACCAATATAGAAATCAAATAGACTACATATTGGGTCGTAGAAGATGAAGAAGCTCTAGTTTCTTTGCAAAAACAAGACCAGGAGCAGATTGCATCACAGACCATGAATTCCTAATATCAAAAATTAGAGTAAAGCTAAACACTAAACCAACCATTGTGCCAAAATACAACCTGAAGAACATCCCCATAGAAATTTAAAGATAATGTGAAAAATAGATATGCACTATTAAGCCCAATTGACTGGGAGCCAGAAGACCTCTGGACAGAAGTCAGGGACAATGTTGGGGGAAAATGCAAAAAAATATTATCTATGACCAAAATGAAAGAAACCTCAGTGGATGACAGATGAAACTCTTTAAGCAGTTAAGGACAAACAAGCAACCACATATGGTAAGAACCCTAAATGCAACTGTTCAGTGGCCTGTGCACTGGGACAAGGAGAACTACTATAATAATCAATGCAGAGAAATAGAAGGTGACAACAAAAAAGGAAGAACAAGAGACATCTTCCATAAGATGCAAGAAATCAAAGGGAAATTTAAACCAAAAGTGATATCATAACTCACCCACTGGAGTCAGAAGACGCAGACACAGAGTCAGAGTGGCAGAAAAGCCAGGGACTTACAGCTCCTGATGTCAGTGGTCTTCTGAGTCAGAGGGGCTAGGAGCTGAGGCAGAGGGGTAGCCTACTCCTCAGCAGGATGTTGAAGATGCAGCATAGCCATTTGCTGAGCATAGGAGGAATAAAGAGAAGTTATATCAGTCCCAGAGGCTCTTAAGCAGAAGACACTGACTAGTTAAGCATCTGATGCCCTGAGAACCAGGCTATAAATATTCCAGCAGTTCACTGTTTTACAGCTTTATTGTTTAAAAACATCCATCTTAGTGACTGGCAGTTGTTTTTAGCTGCCATCAAGTCAACTTTGACTTATAGCAACCCTATGGATTAGAGACCCCCAAGTCACTCTGTCATCAAGCGTCCTGCTCAGGTCTTGCAGATTCAAGGATTCCTTGATTGAGTCTGTCTATCTGTCAAGGGGTCTTCCTCTTTTCCTACTGACTTCTCTTTTGCCAAGCATTATTGTCTTTTCTAGTGATTCGGTTCTTCTCATGATATTACCAAAGTATGACAGCCTCAGGTTAGTCATCTTGGTTTCTAGAGAGAGTTCAAGTTTGATTTCTTCTAGGACCCATTCATTTGTCTCTTTAGCAGGTCAGGATATCCCTGGAACTCTTCTCCAGCACCACATTTCAAAGGAGTTGATTTTCTTCATATCAGCTTTCTTAACTTTTAAGCTGTCACAACCATACATAAAAACTGCATGGACAATCCTAACTTTAGTATTCAATTCAATATTCTTTACCCTTGAGCATATTGTCTAGGTCCTTTATAGTTGCCCTTTGAAATCCTAGTCTTCTGATTTCTTGACTGCAGTCTCCATTCTGATTACCGTAATAACAGAGCCAAGGTAGGGAAAATCTTGAACAATTTCAGTGTTTTTGTTGTCTACTTTGAAGTTATGTAAATCGTCCGTGGTCATTATTTCTGTTTTCTTAATGTTCAGCTGTAAACCTGCCTTTGCATTTTTTTTTCCATGACTTTCTTCAATAATGGCAGTACTCTTTGGCATTTCCTGTTCTTTTGACCTTGGACTAGCTACTACTTATGACTCTGTTTTACTCTTTCCTGGCTTTGGATTTCTGACTTGGTGTGTTACTTCTGGGCTGGCTGATGTCCACTCTTTTGTTTCTCCATTCGTCCTGCTGGATAACCTATGACTGTTGGACTGGCTTTACTACTCAACAGCTATTTCAGTCCAACTACCTGCTTGCTGAGGCACTTGCTGACTGGAGCATAGGACAAGTAGAGATGTTCTGTGACCAGCAGGAGAATACATTACATGACCAATCAGAAATAAAAAGATAACGAAAACAATACACTGAAGAACTATATAAAAGAGATGAAAGAATAACAGATTCATTCAAGCACAAACCATTGGAAGATGAACCTTCAATTTTAGAAAGATAACTGGAAGCTGCACTTGGAAAAAATAAATCACCAGGAACAGATGGCATGCTAGTAGATCCACTTTGAAATACAGAGACAAAATCTACTCTAGTTTTAACTCAAATCTGTCAATAATTATGGAAAACAAAACAATGGCTGCAGATTGGAAATGCTCAATATATATTGCCACCCCTAAGAAAGAAAGGGGACACCAGGGATTGCAATAACTACAGGATCATTGCATTAATTTTTCCATACAAGCAAAGTGATGCTCAAAATTCTACAACATAAAATGAAATATGAAAAATAACATGTATTATACATACAAATATAACCAAGATCTAGTATTCCATAAAAGGAATAGAAGATAAGACATAACTAGACAATAAAAAAAAGGAAAAATAACCAAAAAAAAGTACAACAAGACATCAGAGAAAGAAAGGGAGTTCCCTACCATACTTCCCTTTCCTCTTCTGTATAAAACTTAAAACCAACAACATTACAACGTCATGACTATACATTACTATGATAAACACATAATGACTTTCTTTCTCTTCTCCGTTAGGTGATTTAATCATATATATTTTAATCCTGGCTTATGAATATAATTTCCCATATTCCTTATTGCACTTCATGAACTCAGGTCCAAACAATACCTCATTAAAAATACAGTTTCTGCATTTTCTGTAAATTTATTCCTGATTTATTAACCAGATTCATTCACTTAGTCATTGTATGTATGTTTTTAATTTCTTTCAATTATAATTCAATAAAAAAAAAATTTTTAAATTCTACAACATAGACTTTTACCATATATGGAGCGAGAAATGCTGGATGTCCGAGCTGGGTTCAGAAAAGGAATAGGCACTGGGGATCATATTGCAAACATACATTGGATAATAGAGCACACTAAAGAATTTCAAAAGAAATTCAGCCTGTGCTTTTTAGATTATAGCAAAGTCTTTGATTGTGTAGACCATGAAAAATGATGGATTGCCCTTAAAGAAATGGGTGTGCCTTAACATTTTATTGCCCCAATGTGTAACCTGTACTCAGGCCAAGAGGCTACCATGAGGGCAGAATACAGAAAAACAAAATGGTTTCCAATTGGCAAGAGAGTCAGGCAAAGCTGCATTTTATCACCTTACCTGTTTAACTTCTATGCTGAATATATCATGTGCAAAGCAGGATTAGACATGGAAGAAGTCTAATGATCACAGATGATTCACATAACTTTTCAGTAGATGATGAACACATTGAAATAGTAAAAGATTTTCTATACCTTGGTTCAGTCATTAATTAAACTGAAGACTGCAGTCAAGAAATCAGAAGACTAGGACCAGGAAATGAAGCTAGGAAGGAACTAGACAAGAGGCTGAAATGTAAAGAGATATCATAGAAATACTAAAGTTAGGATTGTCCATTACAATGTATTTCCAGTTTCTATGTATATATGATTGTGACAGCTGAACAATGAAGAAAGCAAATAGGAAGAAAATCATCTCGTTTGAAATATGATACTGGAGAAGAATTTTACAGATACTGTTGGCTGCTGAAAAAACAAATATAATTGGTACTAGAGCAAATCGAGCCTGAGCTTTTCCTAGAAGCCAAGATGACTAAACTGAGCGTGTTGTGCTTTGGCTGTATCATGAGAGGACATGACTCACTAGAAAAAAGACAATGCCCCTTCCGGTCGCATGGTGGGTGCGAGTGGCGGCTCGGAAAGAAGCTGCACAGTGGCGCAGCTCCGAGCCGCCACCCGCTGGATTCCAGCCACTTTTTTTGTACCACCAGAAGCAGCTAAACAGTCCTTCATTAAGAGGGGTGCAGGAGAAGTCCAAAGGGGACCCCTGTAACTGGTGGCGGGCTCTACCCAGCTGGGGGAGCCGAAGCCGAAAACACCAGGGGGTCGAAGGACCATGACGGAGCCAGTGGGATTGTCACCCTGAGCGGCACAAGTACCGCCATCGACTTTTAACCAAGAAACCTATCTGAAATAGCAAGTAAGAAAACGTGTACCTGCTCTGGTCTTTGCTTTTGAAAACATCATATCTGGAACTGGCATGCAGCGGTGCGCAGAAGCGTAGGAATGGAAGGATCCAGAGGGACGTGAGTGTGTCATGGCGGAGAGTTCTTTTGAGGAGTGGCTGATTTAAAAGAAATGGCTAAGAGGCTTTTCTGTTTTTCTGTGGACGGTTGAGAGTTCGTCTTAAAGTGGCAGCTGTTTTGAAAGAAATAGTTAAGAGGTTTTTTTGCTTTCTGTTGATGGTTGAGAGTTCGTCTTAAAAGGGTGGCTGTCTTTAAAGGAATGGCTCAGAGGCTTTTTATTAAAGGGTCGGTACCGGACTAAAGAATAAGACTGAACTTCACAAGATTGAATAAACCCCATTTGGACATTGAGCTTCTTATTTCTACAGATTATATTGGTTGATCTGAGAGGATTGTTGTTTTGGCTTCTTGACTCTGGATTTCTGATCTGAAAGAATATTTTGGGCAGCGAGTATCGAGCAATGCTTTTTCTTTTTTGGCCTCTGTTGTTTGAGACTGTTTCCTCACTTTCTTTTTTTCTCCTGAGTCTGGACTGGTGAGACTGATGAACCTGTGCTGGAACATCATTCAAGCAAATAACCTCACTCTCAGGGATGGAACTACTTGGATTTAAGCATCTATGAGAGTACAGTAATCTTCAGAAATGAAACTCCGGGTAGTGAAGTTCCAGATGGGAGGGGAGAATGGGAGGTGGAGTGGCACAGGCTCCTGAATTAGAAAAAGTGGTAATAAAGTATTAGTCAATTAAGTCAATTAAGTCAAAAAATAAAGTCAATTAAGCTTACATTTGATAGATATGTGGTCATTAATATAACATTGTGATATTGTTAAAGGGGGGATGGTGAATAGGGCATAAGTACAGAGTGGTAAACAAGACATTTTTAAAAAATAATGGAGTTCAAGGCAGGAGATGGGTTTGATATGTTCCTGTTGTTCGAGACTTGTTTGCCGATTCTTTTTCCTGAGTATAAATTGTTGAGACTGCCAAGCCTGTGCTGGAAGGTCATACAAGCAAAACATCCTCACTCCCTGGGACAAAGCAGCCTGGAATCCAAGCAGCAATGATAAGTCAGAGACTTTTCAGAAATGAATGTCCGGGCAGCTGAGATCCAGATGGGAGGGGGAAATGAGAGATGATATGGTGCACAGGGCTCTGAATTAGATAAAATGACTATGTACTTCGGCAATATCAATTAAGCTTGCATTTTTGATGGATATATTTTCAATAATACAGACACTGTGATATTGTTAAAGGGTGGATGGGTGAATAGGACACAGTTGGAGGTGGGAAACAAGACATTTTTAATATAATGAGATCCAGGGCAGAAGAGGAGTGATTGTAACAGTAGCAATAGCTCAGACTGCCAAATATACATTGATAGACGTGTTTTAAAAATTTTAAGATTTAACTTTACAAATGATGGGGGACTTAATTTGAGAAATGATAGCAGAATTTAAAAGAGACAAGTAGAGAAATGAGAATTAATTGAAATTTGTTGAGTAGAGAAAAGCAGAATGGCCAATAATGGGGGATAACTGGGAACTGTCAAGGGAAAAGGGCTGTATTTTGATTGTGGAAATGGGGAGAGGGGAAAGCATGTTCCAACGTTTGAGATGAACACTGTAATGTGATACATAAATGTAATATGTGGAGTGTATTTCGAGAGGCGAAGACCAGAGCAGAGTGGAAGTAGCAGAAACATTTCATGTAAAACTACAGGTCAAAGAAAGTTTTTTTTTATCGGTGAAACTTAATAAAATTATTATTAAAAAAAAAGACAATAATGCTTGGTAAGGTAGAACACAGAAAGAAAAGAAGACCACAGTACAGATGGATGGACTCAATCAAGGAAGCCATATCCTTGAGTCTGCAAGACCTGAGTAGGGTGATAAGGTAACTTGGAAGTCTCCAATTCTTATCGTCGCCATAAGTCAAAGTCCAACTGCATGACAGCGTGTTGGACTAGATAGCCCTGTGGACCCTCCCAGCTCAGTGCTTCTATGCTTCTATGACTCACAGTTGCACTGTGATAGCTCCCCAGGGCCATTCTGTTGCTGCTGGGGGGATGAGAGAAGCATCTGTACCCACTGAGAAATGCAAGCTGATGACATGATCCACTCAGACTCCCAAAGGACCCCAGTGGATCTCAGTGGAAGAAGTCCTCAGTCTGCATCTGGCTATGGGAGCATAGACAGCTATTCCTCCAATCCCACCCATCCCCGCCTCCCACCACTGAATAGCCGTTGGGGGCTATCACAGTGGAAAAGTGAGTCTTGATGATGGTGACAGGGGAACTGTAGCAGATTCTGACATGCAGAACTGTTATGTAATGCTTAACCATGTAACATCCTGGTCTCAATGTGTATTCAAAGCAGAACTGTGTACAAAAAAGGCCAAAGTGGTTATAGGATGGTCAGATTTTGAAATAAAAGATTCTGGAACCCAGGCTGAGCCAGGAAAAATGGTGTTGATAATCAGAGGAACACACTCAAATTACTGATCAGTTATACAGTTAAAGAATTAATCACTTTCATTTTACATTCAGAAATATAAGGCTACAACTTTTCCAAAGACAATCAGGAAATCCATAGCAGAGAACTCAAAAATGTGCAAAGCTAATAACTGAAGAGTGAGGCCACTTCTGCACTAGACTTTTATAGTGCTATTATTCCACTTCCAACATCCTATGGAATCCTTTGGTTAGCAGTTTAGGGAGGGGTCTTGAAGCCCCTCTCTAAACTACAAACCCCAGGATTCCGTAGGATGTTGAAAGTGGAATAATAGCACTATAATAGTCTAGTGAGGAAATGGCCTGAGAGTCAGACCACAAAATACAACTCAGATCAAAAGAGTGCATTAAAAGTTCAAGGAATGAAGCATGTTAGAGATACCAATCCATTTTACAAAGGGAAAACACTCTACTCATGCCAAATATTTTTTAACACAAACACTATTTTCATTAGTCTCCCTGTATTCATGTAGGCTCTCTTAAACTCTCCTCTACATGCAGAGACACAAGAAATCTAGTGAGACAAGGAAGCTCAGACAGGCATAAATACAAGGAGCATAATCAGACCCTTCTGTCACACAGCCATGTGACAAGGAAACATGGCACAGAGACACATGTCTGGCCAGAATGACTGCAGCCATGCCCAGTTCTTCCTGATCAGTTGTCAGCAATGGCAGTCTCCTGCAGTTGCTTCACATAGGTTTCAAAAATGAATGAAACAGCAGGAAATCTATACAACATCCCTGCAACAGAAGCATTTTCCTAAGGGAAACCACAAAACTTTTGTCTAAAAAGATAATGCCAATGTATTGTCGTATTAAAAACAGTCTTTAGGTGGCACTATACTCCCATAATTTAGAAATTCATAAATTCCAGAAAAGAAGCTTAGGCCCTTTTCACACGAGGCGAGGGAATGGCTCTGCGACGCTCCCTGGCGTTTTTTTTCTGAGTCTGCGCTAACGCGGACTTTTACTTACGAAGTTCCACACGGCTCTAGGGTGAATCGGGCTAGTGTGGGTTAATAGATCCACACTATTTCCTCTACGGCCACTCCCGCTGGTCTCCTTACCTCGCCCCCTTTGGCTGTGATTGGCTGTTTTTTTTAAAAAAAAAATGGCTCCGTGCATCATTACGTACGTGCCCACGTGTGCACGTACACACAGCCACCTAGGTCCTCCTATGATGCCTCCCACCGCCCCTCCTTCCTTTGAAGCTTCTGGAGAGAGATCACTGCAGCATCCAAGGGATCGGGGGCCAAGAAGGTGAACAGAACAGCCTGAAGTGTCATCTTCTCCTTAAAAGCTGAAATTGGCTTGTTTTGCTCCCCTGCGACCCGCTCATCCATGGGAACACCCTGGGTGACTTGGAGCACGTGACACTCTCTCAGCCTCAGCGTCGTGTAGTGTGGTTTGGGTTTTACAATAGAGCTAGCCTCTTTTCTGCTGCTGCTGAGACTAGGATGAGGATCCATGGATTCAAACTTTGGGAACAGTGTGGACCATGAAGGACTGCATGTCCCATGTTCCCTTGGTGGGGGGTGGGGTTTGCATGTGTGTTCTTGTGTGTCTTTGTCCTGTGTGACAAGTGCTGAATGCTGGCCTTTGTTATGTTTCGTTTTTGGCTGAGAGAGTGCCACCAAGAGGCTGAGAGAGTGTGAGACAACAGAGCCTGAGGGAGGGAGGGAGAGAGAGAAAGAGGGTGGAGTTTGTGTGTGCGCGTGTGAATTGTGTGTGAAACTTCCTTGAGTGCTGATTGCTGGCTGAGGGCAAACCTTGCCAAGAAAGCCCTGCGACAGGTTTGCTGCAGGGGGGACACCATAAGGCGCAAATGACAGGAAGGACGCTACGACTTCCCTGTTATCTTTTCTTTAAGGGTGTTCAATGGAAACATTACAGAAGTCTTATTTTTGAAATTGTTATATTTATATTAATGAAAAGATTCTGGTTTTGGAATTTTATTTAATCGCCCTGGGAACCCGGGCAATAGGGCGGTTGCACCTTGTGGGCTGATTTTGTTGGTGCCCCGAGAAAAAGGGGCTGCGATGCGTCCTGGGGGCCGCCGGGGGAGTCGAGGCTTCTCCTCCTCTCGCCCCCCCCCCCAGAACGTGGGAGTGATTTCGGAGGAAACCCAGATTTCTGCTCCGGATTTCCCCCGAAGGGAGGAAGGGGTTCAAGGGTGTGGGGCGGGAGGGGAGGGGAAGGGGCAGTGAGTGCCACAGCCTGGACCCCAAAAGCAAGCGAACTTCTCCCTGGGGAAAGTGCCCGTTTGCTCGCTCCTCCCCAGTTCACACTGAAGTTGGAAAAGTTACACGAGGGTCGGAAGAAGAGGCAATGGGCAGAATCACCCCCACCACCACCAAAGCAGCTGGACAATGCTCCAAAGAAATTTCTCCAGTTCTGCTTTTGGTTTGGAACCCTGTGTCAATGTCAGGTGGAGGCTAAGCAACCACAGAGGTGGCAACTGGAGTTTTATGGCTTTTAGTAAGTAGTCCATAAAAATAATCAAGGGTTTACAGCATCCAAAGCAAACAGAGGCAATAAATAAGGCCGTAAAGTAATTAAGGGGTTACGTCACCCAAAACGAGCAAAGGCAGGGGAACTCAGGAATAGCAAGCCGAAGGAACAGGTAGCAAAGTCACGGATGAATGACAGTTATTGCCCCGTACCTGAACTCCCCCCAGCATCTGCCTTAAATAGTCTTTAGCCCAGCTGGGCTGGTCAAGTCTCCGTTAACCTGGCCCGCAGCTGAAGGCCCTCTGATCTCAGCCGCTTCTCTAGCAGGCGTTTTGATTTACAAACCGCCACCTTTTCCATCCGCCTCTGGAGGAATGTGCGGGGAAAGTCTGCTGCAAGCTCCGGGCTGGAGTCAGAAGCAGCAGCTTCTGTCGAGCCAGAAGTGTTGGACTCCTCTGCTGTAGGTATCAGCCCTGGATCAGCTGGGGAGTCGCTGGCAGGCCCCTCCCTTGCCTCTGCAGGAGCCCCCTCTCCCTCCAAGGGATCCTCCAAGGGATCCTCCCCCGGCTGGGAGTTCAAGCTGAACTCAGAGTCCCCGTCTGAATTGTCAGCCTGCTCTGCCTGGCTCATGATATCCTAGGGGGGTGGGGGCAGGAGGGAAGTGGCCACTTCCCTGATCTCCCCCGATCTCCCCCCTTCAGTCCACCCCTCCCCTTTTGATCTGAGACTTGTGTCAGAACAAAGGGTGCCCCTTCTGGGGTTCCCCAAACCTTCCGCCCTGGGCAACTTCGCCGTCCTCAAGGCTCCACAGAGTTCTTGCTGGCCCTTCTCACCTCCGGGTGGAGCCCAGCAGATGCCCTGGCCCCCCCTGCTCTGTCCTCCCATCCTCCTTCCGGACTGGAGAGCAAAGACGGCGAACCTCTCCCCACCCTGCTACCTCCGCCCTCTTTTCCCGCAGGGCAAATTCCAGAGCTGGAATGTGGCAGGTGGGGAGGGGGTCCAGGCCCTTTCGCTCCCTTGCCGCCCTCGCTTCTTCCACCCAGGGGGGCCAGGAGCTGCTCCTTCTCCTCCCCAACCCGAAAGGTCACCGAAGTATCAGCGTGGGATTTGGTGCAGTCTTGGATTTTTGCCCGTGGGGGCAGGGCGAAAGGCGGGGCGGTGCTCCCGGGGACTTCCTGAGGAGGCACCTGGGCAGCTGTGGCCACCGGGCAACTGGGGGGGCGGGGAGGGCTGGGCGGGGAGGTTGCCATCGGCCGTTGAGCCTCAGACGGCAAAATATCTTGGGCCATCTCTTGCCAAGATGGACAGAGTACATCTATGGACCACCTTTCTCTCACCCACCTCCACGGTCCCGCAGGTCACGGCTCCTCCATCTCCCTCCCCGCCAGACTGGGCAGGTTGCTAGTCCTCCATAAGCTTACTTTTTTTGTTTCTTTTTATTACACGTTTTACAGTACAATAAAAAAGGAAAC
The DNA here is from genome assembly GCA_948474755.1 of Ctenosaura bakeri. Lineage (NCBI taxonomy): Eukaryota > Metazoa > Chordata > Lepidosauria > Squamata > Iguanidae > Ctenosaura > Ctenosaura bakeri. Next base: position 365,016 of record CAOLHI010001489.1, read on the forward strand.
AAGTTACACAAATGAAGAAAAACAAGAAGGAAGAAAAACAGTAAAGAACAGGAAAAAAGGAGTTTGCACTGACTTCCAAGTTTCCTGACTATGATTATACATAGGTGACTATATGAAATAACTTCTCCGATGAAAATTAGCGTTGATACACTTCTACCGCTTGATCAAATCCGCCAATTATCCAAACCCACACTTAACATGTTAGTCTCTTTTCCTTGCAAAAGCCAGTTGAAGATTCCCAGCCTTTCAGAAGCGTCGCCATTGATTTTTCTCTGACCAATCTCATTGATCAGTGACCTTTCTTTCCTTCACCCTAATTGCAGGGCGGGTGGGGTTCCCACAATTGGTCCTCCTCTCAAGTAAATGCTCTCTTGGATTCACATCTAGCTTTAAGGGGAATACTGGCATGCAATCAGATCAGGGGAGAGAACAGGCAGTCTTTTGTTTTGATATGAGGAAGGAGAAAGCAATCAGCAGTCCCCCCCCCCGAAATAGAAGCCCTCCAACCGCATATCCCCAGCCTCCAGAACTGCCAACAGCTCAATGCCCACATGCAAAACTTATTTTAAACTGATTAAAACAAATTCTCTTTTAATCCAACCACCTACCTGCAATCTTTTTTCTTGCTGTAGCTCTCTTTCCGAGGATTAAAAAATGGCGCCATCCTGTTCTTTGGGGGGCGGGACCACTGCTGAAGCTGTTCACACCCACAGCCCGCCTTCCACTGATCTCATGCGTGCATTGGCGCGTATCTGCGCTTCTACACAAATGAGCACGTACACAATAGCGCGCTCTGGGGAAATAAAAACCACTTTTTTCAGGTTTTTAAAAAGCGCGTGCAACTACCAGTTGGAGGCGTCTTTGAGCGGGTTGAGGTGTGGAACTGCAAAATTATGTACGCGCCAGCCCACTCCACGGTGTAGACGACCTCCGTTAGAGGTCGCACTGCCCCATTTTAATTACCCCGTGTGAAAAGGGCCATACTTTGCTTTGTTGGTTTTGACACAAGTTCCTACAATAAAGAGTTAGACTTACGCATGCATCCAGGAAGGGCAATATGTCTTCTTGAATTCTCACTAGTGCCGTTAGGCCACCTTCCAGGTATGGTTGGATTGCAGCTCCTCCAGCAATCCAAGATAGGACTGGAGGAGGTTGCAGGTAAACCATATCTAGAGAGCTCCCCATCTGCATTGTTATCATTGTTGTTGTTTGTCTTCAAGGCGTTTCTGACTTATGAAGGCCATAAGGTGGACCTATTGCAGGGTTTCCTTGGCAAGATTTGTTCAGAGGGGGTTTGCCTTTGCCTTACTCTGAGGCTGTGAGAGTGTGATTTTCTAAACTACTAAAAGAAACAGATGGGATGAGGTTTAAAAAAATGTATAAACATATAAGCCCCTTCACAGTCAAACAAATAGATAGACATGGAAGATATGGTTTAAAGTAATAAAGTGTAACATTTATAAAATACTTTAAAACATATAAATTCAAAAAACTAAATTAGAACTGTGATAATATAATCACCTCTCAAAAAAAAAACCCACAAAAAAAATAACGTTCTCAGAAGTGAGTTTATTTTCCTCACAGTACCACTGAGACCTTCCTTAATACACTTGTAACCTGGCTTAGTTATGCAGTCTAGGACCCCTTCTGCACCCAAAGTTTTCCCAAAGTTGTCCAGTGGGAAACTTGGCAGTGGCTCATGACAGGAGCAGTTCCCTCTGCACCAGCTGGCTCTCTGCAGAAGGAAGTGTGATGGCCAAACCTCTTCCTTCTGTAGTGCAGGTGGGTACTTTCCCCAAGTACCGTGCCATGGCAGGAAATACAGCCATTGCACTTCTGCGGCTTTCACAGAACAGGTAAGTCCAGGATGGTGGCGTGACCACATGTCATTGATGAGATTTAATCTGCGATCCTGCTGTCTGGGGACAGGAGAGGGACAGGATCGCAATGATGTCATGCAGAAGCATTGTTGCGGTCCCGTCCTTCTCCCATCCCCATTGTGGGTGCTGCAGAAAGGTCCAAAGTTGCTGCCACACCCTCGCTAGCTTCACTTAGGTGTCCCATAACAAAGACACAGTGCGAGACATAGGACTGTACCTGCCCGGGCATGTCTCACACTACATTGCACAAATCAGCTCACCATGGGACACATCCACATTCATACAAGAGGCAAAGACACAGAGTCCTTTCACACTACACAGTTATGCTGTTATGATTTCACACTAACTGGCATAGCAACATCTTATAGTATTCTGGTTGTGTGTATGTGCATGCGCACCTGCCAACTTAGGGCAACCCCATGATTTTCATAGGGTTTTCTTAGGCAAGGAATACTCAGGTGGTTTTGCCAGTTCCTTCCTCTGAAATATAGCCTGAAATATAGCACCTGGTATTTGTTAGTGGTCTCCTATCCAGGTGCTAACCAGGGTTTAGCTTCCAAGATCAGACAAGATCTGGTGCCTTTGGGATATTTAAGGAGGGATATGTAGAATTCTCAGCCAGATAGCTCTAGCACCACATGAGACTACAAACCGCAGAATTCCACAAGATGAATCTATAGCAGTTAAAGTGGAATCAGAGTGCTATAATTATGTAGTAAGAAAGGGCCCATGGACTTGCCTTTAAGACTTTATGCATATGTCTGAATATCAGGGGGCAAGACTTTTGCTTCCTCCTCCGTACTGCCACTATTTATATGGAGGTGAGTGCCCTAAAAAGGGCCATGGAATGAGGGATTTCTGGAATTGGTAGATAGTTCCCATGTTCTCCTTCCATTGGCAGCAGAAGATCTTTTTACTGCAACGGACTTTTGGCAGACTGAGTGATGGCTGAAAGGGTCTATAATTAGGGTTGCTATATGCCTCCCCCTTTTCCTCCTTCTTTTCCTTGATCTGTTTGTAAACTGTCTTTAATTCAGCTGCTGCTTTAAAATGACTATATTTAAACTTGTATTTTTATTTTATAAGTTGTTGTTATATTATAATCATGTTGTAACCCGCCATTGGTCCTGGTATTAGAAGAAGGTTGAGATTAAAAATAAAAACTATGCCTTTAGTACAAATCAATGGGAACCAAATGTTCTACACAAAATAGCCTCACACACATTTTCACTGAAACTTGTCTTATGTTTGAATATTCCTTCTTTTTGTATTCCCCACCCACCACATCACTAAATGAATGTTTTATGGACAGACTTGCTAACAAATTTGGTATTCCAATTGCAGGTGGTGGACATAATGCGAGTCAATGTGGACAAAGTACTAGAAAGAGACCAGAAGCTTTCAGAGCTCGATAACCGTGCAGATGCTTTGCAAGCTGGAGCTTCACAATTTGAAACCAGTGCAGCTAAGCTGAAAAGGAAATACTGGTGGAAAAACTGTAAGGTAAAATTTACTACTAGATAATAAAACATGATCTTCAAGAGAAATTTCAAGTGAATTGTGCAGTAACCTATCATCTTGTGTGTTATTAGTTTGTGTATATCATTATATAGCCTCCAGCATTTCATAGATGGAAACTGGGACATGTGGGGTCAAGCAACATCAGAGTGTGGTCAGGGTGATAAAAAGTTATTAATGAAGAAGAATTTGCAAGCTAGAAGAGGCTGAAGCAGTTTGCTTTTGCCAGAGCCTACTGGGAAAGGCAAGATTCCACCCTCTCTCCTGTCTTCTCATCCCTGATGAGTTAAATAGTACTTTAATTAAGTATAAAGTACTTTTGCATTTTGAACTCAGTGGGCAAAAATCGAAGAAACCTGAGGACAAAGTTGTAAATGGGAGGACGTGGGAGAAACTGGGACATTTCAAAAACAGCTGAAAAAACAGCAGGGGATTAATTAGGCTGTCTCTGCCAAATCAGATATTTGCAGGGTATATCATTGGTCAAAGAACAAGGAACCATAGGCCCCTAGGAATCATGTGACCCTCCAGATCTTGTTGGGCTGCATCTCCTAGCAGCCACTGCCAGCATGGCTAATGGAGAAGAATTCTGGCAGTTGTAGTCCAACAGCATCTATAGGATTATATGATTCCCAGTCTTGATATACACATTACATATGCATACAGACATGCTCTCACATATAGGTATGCAACCCATCCATTCACCCCCACCCCCCACCCCGCCACCAGTGTATTGGATCCAAATGCAGCAGAACAAACTAGCAGACTGACAGAAACTCCATTCTTGTCTTATGTTACACTAGGGCACTGTAACCAGAAATCAGAAATTTGGCTATAGCTTCTACAGCTTATCCTCAGAAATAAATGTTCTATGGCTTGATCTGCACTTTGACAACACAGGAGAGATTAACCTGAAACCATCCATGCTGATCTTGAGGTAGAATGATGAAGGAAGGCTTACCTGTAGGAGTATAACATTTGATAAAACCCCTCCAGAAATCTGGCAGCTAAGAAATTTCCCCCCCTGTGTTAGATTATATTAAGGTTAGTTTTGCCACTTGTTTTTCCATGGGTACAGTGTCCTTTCTTTGGCAAGTAGCTTGCTTGGTAAGCAAAGAGGGATAGAATGAGAGTGAGCATTAATTTTCTAGGAAGATGAGGTTTGAGAGAGAATGCAGGAAAGGAAGCCCAAAACTCTACATTCAAGAAATAAATTCTTTTCTCAGAGAAGGAGACATATCTTGAAAATGAGAGGAAAATACTGCCCTTGAATAGTTCAGCTATTTTATGCTATTTATGCTCAATGTTTTGTATTTACCCTAAATATTTTGATTCATTGCTGCAAAATTAATGCCACTCCTGTGCTTGAGAAAAGTTCTGACAGTGCACTATTTTTCAGACAGAACCTAAGGCCATTTCTGCACTTCACTTTTATATTGCTATTATTCCATTTTCAACATCCTATGGAATCCTGGGGTTTGCAGTCCAGGGAGGGGCATTTAGGATTTTCAGCCAGAGAGCTCTTGGGCCTCAGTAAACAACAAACCCCAGAATTCCATAGGATATTGAAAGTGGAATAATAGCACTATAACAGTGTAGTGCAGAAATGGCCTATGTTAGTAGGATTTTGATACATGCACAGCCAAGTACATATTTCATTATACTTCCAGAGTCAATATCTGTATTATACCTTTTAAAAAAGCCAAATAATCAATTTCCTACTAAAAGAAAATCATTATACCAAAAAAATGCCACAATTTGCAAAGAGAGATTAGATACCAGTATAAATATCTATCTGTGACTGCTGCTTGATTATGCTTCTTTCTATCAACTTTTTATTATTGGCTTCATCCCCCTATTGCCATTCTGTGACTGGTGACATTTTCAGCTTTGTCAAGGGTTGGGGGTAGAGAGGCTTAGGCAAATTAAATAGGTTTCTTACAAAATGGCACCCTTTGGCATTGAGATCTAAAATGCACCCCCACCCCCCCATTTAGTGAAGCATGGAATTCTTAGGTCAGATTCTATTACTATATTGCTTGGTTTTATGAAAATCTATTGGTTGAGTCCATAGTTGTGTTAATGTAAGTTGTCTCATGCAGTGAGCCTCTCCTCTCAACTTCAGCTCCCTTTTGGGGTACTCTCAGGAGAAGTCTGCAAGTCATAGAAAGCTGCAATGGGGAAGTGAGGATGAGAAAGCCTCTTTTCATGTGCAAACTTCTGCTTTCATCATTGTGGATCCATCCAGCCCATTCAAACCATGGGTACTGTAGCTTATTGATCACCTGGTATTACCTTTATACTATAGATTCCATACTATTCCATCTTAGAAACTGTTATGGTTTATTTTTGTCTGGTGTCTCTTTATTAATTTATTAAAATCAATTAAAAATTGAGGAGTTTGTTTGTTTGTTTGTCTTGTGCTATTTCTTAATCAGTAGGATTCCAGGGGCCCTAACTTTTTTAGTTCTACCAAAAAGGTCTCAAGAATTCACATACTATGCCCAACAGCCTGCAAAAATCTAAATCCAACAAGAGTAGACCCACTGAATCAGTGGGATTTCATGTAAGTGTCAACTTACCAAGTTTCAGATGATTCATTGGATCAACTCTAGCTGGGACTAATAATTGTATTTAAGATACTGGTATCCAATATCAAGTTCCCACTACCTGGTACTCTCTAAACTTATTGGACTGTAGTTCCCGTCATTCCCTCCCAACATGGCTCTGGCTCCAGGGCTTAGAAAAGTTGAAGGACTGGACTACAGCTCCTAGAAATACAACAGTCAGACATCACCCCCAGCTCACAGGGCTGCATAACTTTTCCAAGGGATGTCATGGATATTCTAAATTTATACTTGAAAAAATAAGTACAGATTTACCAGCCAAATTGTCATACACTGATTGTATCATAGTAGTGAAAAATGAAAAAAACATGGTTCTTTTAACAACAATGCTCCTGGAGAATCTAAAAATGCTGAAGCATTTATGTTACGATAACCAATATTTGTTTATTTTATTCATTTATTTGTTTATTTTATATTCCAAGCAAGGCATCAACATGGCTATATATTTATATATACAGATAAAGGTTCCTGAATTTTTTTTCTTTATTCAACTCTCTTTCTAGATGATGATCATCTTGGGTGTTGTATGTGCAGTCATCCTTATCATAATTATAAGTGAGTAACACATTTTTCCCCATTTTGTTTGAAATCATTCTACTTCTGAGTAATAATAAGTGTACAAAGCATAAAGGATACCTGCTGGCTTCCATGTCAGTGGAGTGGGTGAATCCACCTCTGCTTGAACTTCGAAAGAAATAGGATCAGCACCTTAGACAGCTCCTTTAAAGTTCAGACTAAAACCTAGAATGGGTTCATGACCCCACTGACATGAAAAACACCAGCTGCCACTGCAAAGCATTCACAAATAATTCTTTTGAGAACTCTCCACTCCTCCCATTCCTGTCATGAGAAACACAAAATAACATATTCCTTGCCACCAGGAAACAACTTGATTTTTCAGCGGAGACATACAGCTTTGTTTTCTCAACAGCAAAGGGAAAATCCTTTTCATGATTAAGTGAAGCACTTGCATAATTATAAAGAGCTTGGTTTTCTTGAAACCAACACTGATAACAGGGTCAGTCATTACATTAGCTCACTGTTACAAAATCTGACCAAAGCCCTTCTGATGTCTAGGTAAACATGGATTAAGATACCTAATACCAGGAAAGCTCACGACAGGGCAAATTTTCATCATAACAAGATATTTTTTCAAAATTATGGATGCACATATAACACTTATGTTAGCAGAACCTGCTATTAAGAGAGAGGTTTAGTATACAATTAGAATACAGCATTGGAGCTGAGATGATGGATCTCCTTTGCAGAGTGAGGGTCGGAATCATGCAGCCATCCAGATGTTATTGGACTGCAATTCCCAGCATTTTCAGCTGGCATAGCTAAGAATAGGGAAGCATAATGAGAAGTGTAATTCAACAACATCTGATGGATTGTCAGGTTTCTGTCCTTGTTGTAGAACAACCAATAACCTCACAACAAAATCCCACACACGTTTTGATGGAAGTATGTGCTAGAAAAACTGTGCACAAGATTAGAGTAGTTGTGTGCTTCATGTTGTTTCCAATTTATGGTGACCCTAAGAGATTTTCTTGGCAAGGTTTGTTAAGACAGGGTTTGCTTTTGTCTTCTGAGGCTGAGAGAGTGTGACTTGACCAGGGTCATTCAGTGAGTTTTCATGGCCAAACATCAATTTGAACCCTAGTCTCCAGAATCATAATCTAATGCTCAAACCACTACACCATGCTGACTTGTTCACAGAATTACAGACTGAATGAAATATATCAGGATTCATCTGGTTTGAGTCAAAAGGTGCTGCCAGCATTTGAAAAGAAGAGTAGTAACTATATTTCTTAGCAGAACCTAGATGTCTTTGGAGTAGCAAGAGGGTTGTCTAAGAATCCCATCTGAATGTAGTCCAGAACCTAGTATGAATCAGCTTGCTTGTGCACGGAGAACCACAACCATTTCACTGTATTACAGCAGTTTGAATTAGGACAACTGGCATCATAGAAGCGACTCTGGAGGTCACCATGTCAAGTGGCTAGTTCATACCCAAGTTTCTCATACTTGAGTACCTGGCTACAGGATCAGCCCAGAAACCAAGCACAACTTCTTCATGTGAATCAAATATATACAAGGGCTTGAGGTGAGAACTAGCTTCCTTGGCATGAGTAAACTGAAAGTTAATTTATCTGGGGCAAACCAAGGTGGCAGTTCAACATTTTTTAGCAAATTAATTGGAAGACAATATTATGGAGGCCTTTGATAATTGGCAATTCAAAACAACATAGCTCCCTCTCTTACGCTCCATTTGTAGTACTGGACAAAACACTTGTTTCTCTGCCAGCCACAACTCTATTTCCACCTGATGGTTGTTCATGTATCATGGAATTTTATTTGTTTGTTTGTTTGTTGAACTTCTATCCCTCCTTTCTCCCAAGATGGGATTCAAGGTAGCTTACAATAATTTTAAAAAGATTAAGCTAAAGCTTTAGTTTACAAAAGTTTTTAAAAGAATGAAATAATAATATTATTGTAAAAAATGCTTTAAAACAGTCAAAACATTGTAAACATATATAAAACATTTCCCCTTGGGCTTCCCTTAACAGCTAGGAAGAGCGTTGCCCAGTGTGCAAGTGGTAGCTTTCACCTCTCCAAGATTCCTCATTCTCAGGTTACACAAACTGAGGTATATCCAATAGCACAGGACAAACAGGTCCAAGGTTACATCCACTGGAACTCCATCAACTACAACATCCTTCAAAGCAATTTTATCCACAAAGTGCTGTGCAAATTCTTCACAGCAAGCTGCTGAGTGGTTTTCATACTGCTCTTGTGGAACAGAATATAAAAGGCCTATGACTATTTGAGACAGCTGCACTGAACGACACTGTGCAGTTGCAATGGTGGCAGTGAAGTAGGGTTTTTTTTGCTGCCATCACTGCGACAGCACAGATTTTCCAATGAGCTGTAGCTGGTGTTCAGTCAGACTCACTCCAAATCTTCTGCCACCATTACTCTAGTCTCTGTTCTACTTATTTCATCACTGCCAGCTCCCTAGTAAACCAGAGTGCTTAATTGGTTCCA